>JASEKS010000007.1:196412-751029 GCA_030770415.1 Pleoardoris graminearum | reverse complement strand
TTTATTTATTTATTTATTTATTTATTTATTTATTTATTTATTTATTTATTTATTTATTTATTTATTTATTTATTTATTTATTTATTTATTTATTTATTTATTTATTTATTTATTTATTTATTTATATTTATTTATTTATTTATTTATTTATTTGTTTATTTATTTATCTATTTATTCTTTTTAAAAAATAGAGTATCTATACTAAAATTTTTTTATTTAATATATTTTAAGGAGACGCGCTAAATATACTAGTATACTAGTATAATACTATTCTTTTAATATAGTTTTTATATACCCTTTTTAATATATTAAATATAAAAGTATATATATATACTTTTTTAAAAAAAATTTATTTTATATCTACTATAGCTTTATACTTTACTTAAATTTATATATATATATTTCCTTTCTATTACTAGTAATTATTATTTATAAATTTTATTATTTTCTTTTTTTAAAATACTTATATTAAAGTATAAAGCCCTCTATATAATTATTAAAATTTAATACCTAACTTATTAAGTAATATAATATATAATAAAATAAAAATTATTTAGTAATAAAAAGTAATATTATTTAAATAAGCAAATAAATTAAATTAGTATAAACTATAGTAGGTTTCACTTAAATAAAAATAAATTTTTTTTAAATTTATTTAAATTACTTTATAATAAAAATAGATAAAATTATAAAACTTTTATATAAAATAAATATAGAGTATATTATATATATAAATTAAAAATAATAAGTTTATTTACTAGATATTATATAATTTTAAATTTTAATAAATTTTTTTATAGGGGGATTACACATAAAAGGGTTAATCTAAAAACTTATCTTTTTAAAAAAATTATATAAAATTAAATAATAAAGCTAAAAATAGGTAAATAATACCGTTTTAAACAGAAAGTTATAGAAGTCTTAATAAATATTTTAGTTACTACTTACTATATTTAGGTAAGTAACTAAAATTACCTAAACTTAGTAATTTTTTTAATCCCCTTATTAGGTTCCTATAACTTTTTAGTTAGTAAATATATTTAACTAAAATTTTAAATATATTTTTTTAGGTCTAGTCTAGGTTACGTAACTAGACTTATAAAGTATATTAGTAATCTAATAATAAAATTATATTACTTATTATAAGTTTACTATAATTTATATAATTATTACTTACGTAATATATTAATAATATTATAGTATATTATAATATTTATTTATTTTAATAAACTTAAATTTCTATTTTCTTAAAATAGCGATAAATTTCTTAACACTTAAATTTAACGTTTAATATCTTTAAAAAGTATATAATTTATCTAGTTTAATTACTACTATATTAAAAATATCTCTTACTACTATTTACTACGCTATACATCGTATTAAAAATAAAAAAAAATATAATAATAATATAAATAAAATTAAAGGGGATAGAGTTTCTAAGGTAACTTAAAGAAAAAAAATAGTTATTAATAAAAACTTAATTAAAAGCGCTAAAAAAAATAAAAAGCTATTATTAGAAAATAGTCTAAATATTTTAAAAAGATTATTATAAAAGGTTTTAAAAGAAGAAGATTATAGTATTAATATAAGTAAAAAAAAACCTATAATTAATAAAGAAAACACTAAAAAAAGATTAAAATACACTAAAGAAAATATAAAAAATATTAAAAATATAATTATAAAAATAATAATAGTTTCTAATAAGTTAGTAATATAAAGGGAATAATAGAATAAATAATATTATAGAAAAAAAAGTAATAATAGAGTTAAAATAAAACTAGCTATTAGCTAATTATAAAGTAAGTTATTTTAATTTTTTAAAATATTAAAACATATAACTTTTTATATATAGTTAAGTTATAGTTAGTTTTTTAATATTAATTATATTAATTATTTTATAGGATAAGACCTTAAACTATAAGTTTAAAATATAATTTAGATAGGAAGTAGAAGTAATTTAGTATTTACTAAAATACCTAGTATTTTTACTTCTTTTACTAGTAAGGACTATATAAATAAAGTCCTTATACCTAAAGTTAAACTGTTAATAAAAAGTAGTTAGTTATATAATCCTTTTTTACCTCTTTTTTTTTAATAATATAATAATATATATATATATATTATATTATATTATAATTATAAACTTTTTATAACTAGTCGCCTATATAGCCACCACAGCCACACCCTTTTATTCGATTAGTATATAAATATATATATATAAACTTTACATTAATAGTAATTTAGATTAGTAATTTTAATAAAATAACGACTCTATTTATAAAATAACGGACGTTTTAAACTAGTTTAAAAATAATAAAATTATACTATTTTTTTACCTACTCTATAGCTCTGAGTTAGCCCCTATAGAGAATATATAGAATTATTTAAAATCTAAGCTAAATAATAATAAAGAGGCTAATTTAGGTGTAGGAATTAGTTTATAAAGTATAAAAATATTTAGATAAGTTATTATAAAAAAGTAAAATAATATACTATAAGACGTTATTAATAACTATATTTTATTTCACTTTAACTATTATAAGGTAGTTATAAAAGCTAAAGTCTACTATAATAAATATAAGTAATTTATTATTAACTAGTTTATTATTAAATATATAAAACAGTAACTTTTATATATAATTATATAATTTATATATAAATATATAAAAATATTTAATATATTAATAAAACTTAGTATCTATTATTATATATATAAAAATAAGATAATTTTACACTTTAAATAAAAAGT
The DNA here is from genome assembly GCA_030770415.1 of Pleoardoris graminearum. Taxonomy (NCBI): domain Eukaryota; kingdom Fungi; phylum Ascomycota; class Dothideomycetes; order Pleosporales; family Didymosphaeriaceae; genus Pleoardoris; species Pleoardoris graminearum. The sequence continues at coordinate 748,280 of JASEKS010000007.1, read as the reverse complement.
TATATTAACTTAAAGTATAGTCCTAAAAACATTTTATATTTACTAATTTATTTTTACTTTTAAACCCCTTAGTAAGTAGATCGTAGTAGAGTAAATAGAATCTACTAGTCTTTTTCTTTAAAATATTATTTTTCTCGTATTTTTAGGTTTACTAATTAAAAAGATATATTATTTTAAATAAGATATTTTTTTAATTAACTTTTTTTTATTACACCCCTGTAAAATCTTAAATTATATAAAATCTAATAAATAAAAATATTATCTCTACTCCTAAGTAGGAGTATAAAAGACTTATTTATATTTTTATATTTTATTTTTATTACGTTTTACTCCGTATACTAATATTATAAACTAATAATATTATTATAAACTTATTAGGTAATTTAAAGTAATATTTTTTTATTTAATTCTACGCTAAATTTTTATATTTTTTATTAAATATTTTACTAAAATAATAATACTATAAAGGTATATAACGAAATTAACTAACTACCTTAAATATAATTATAAGTAATAATTATTAATAATCTTAAGAATAATTATAAGTTGTTACTAATCTATAAATATATAATTAGAGTATAAATAATATATTATAATATTTAGTAGAGTACTATAACCCTTACTAAAAGAACGGAGTATAACTTTAAAAGTTTAAAATTTATACTACTTATATATAAATATAAACTATTTAATATTCATTAAATTTTTATTATATATTATACTACGGCTTTATAAAGCTTACGAAGTACGTTATATAACTATAAATATTTACCTAAATTAAGTTATATATATATCTAGCTTATTTAGTTTTATAAAATAAAAAAGAAACTATATTTATGATTATTAGTGCCTACGCCGCCTATAAGTAAAAAAAGAAAAATACAGGGGGGGGACATTAAAAAAAGTATACTCTAAAAATTACCTTATTTAAAATAATATAACTTTTTAGTTATAAGGCCTAAATATACGTAAAAAATACTATTTTAAGGAGAAAGACTAGCGTATTCTATGTACCTACTCAGGGGCTGCTTACCAAGGTGTTTAGGGGTATAAAAAAATTAGTAAATATAGAAAATATTTAGAGTCTTATTTTAGACTATTATAACTTTTTATTTAAGCTGTAAAATTTGCTTATTTTTATATATATTATAATAGTAACTAAAATATATAATTATATAATATATCTTTATATATTTATGTATTATTTATATAATTATATATAAAAGTTACTTTTTTAAATTTTTAATAATAAACTAGTAATAATAAATTACTAGTACTTAGTATAGTAGCCTTTAGCTTCTAGAACTATATTATAAGAGTTAGGGAGAGATAAAATATAGTTATTAATAACTTTTTATAGTATATTATTCTACTCCGTAATAATAGCTCTTTTAAAGGCCTCTATACTATTTAAACTTAATTTTATACCTAAATTGCCTTTATATCTTTTATTTAGTCTAGATTTTAATAAACTCTATATATTTTTAATAGGATTTAAATCTGGACTATAGGCTAAGTAAAAAAAAAGTATAATTTTATTATTTTTAAACCAGTTTAAAACGTTAGTTATTTTACAAATAGGGGCGTTATCTTAGTAAAATTACTATCCTAAATTAATATTAATATGAAAATTATAATGTACTATAATAATATATATATATATATATATATAATTATATTAATTAAAATAGGGATAAAAAAACTTTATAAAACTTACCTCCATTTTATATTCGGCTTAACTATAGGATTAAAAACTTCATTTATATAATTCTTACTAGTAAAAGAACTATTATTATTAGGTATTTTAATAAATACTAAATTACTTCTTCTATCTATCCAAATTGTATCCCAAACTTATAGGGTAAGATTATAATTTATAAAATAATTAATATAATTAATATTAAAAAAACTAAAACTATAACTTAAAAATATATAATATATTATATATTTTAATATTTTAAAAAATTAAAATAACTTACTTTGTAATTAGATAACAGTTAGTTTTTCTCTAACTCTATTATTACTCCTTTTTCTATAATATTATTTATTCTCTTATCCCCTTTGTATTACTAACTTATTAAAAAATATAATCCTTTTTAAATTTATATTTTTTATATTTTTTATAGTCTCTTTAGCGTATTTTAATCTATTTTTAGCATTTTCTTTCTTTATTATTAGTTTTTTTTACTTATATTAATTATATAATCTTCCTCTTTTAAAACCCTTTATAATTATCTTTTTATAATATTTAGATTATTTCCTAATAGTATACTTCTATTTTCCTTTTTAGGACTTTTAGTTAAGTCTCTATTAATAACTCTTTTATCTCTTTTAGTTAACTTTTTTATACCTCCTTTTTTAACCTTTTTTATATTATAATTATTTTCTTTATTTTTTTCTTTATTTTTAATACGTTGTACAGCACTATAGATAGTCCTTTTAGGCTTTTTTAAAGTAGAAGTAATTATTAAAATAAAAGTATTTAGTATTAAAAGTAAATTAATTTTATATTTAAGTTTTAAAAGATTTGGTGCCATTTTAAGAGAATAGGAGTTTAAGTTTATAAAAGTTAAAAGATATTATAATATACTATAATATTAATAATATATTATATAAGTAGTAATTATATAAGCCTTAGCACTATTTTTATAATTAATATAATTTTATTATTAGATTACTAATCTACTTTGAAAATCTAGTTACGTAACCTATACTAGGCCTAAAATAGTATAATTTAAATTTTAGTAAAATATATTTACTAACTAAAAAGTTATAGGGATTCAAAAAATTGGCTAAAAAATTTAATATATTTAGGTAATTTTGGATTATTACGTATACTAAGTAAGTAGAAACTAAATAACTTATAAAGATTTCGTTAACTTTCTTTTTAAAACGGTATAATTCACGTATTTTTAGCCTTATTAATTAATTATATATTAATTTTAAAACATAGTAACTTTTAGGAGTACACTTTTTTTAATGTCACCCCCCTATACTTACTATTTAGTTAGTAATACCTATAAAATAAAAATAAAAATACGTACTCTTCTAATCTATACGCTCTCGTAGAATATTTTAAAATTTATAATACTTAAGTCTTTTTTTTAATTCTAGATCTTATAAGCGTATTAATAGATTTATAATATTTTATTAGTTTATTTTTTAGATTACTTTATCCTTAGCTTTATTAACTACGCTAAATCTTCTAGTTTTTTATTCTTAATTATTTACTTCTATAAAGCTTTTATTTTATTAGCCTAGAATATATTTATATAAAATACTAATATGTTAAAAAGAACTTTAAAATACCTAAGAATAATATATTTAAAAAGGCTAATTTTTACTAATAAGTTATATACGCGTAGGGCAGCGTAGAATTTATTAATAAGTTATATATAGGTAAAAGAATTACGTTTTCGTTACTTTTAAATTTTATTTTTATTTAGAGTATTAGTACTACTAGGAGTAGTTAGTATAATAAATAGTATAATAGGTAATAATTTAGCTAAAATTAGTATTGTAATAAAGTATTTTAAAAATAAAAAAGACCTATAGAGATATAATATAGAAAAGTATTTTTAAATAAAAAGTAATAATATAGTATAAAGTATAGAACGAATAGTTAAACTTATTTTAAAAATTAAATATTCTATTATAAGTACTAGATAACTATTAAATAACTCTATATATATATATATTAATTAAATAAATAGTGTGGCTGTGGTGGCTCGGGGCGACTAAAAGGGGTTTTAAAAAAGGAGAAGTATATATATATCTTTATTTAAATAACTCTATTTGTCCTAAAGTATATGCGTCTAGTAATTTCTAATTATCTTATATATAATTATAAATAGTAATTACTAATAACCTCTAAAATAATTACGAGCAGTTATTAATTTATAAATATAAATTAAAAGTTTAGAGTTACGTTACTATATTTAGTATAATACCTTAACCTTACTAAAGAAAAAAGGTATAATATTTAAAATTTAAAACTTATACTACTTACACGTACTATTACTGTATATATAAACTATTTAGCACTTATTAAGTTTTAATTATTATATTATATTACAGCTTTATAAAGCCCGCGAAGTATACTAATTAAAAAAATATAATTTTTAATTTATATATATAGGGGGGTGAAATAGAAAAAGCATAATTAACAAAGTTATCTTTTTTAAAGTTATATAACTTTTTAATTCGTAAGCTAAAAAATACGAAAAAAATAGCGTTCTAAAGAGAAAGACTAATAGATTCTATTTACCCTACTAGGGGCTGCTTAGTAAGGGGTTTAGGGGTAAAAAGAATTAGTAAATATAGATTATTTTTAGAACCCTACTTTAGGCTATTATAACTTTTTAGTTAAGGTGTCAAATTTGTTTATTTTTATATATATAATAATAGATACTAAGTTATATTAATATATTAAATATTTTTATATATTTATATATTAATTATATAATTATATATAAAAGTCACATTTTCATATTTTTAATAATAAACTAGTAAATAATATATTACTAGTATTTAGTATAGCAGTCTTTAGCTTCTATAACCGACTTATAATAGTTAAAAAGTAATAAAATATAATTATTAATAGTTTCTTAAGATATTTTATGTTACTCTTTATTAATAACTCTTTTAAAGGCCTTTATACTATTTAAACTATTTTCTACACCTAAATTAGCCTTTTATTTTTAATTAGCCCTAATTTTAATAAATTTTATACATTTTCTATAGGGGCTGAATCAGGACTATAGGCTAGGTAAGAAAATAGTTTAATTTTATTATTTTTAAACTAAATTAAAATGTCCTTAGTTTTATAAATAGGGACGTTATCTTGTTAAAATTACTAACCTAAATTAATATTAATATAAAGATTATAATTATAATATAATATAATAATATATATATATATATATATATTATTATATTATTAAAAAAAGTAGTAAAAAAGAATTATACAATTTACCCCTTTTTATATAAGATTTAACCTTTAGTATAAGGACTTTATTTATATAGCCTTTACTAGTATAAGAAGTAAAAGTATTAAGTATTTTAATAAATACTAAATTACTTCTATCTTCTACCTAAATTGCACCCTAAACTTATAGAGTAAGATTTCGCCCTATATAATAATTAATATAATTAATATTAAATAACTAATACTATAACGTAAAAATATATAAAAAGTTATATATTTTAATATTTTAAAACGTTAAAATAACTTACTTCGTAATTACCTAATAGCTAATTCTCTTCTAACTCTATTATTACCCCTTTTTCTATAATATTCCCTTTTAGCTTTATCCCTTTATATTACTATCTTATTAGAAAATATTATTTTTTTTAAGTTTATATTTTTTTTATATTTTTTATAGTCTCTTTAGCGTATTTTAATCTTTTTTTAGCGTTTTTTTATTTATTATAAGTTTTTTTTATTTATATTAATAGAATAGTCCTCTTCTTTTAAAAAGAATTATAAAGTCCTTTTTGTAATATTAAGAGTATTTTTTATTAATATTTTTTTATTTTCTTTTTTAAGACTTCTAGTTAAGTCTCTATTAATAACTTTTTTATTTTTTTAAGTTAACTTTATTATTCTACTATATTTAACCTCTTTTATATTATTATTATTATTATCTTTTTTATTATTTTTATTTTTAATACGCCATATAGCGTTATAAATAGTATTTAGTAATTTATTTAAAATAGTAGTAATTAAAGTAGGTAAATTATTTAATTTTAAAAGAAGATTAATTTTAGATTTAAGTTTTAACAATTTTGGCTCAATTTTAAGGAAATAGGAGTTTAAGTTTATAAAAGTTAAAAGATATTATAATATACTATAATATTAATAATATATCACGTAACTATTAATTATATAAGCCTTAGTAATATTATTATAATTAATATAATTTTATTATTAAATTACTAATATGCTTCGAAAATCTAGTGACGTGACCTATACTAGGCCTAAAAGGGTATAGTTAAAAATTTAGTTAAATATATTTACTAACTAAAAAGTTATAAGAACCTAAAAACGGTGTTTAAAAAATAACTATATTTAGGTAATTTTATTCTATTATACGTAACTTATAAGTAGTAAGTAAAATACTTATTAAATTCTTTATAATATTCTCTTTAAAGCCGTATTAGTTACGTATTTATACAGTTAGTAATTAATTGTATATAATTTTTTAAAGAAGGCAACTTTTTTAATTACGCTTTTTCCATTTCATCCCCCTGTATAACTTGTCTTAATTAAGATTTAAAAGTTTAAAGTTATAATAAAATAATTACTATAAAATATTTTATATTGTTTAATTATATACTAAGCTATTTATTTATATTTTTTTATATCCACTACTTATTATTACTCTCTATACTTTAGTTAATTTAAAAAATTTAATATTTTATAGGCGTAATTTATATACTATATATTTTTAATATTATATTTTTTTAGTTTTTATAAAAAAATTTATATTATTTATTATTTTATATAGCTCTATTAGCGTCTTTAACTAATTATTAATAAAGTTACTATTTAATTACAAAAGTCTATATATAGTTTATTAATACTAAAAGAAATAAAATATAAATTTTCGTTTTTAAAACTATATATTTTATAATTTAAGCATTTAATAAATATTTAAGGGTAATAGTAATACTAGTAATTTATTTAATATTTAAAATATTTTATTTTAGTATTTATATCTCCTTTAAATTTTTAGTTATTTTTTATAATTATTACTATAAATATATACTACTTAGAAAGTATACTAGGTAAATTATTATAAAATATTATTTTATAATTATTTAATACGTTGTCTCGGTCTCGACAGAGACCTAGAAATTTTAGAATTATAATAAGATAATTAATATAAAATATTCTATTTTATTTAGTTATATACTAAGTAATTTATTTTTATTACCCTAGACCTACTAGCTATTATTATTATAATTGTTAAAAGTAAGTCAAAAAGGATGTAGGCTAGCCTAAAAGTAAAGTAACAGTATAAGGATGTATGTGCTTTTACTATATACACGTGTACAAGGAGGCGTATAAAAGGAATCTACTAGCTATTATTTTCTTATAGTCCTTATAATTCTTATAGTCCTTATAGCCTAATTTAAAGAATTTCTTAGTATTTAGGCTTTATATACCTACTACGCTCTTATAATACTATATACCTATAGCTCTATAATATACCTAGAGTTATTTAGCCTACTCTTATATAAAATTTTTATTTAATTACAAAAGTTCTGTAAGTTATTAGTTTTTATAATAGATTTTTTAAAACTATTATTATATACCGTTTTACGCCTTAAGTATCTAATAAGTATCTAAAAGTACTAGTAATACTAGCTTTTTATTTAATTTATAAAATATTCTGTCTTATTATCTATACTTTAGTTAAATTCTTAGTCTTTTAGTAATAGTTACTATAATTATATAGTACTTTTAGGTTATATTAGACGTACTATTATATAATATTATATTAAAAATTATATAAGTGCTACTGTTATCTTATACCAGTTATAGAAGGTTACTTATCTTAATTTTAACTTTTTTATTATTTTTTTTACTTATTTATTTAATATATACTTTTTATAATACGCGCTGCGAGAGTCTATAATATAAAAGTCTATATATATATTACTAGTAGGTTGTCTATTTTATAGTTTATTAGGTATATAGAAGTCTAGTACTATAGTTAATAAAATTTATTACCTTACGCGTTACGCTGCGTACTATAAATATAATATTTTTTTTTTATAAATGCCTGTTTAGTATTAGTTATAATAGTAGATATATAAGTATAAGTTACTATAGAGTAATAAATTATACTAAACTATAATACTATTAAGTCCTATTAAGTAGTTATTACGTACCTATCTTAGTACTATTTTTTTTAATTAAACTTAGTATAGTACCTGTAAAAGCCGATTATTAGGTTCTATAGTATATATAGTACTTTTCTTCCTAATTAAATAGTTACTAATAGCAACTTTATTATATAAAAAAAAATACGTTGTCTAATACTAGTTATAGAAACTTAGTTAATTTAATTATATTATAGTTTTAAGTTTAGTAATATATATTATATACTAGAAATTTAGTTATATATTATTAAAATTTTATTTTATATTTAGTAGTTACTTTATATACGAGTAAAATATACTATAATAATACTATTTTCTTTAATATTTTTTTCAAATACTTACTTAGTATTAGTTTATAAGAGTAGATATATATATATATAAATTTTAATATAAAATAATAAATTATACTAAACTATAAAATTATAAAGTACTTTTTTTAATAAAAAATAAATCCTAACTTTAGTATACCTGCTAAATTAGGAAATAGTTATATATACCCCTTTAATTAAACCTAATAAACGTCTCTCTTTTTTTACGCTATTTTTTTAAGCTATTATTAAATTAAACTAAATTACTAAACCATTTAATCTATTTAGGCCTAGTTGGTCCCGCTAAGCCTTTTTAGGAATAGATATTTATCTTATTTAACTTAAGATAGTCTAAAAACGCCTAGTTATACCTGTGGATATTAAGGCTTCCTAGCTAGAATTTTAACTTCTTATAGCCTTATATTAATTCCTTGGTAGTATTCTATATTTTTAAAAAACTTTATAGTTACCATATGAAGTAGGCGTGTTTAAAAAACGCTATAGTGAAAAAAGAAATTAAACCCCTAATATAAGAAATAATAATAAAAATTTAAAAAATTTTATAAATCTAAAATATATTTAAATACTTACCTACTATACTATCCTATCTTATAAAGTACTATTAAATAGTTATTATATATTTACTTTAATAAACGTAATATATTTTTTTAATTAAATTTATTATAATATCTTAAGAGCTAATTATTAGTTTATATAATATATATAATATATTTTTTTAATTAGATAGTTACTAATAGTAACTTTATTATATAAATATATATATATATATATATCAACTATAGTCTTATATAAATATTATATAAATATTTTATAAGTATATTTATTATAGTTATAAAGTTATTTAAAAAAAATTTAAATATTTTAGTATTCTTTACTAAGGTAAAACCTAGTCTTAATCTAAATAGTTAATCTAATTCTAATCTAACTCTAACTTAATTCTAACCTATTTACTAGTATAATTTTATTAAAAGATTACTATATTAGCGATTTAAAGGACTCTATTTTAAGTTTTTAGGTATATTATAGTTGTTTAAGAATTTAGGCCTTACTAATAATATTAAGAATTAGAATAGAATAGTGATATAGTATAATATATAAAATAAATTAAGTAGATAGTATTTTTTTAAATATATATTACTATTTAACTAAAGCCCTATAGCGTAGACTATATATTTCTTATTATATAAATACGTCATTAACTAGAGTAGAAATATTTATAGAGGGGATAATATAAAAAAAGAATATTAAATAATAATACCTTTTCTAAGATAAAATAACTTTTTAACTAGTAGGTCTAAAAATATAAAAAAATAATACTTTAAAGAGAATAACTAATATATATAAAATAGCTATATAAAGGATGCTTACTAAGGCGTTTAGGGGTATAACAAAATTAGTAAATATAAAAAACTTTTAGGACCCTAATTTAGACTATTATAACTTTTTATTTAACAAGTAAATATAACTTATTATTATATAATTATTAATACATGTCTAATTTTTTAATTTTTAATAACAAACTAGTAAATAATATCTTACTAGTACTTATTAAAGTATCCTTAAGATTCTATAAGTATATTATAATTACTAGGCAGTAATAATATATAATTATTAATAACGTTTTATAGTATTTTATTTTAGATTATAAAAATAGCTCTTTTAAGAGTTTCTATACTTTCTAAACTTAACTCTATACCTAAATTAGCCTTTTTATCTTTATTTAGTCTAGATTTTAAATAACTCTCTATATTATTTATATAGGCTAAATTAGTGTTATAGGCTAGGTAAAAAAAAGTAGACTTTAATTATTCTTATATTAGTTTAAAATATTAATTACTTTATAAATAGAATTATTATATATTAATACTAATATAAGGTTTATAATTATAATATAATATAGTAATATAATAATATATATATTTTATTATATTAAAAAAAGTACTAAAAAATCTGTTAAGTTACTTACTACTATTTATCTTTAGTTTAATTTTAAATATAAGAACTTTTTTTTCTATAGTCTTTACTAGTAAATAAAATAAATAAATTAGGTATTTTAGTAAATACTAAATTACTTTTATTTTTTGACTAAATAGTATTCTAAAGTTTTAATATTACGTCTTAACTAATAAAATAATTATTATAATTAATATTAAAAAAATAAAACTGTACTCTAAAAATATCCAACAAGTAATATATTTTAATATATTAAAATATTAACATAACTTACTTAGTAATTAACTAATAGCTAGTTTATATTTAATTCTATTTTTACTCTTTTTATTATATATTTATATATTAATTAAATAAATAGTGAGGCTGTGGTGGCTCGGAGCGACTAAAAGCGTTTTTAAGAAAGGAGGAGTATGTGTATATCTTTATACTTAATGTGTCGAAAATATATTTATTTATATTACTAACCTATCATAAACTATTATTATTTTTTTAATACTTATATATTTAATATTTTTTATATATTCTATTTTTATATATTTTAAGCTTTTTTTGGTATTTTTAATATTAAATAGAGGATTTTCTTTTTGCTTTTATTAATATTATAAATATTCTCCTTAAAAACTCTTTATGAAGATTTTTATAAAATATATAAACTATCTTTTAGTAATATTCTTTTATTTTATTTTTAGGGCTTTTAATTAAGTCTCTATTAATAATTTTTTTTTTATTCTTTAAATAACCTTAGAAACTCTATCTTATTTAACTTTATTTATATTCTTATTATTTTATTTTTATTTTTAATATATTACATAGTATTATATATACTATTAGGCGTGCTTATAAAGTAAATATAGTTATTAGAATAAAAGTATTTACTTTTAAAAGAAGGTTAACCTTACATATCAGTTTTATTAAATTTAACGCAGTATTAAAGGAATAGAAGTCTAGATTTTTAAAATTAAATAGATATTATTATATAATATAATAATAATGATATATTACGTAACTAGTAATTATATAAGTAGTAGTTAAATTTTATTATTAATATAATTTTATAATTAGATTACTAATATACTTCGAAAATCTAGTCACATGGTCTATACTAGGCCTAAAATAGTAGAGTTCAAATTTTAGTTAAATATATTTACTAACTAAAAAGTTATAAAAACCTAAACAGGAGATTTAAAAGATAGCTATATTTAGGTAATTTTAATTTATTATACGTAAGTAATAAGTAGTAAGTAAAATACTTATAAAATTTTTAATAATCTTCTTCTTAAATCTATGTTATTCACGTAATTTTAGACTTATTAATTAATTTTATATAAATTTTTAAGAAAGATATCTTTTTTAATTACTCTGTTTTTGTGCCACCTCTCTATAATAATTTAAGTATTTTTACGCCGGTATAACTAATTTAAATAATATATTAGAGTAGGGTTAAACGTAACTACTATTAAAGCTAATTAAGAGTAGTAATTTTATATAGTTATAATTAATAGATAAGTATAAAACTAAATAAAATAAATAGTAGTAGTTCTTTAAAATAATATATTAGTATATATATTATATTTATATATTTATATATTAATCGAATAAATAGTGTGGCTGTAGTAGCTTAGGGCGACTTAAAGGATTTTCAAAAAAGGAGGAGTATATATATATATTTATACTTAATATATCGAAAAAGTATATATTAGTATATAGATCTATTTTAAGTAGAAAGTAATAATTATAAATAGAATTATTAATCGTTTATAAGATAGTAAAACTAGACTATAGTAATATAGTACTAGCCCTAACTAGCTAGTAAAATAGTATTAAATTTATATAAATATTAATTAATAATAGCGGTTATAGTATAGACTAAAAATATAATAGTAAAACTAAATAGCTTTACTCTATAGTAGTTAATTAAAAAGAGCAATATTATATAAGCGTATTTAATAAAACTGTAATATTAGACTAAATTACTTAATAATAGTCTTATTTAGATCTTATAATACCGTAAGATTTATACTAAATAAAAAATAATTAAATATATTTAAATAAAGCTAAATCTTTTATAAATTAAAAGGATAGAGCTAAACTATAATCTTAATAACATATAAGTAGTTAGCCTTTATAAATTAAGTAAATAAATAAAAGTTATATAATAATATTATAGTAAATAAAATGGGACGTATTAAACATAAAGTTAATAATAATATATAAACTTAATTTAAATAAAACTACTTTTATAATATTTTATATAACAACTTTAACTACTAAAATAACTAAAATTAAACTAAATACTAATTCTTCTACGTAAAGTAACGTATATTATAGTAAATTACACTAGGTAAGAGTATAGTAAGTAATCTATTTTTAAAAATCTAAATAGATCTAGTATTTTAAGAAAGTATATCTATAACTACTTAAAGAACTAGAAAATTAAATATTAACAATTTTTATAGGTATTAAAGTTAGAATTATAATACTAGTAGCGTAGTCTACTTATAAAATTTTAAGTTTAAATATAAAATATTTAAGAGTATAACTAGAATAGCCTCTATAATATAATTATAAAATTATAATAATTATATTACTATTAAACTTATAAGCCACTATAAAATTATAGTTAAGATTGAAATTATACAAGTTATTATTACTAAGTATTATTTTACGCTATACCTAAAAGGCGTTAATTATTATATTCTCTAAAATATTTAGCCTTATTAGATTTTTACCTAATTAAGTTTTATCTTTTATATTTTTATACTAGCTTTAAATATAATAGTAATATAAAAATACTCTTTTTTCTCTAAAATTATAAACTAATATAGCTAAAATAACTACTTAAAAAAATAGGCGGTAATAGTTTATATATAAAGGTATACCTTATACTAATTTTATTACTAAATATCTGCTATCAATTAGGGTATACTTTTAAAGTACTAGTAAAGTAATAGCGTAGAATTCTATTTATAAAAGTATATATTTAAATCTAGAGTATAGTAATAATACTAAATATTAATATTATTTTTTTAGTAAATAAGAATTATTATAAAAAAATACTATAAAGTTTATATTACTAGTATATATAGATCTTTAGAATAAAGAATTTTTTTTCCGTGTATATATTACGGCTTTTTAGCACTTTCTTTTACATATTAGTTTTAATTTTTTACTTTTAGAAACTAGTAATTTCTAGCTTATTTTTTCTTTATAGTTATAAGTCTAGTATTTTAGAAATAAAAAAAGATTTTCTCTATATACCTAATTATTAAAAATTTTCTTTCTAAAGCTCTAATTAATTTTTTAACTTTTTAATTTAAAACTTTTAGTTCTATAACTCTAGTAAGTATTATTTTATTTATATGTTAATAATAATCTATATTTTTAGCTTTTAAATGCTTAGTAAGTCTTATAACTAATAACTTTTTAAGTATTATAATAACTAAAGCTATTGTATCCCTTTTAACTAATAATATATATTTTACTTATTTTATAAGCTGGCTAACTTACTATATATAACTTAAAGTATAGTATATAGTTTATAATATTTAGAATTTTATAGATACTAACCTTAAAAGCATTAATAATTTTAATAATATTTTTAATACTAGAGCTTTATCAGCTTTTAATTATTGCATATACGATTTAGTACTTAATAAAGTTCCCTTACTACGTTTGTACCCCTGGATTGAGGTCTAGGCGTACTTTTACTTTTCGATACTAGAGCTTCCATGTATTTTAAAAGTATTTAAAATAAAAATTATAAAAATATACTATAACTTTATTTTTAAAATTAATATATACTAAGCCTATTTAATTAATTATACTACTAAAGTAAACTAAGTATTAAATCTCTAAAATTAAATTAGTATAATAGTAGCTCTAAAATTAATAAGTGCTACTTAAATATACTGGGCTATTAAAGGAGATAATTTTATTTATTTAATTTTTCATTATTTTAAATAAATGCTCTTAATAATTAATACGGTAGCTAAGAATATTATATAATAATAATATTATATTTATTTAAAAAAAGTAAAGTATAAAGGAATAGTTTTTAAATTATAATATTATTAATAAACAGCTCTTTATATAAATATAGAGATATATAAATTTAGTAATATTTAAAATAAACTAACTATTACTATCTTTTATACCTCTATTAGTAAGAAATTAGTCCTTAATTAAGTAAAATAGATATATACGATTTATTTTAAAAAATAAATATATAAAAATAGGGAGCTCTCTTTTATAAAATTAAAAAAAATATTTTAAATAGTATTATAAAATAAAATAACTAAATTAATATTTAAAAGCTTTAGAATTTTATATTATATAGTAAATAAAGTCCGTCCCCCTAATTAAATAACTTATAGCCAAACAGTAAAAATATATTATATTAATATATATATACATCTAGAGTCCACTTCGGAGTCTAAGTATTAAATACTTATTTATTTTTTTATATTTTACTCGTATTATATTTTATCCTATCTACTAATATTATAAGCTATTAATATTATTATAGACTTATTATATAATTTAAAGTAATATTTTTATTTAATTTTATATAAGCTTTTATATTATCTATTAAATTTCCTACTAAGATAATAATACTTTAAAGGCCTACCTAAAGTAAATTATATATACACCCGGCTTACCTAATAGTTTTATAAAATAAAAATAAAGTTATACCTACTATTATTAGTACCTATACCGTCTATAGATAAAAAAATATCTACTACCCAATTAGTAATACCCGCTAAATAAAAATAAAAATATATACATATCTAATCTTATACGTAGTAGTAGGCTTTAAAATTTATATTTAGTTTATTTTTTTAATTATATAAGCGTACTACTAGATCTATTATATTTTATTAGTTTACTCTTTAAATTACTTTATTACCTCTAGCTCTATTAATAATATTAGATTTTCCGACTCTTTATTATTAACTACCTACTTTTAGAAAACTTTTATTTTATTATTCTAAAATTTATTTATATAGAATATTATATTAAAAAGGGCTTTAAAGTAGCTAAAAATAATATATTTAAAAAGGCTATTCTTTACTAGAAATTTATATATGCGTAAAATAGTATAGCACTTATTAATAAACTATATATAAATAAAAGAATTATATTTTAGGTAATTTTAAATTTTATTTTAATTTAAAGTGTTACTACTATAAAAAGTAGTTAGTATAATAAACGGTAACTTCATTAAAATTAATATAATAATAAAATATTTCGAAAATATAAAAGATCTATAAAAATATAATAATAAAATATTTCGAAAATATAAAAGATCTATAAAAATATAATATAATAGAGTACCTTTAAATAAAAGTTAATAATATAGTATAGAGTATAGGATAAATAGCTAAACTTACTTAAAAACTAAATATTTAGTTATATTAACTCTAAATAATAGTTTAATAACTCCCTTTAGTTTTAAAATTTATACGTCTAGTTATCTCTTAGGCTAATTACATTATATATAATTTTAAGTAGTAATTATTAAAATTTTTAAGAATAATTATAAGTAGTTACTAATTTATAAATATATATTTAAAGTATAAGCGAAGCGTTACTATATTTAGTAAAATATTTTATCCTTACTAAAAGAAAGAAGTATAACTTTTAAAAGTTTAAAATTTATACTATTTATATATTGCCTTATTAGTATTATATAAACTATTTAGTATTTATGAAGTTTTTATTATTATATTATACTATAATTTTATAAAACTTATAAAGTATATTAATTATTAAAGATCTAAAGCGTATTATTAAAAACTTATTAAATATTACCGTCTATAGTGTGTATTAATAAATACTTATACTAGTTAGACTACACTACTCTTAAAAAAAATAAAAAAGTACTTTTTAAATACTTTAAATTTAATAAATTTATAGCTATTTATAATATACTTATGTAAAAAGAATAGATTAAAAAATATTATATCTTCTCTCTAGGGTTATTACTATAACGTTATATAATCCTAGACTAGTTATTTAAACTTTTACTTTATTACGTAATTAACTAACTCTTAATAAACTTCTTACGTAGTAACTATAATAACTTTTTTACTATTACTAATAACCTGTAACCTTTTTAATAGTAATTAAAGTATTAAAATATAATATAATACTCTTTATAGGATTCTTTATTTCTTGTATAATAACTACTAACTCTTTAATAGTAAGTTTTTATATAACTACCTTACAGCGCTATAGCGTACTCTTTTTTTACTACCTACTATCTATTTTAAAGCCCTACTCTTATACGTACGTATATCCCTACGCCTAAATAATTTTAATTATTTTAATAAGCTTCTTTTACTAAAACTTTATTTTCTTCGCCGCCTTAAAGAAGTTCTTTTTTATTATTATTAAAGTATTACTATTACTACTATTTCTATTATCGTTACCGTTCTCTACCTTAAATAAAAAAGTATAACCTTTCTTTTACTATTTTTTTATAAATTTTATTATATTTTTATATAGGTAAAATTAAACTTTATAGTCTCTATTGGTATTATTAAAGTTAAAGATAGTATTTTACTTAAGTAAAAAGAAACGCGTTAGAATTAAATTAAAATTAAAAATATTAACTAAAAAATCTTTTAGCCTATTAAATAGACTAGCTAGTTATACTATGCGGAGATAAAAGTTAGGGTAGTCCTTAATATAATTTAGTTAGTTATTATTATTAATAAAAGCTTATACTATACGCTATAAGTTATCTAGCTTAATAGTTAAACGCTAAAACGCCGATATTATAAATATAATAATAATAAAATATTTGTAGATTTTAAGTATATAGTATTTATAAAAAAAGAAAAAGCTATTATAGTTATTATTTTAAATATACTATATTAAACGCGCTGTATTAAACGCGCTATATTTAGCTTATAATTTTACTTATAGTTCTATTTAAAATAATAATAACTTATAAATACTCTATTACTATTCTATAGTTATTACCCTGCTATTATTATAACTATTACCTAATAAGTTGTTTATTAAGTTATTACTCTACTAGCTATAACAGAATTTTAAATATTTTATATTTAATAGGCTTTAGTTATAGCGTCTCTATTCTACTTATTTATATTAAGTAAAGACGTAGCGTATACTAAGTTAATATAGCTCCTACAGATAAACATAAAGAAAAAATATTATATAAAATAATAAGTTTAATAAGCTAAAGTTCTCTAGCTCTATAGTATATATAGTTATTATTTTTTTATTTAATATAAGTAGTAAATTAGTAAAAAGTAATAATATATATTTTATATAATATAATAATATCTATACGCTCTCTAAAACTACTATTTTTAATAATAGTAGTACTTTATATTTTATAAATAATAAATTACTACTCGTTTTAAAATTTATTAAAAAAATTTAATAGTATTTATATTGTTAAAACTAAAATATAAACTTTATTAATCTCTAGTATAGCGAGAGGGTATATAGCTTAGTAGATAATACACCTAACTATCTATAATAGTAATATTATAGGTTATAAGTTTAAATCTTATTCTCGTCTACTTTAAATCTACTTATTTAATTAGATTTTAGACTTATTCTAATTAGTCTAGTCTATTACTTAAAAGGGTTTAGTCTAATTTCTATATTAGGTTAGCGTAATAACTTAACCTAATTAGGAAGGACACTATACCTAATTAGGTAATAGGCTAACCTAAATAGAATATTTAACTAGCCTATATTTATAAGTTAGTTACTTAAAGAGTCGGTTATTGGTTTACTTAGGAAATAAAGCACTTTTCTTAAATAGTTAGGTAGCCTTAATATAAAAGGCTTATTTTTTTTTAAAAAAAAAATCTCTAGTATAAATATCTAAGTAATTAAAACTATAATAAATAAACTAAATAGAAATTTTATAAAATATTCTATACTAAAAAATATAGCTAGTATAAAAAAAATTATATTTAAATATAGTATCTAGAACTCGTCTATATAATAAAATATTTTACTATTTATACGTACATAATATATTACTTATAGGATTTTTAAAATAGAGATTTATACTTATAACACTTATTTATAAATATAATTTTATATTTATTAAATATAAGCCTCTATTCTTTAATTGTTTAGTTTAAAATATAATATTAGTATATATTCATATATATATTTATATATTAATACAAAGGATATATAGCACTAAAAAGTAAAATATTTAAATTAAAAAGTTTTATATACCTTAGTCTAAAGTATATAAAATATTTATATTATTAATACTAAATTAATTAACGTACTTCGCGAGCTTTATAAAGCCGCGGTATAATATAATAATAAGAATTTAATAAATACTAAACAGCGTATATATAATAAGGTTATATATAAATAATATAAATTTTAAACTTTTAAAAGTTATACTACTTCCTTTTAGTAAAAGTAAAATATTTTACTAAATATAGTAATACTCTACTTATACTCTAATTATATATATATAAATTAGCGACTGTATATAATTATTTTTAAAATTATTAGTAATTACTATTTATAATTATATATAATATAGTTAATTTAGGAGGTTACTAGACGTATAAACTTTAGAACTAAAGAAAGTTATTAGACTATTACCTAGAGTCTATATAACTAAATATCTAGTCTTTAAGCTAGTAAGTTTAGCGATTTATCCTATACTCTATACTATATTATTAACTCTTACTTAAAAGTATTTTATTATATTATATATCTATAGGTCTATTTTATTTTTAAAATATTCTATTACTATACTAATTTTAGCTAGATTACTACCTATTATATTAACTAGTTTTAGTAGGATTAATATTTTAACGTAAAATAAAATTTAAAATTAATTAAAACGTAATCTTTCTACCTATACATAGCTTATTAATAAGTCCTATACTAACCTACGTATACTTAAACTTCTAATAAAAAATAGCCTTTTTAAATATATTATTTTTAACTACTTTAAAGCCCGCCTTAATATATTATTTTATATAAATAGATTTTAGGCTAATAAAATAAAAGCTTTATAGAAATAAGTAGTTAATAAAAAAAAGGCTAAAAGACCTAACGTTATTAATAGAGCTAGAAGTAATAAAGCGAATTTAAGAGTAGATTAATAAAATAAAATAAATCTATTAGTACACTTATAAAATCTAAAAAA
The DNA here is from genome assembly GCA_030770415.1 of Pleoardoris graminearum. Classification (NCBI taxonomy): domain Eukaryota; kingdom Fungi; phylum Ascomycota; class Dothideomycetes; order Pleosporales; family Didymosphaeriaceae; genus Pleoardoris; species Pleoardoris graminearum. The sequence continues at coordinate 728,939 of JASEKS010000007.1, read as the reverse complement.
AAAATAGCTAAGTATTATAAATTTTAGGGTAGCCTACTAGGGCGTATAGGTTAGGTAAGTATACGCTCTTATTTTTATCTAGCGGATATTACTAACTAAGTAGTAAGTATTCTTTTTTTTTACTTATAGGCGGCGTAGGCACTAAAAATAGTAAATATAGGTTTTATATTATTTTATAAGACTACTAGATAAGCTAAGTATATACGTAACTTACTTTATTAGTAGGCCTTTAAGTAGTATTATTATTTTTATAAATAGTTTAACGGCTATTATAAAGGCTTATATAAAATTAAATAAAAAATATATTATTTTAAATTAGGTAATAAGTCTATATTAACGTTATTAGTTTATAATATTAGTAGGCAGAGTAAAACGTAATAAAAATATAATATAAAGAATAAATAAGCGTTTTATACTCCTACTTAGGAGTAATAAATACTAAATAAATATATTATAAATACTATTCTCTTATATAGGGGGCTTAGGTAATTTCTTAAAAACTAAAAAAAGAATTGCCTTAACTATATTAGTATATTTTATAAAATCTCTTTAATATATCTAAAGAAAGACTTAGTAAGTAGTAAATATTATTAGTTAAAAATAATTATAATAGAAAGGTTTATAAATAGAGTTTATAGGTAAAGTTACTTTTAAAGCTTATAAAAGTATTTTTAATTTTTACTATACAGGTATATACCGAATATAAACTTAAAATTATAAAGATTTTTTAAAATAATAATATTGCCACTTAAATATAGTATAAAAGATTATATATAAAAAATAAATAAAAAAGCTTAGTATAAGTATTAAAATACTATTTTTTTATATATATAAGCTAAACGGTAACGTTAAACGTACTAGCTAAAAATTATTAATAGAACTATAATTATAAAACTTAGAATAAACTTACTAAAAAAGTATTAGTTAAAAATTATAATAATAATAATAGCGCTTTATAATATTAGTTTAGTAGTTTTTAAAAGTATATAATCTTTAAATAAATTATTTATAGTTAGTTTAGATAGTACTTCTATTACTATAAATTTAAGTTTATAAAATACTAAATAGTAGATTTATAACTAAATTAGAGTAATATATATAATTATAATTATTACGTATATTTATTAAATAGAGATTATATAGTTAGATATAATAAGTATAAATTTAACATAAATCTATAAATTTATATTAAATATTTAGTTAATTACGTAGCTTTTAATATTAATAAAATAAAAATATTAATACTTTACTAAGTTATTATTAAACGTAATATTACGTTTAATAAAATTTTTTTTTATAAAAAAAAAAGATTAACCTATTTTTTAAAAAGAGGCTATAAAACTCGTAAATATTTTATATATTATTAAAATTATATATATAAGTAAAGTGTTTAACAAAATTTATAATATAAGCCTATAATATAAGTATACTAGAGATTAATAAAAATAGTACGTAATTTAAGTAGTAGCTTAGAAGTACTTTAGTATAAGTTTTATTTTATTTTTTTAGCTAGTTAGTTAAACAAAACTTTATATAAGTAATATATATATAGAGTATTAATATACCTAACTAATAGTTATAAATCTATATATTATATAATATAAATATTAGTTTAATTTCTTGTTAAACTACTTTAGAGTCTAAAGAATTTAAAAATATATATTTTAAAAATAATAAATACCCTAATGTGTTTTATAAAGTATACTTTATTAAAGGAGTAAAATAGCGAAGAGTAAAAAGTTTAAGGGATTCTTAAATAGTATATAAAAGCTTTTTTAATATTATTACTTAAACTAATAATATAGAGCTTCTATTATTAAGTAAAATAGTTAAAACCTCTACTTATAAAACGCGAGAATTTATAAAAAATTATAGTTTAACTATAAAGGTATACATATACTCCTCCTTTTTTAAAACCCCTTTTAGTCGCCCTAAGCCACCACAGCCACACTATTTGTTCGATTAGTATATAAATATCTAGTTTAACTATTTAATAGAGCCAAAAGTAATATAGATTAAATTTTAAAAATTTTTATAAACTAAAAAGTAGAGATAAAAACCTACTTAGTATTTATATTTTATTACGCCCTAATTTAGAGAGCGAGCTATTATATAATATAAAGCTTATAAGAATTTTACTTAATAGTATAAATAGCTCTTACTAGTATAATTTTATAAATATATTTAGTCCGAAGAAAAAAAAGGAGTAGAGGTAATAGTGGCCCTACACTAGTGTATCGAACTTTAGTATACTAAGCTATTTAGTATACTAAACTATTTAATACGCTAAGCTATACGCTATAGCTATAAGTTTACTAACTAAAATAAATAATATTTTTTATAATTCTTATATATGCATATTTTTTTAACTATATCTAGGAGAAAAACTTTTTTTAGTCTATATCTTTTTTAGACTAGTATTTCGACGCTACACTTTACCTCTTTTTATATAATAAATATATTTATTTTTACTATAAATCTTATATAGGAAAAGCGTAAAGAGTTTATAATTATTAATATAATAGTTTAAGCTACTATACTAAATAGGACCTTAAGGAAAATAATATTTTAAAATAAAATTTATATATACTATAATAAGGTTCTAAAAGAACTAGTAATATAAAAGCTAATCTTTATATATTTACCTAGCCTACTCTTTTATTAGGCTATATATAAAGAATAAAATATATTTCTTAAAAAATAAAGTTAGTAAGTAGTTACGTGCTTTAAAAATACTAAATAACTATTATTACTTAACTAGGTATTTACCTATAAGTTTAATTAGAATAGTTACTTTATAAAATATAAAATAAGTCTTATTATTAGAGATAATTTTTAGTTAAAAAATATACTCTTAATACTATATACTATAGTAATTATAGTAGAATTAAATTTAGAAACTTTATAGCTTAATATAATTAGTACGTTTCTTAATATACTAATTAATTATTTAAATCTAGTAAGATATAAACTAGTTAATAGTTATAAATTAAAAGGTAGTTATATAAAACTTATTTAAGTTTTATATAGTCTACGCGACTTACATATACTATAGTAGAAAAAATTTTCCAGTACCCTAGCTAAGCTTAGACTTATCTATTTAAAAGAAGAGTTTTATTTATTTTTTAATATAGATTATAAGATCATTATACTTTTTTATATAAATAATATTGTATTATTATACTATAAAATCTATTATTAAAAAGGGTTTAAACTACGTAATAAGCTTTAAAGGATATATACAATAAAAGAGTATAAAGATATAAAATAATAGTTTAAACTATAAGTAATTAAAAATTTAAAACATTAAATTATTACGCTAATCTATAATTTATATATTATAACGATCGCGAAATAATTTAAAGCAGTTAATTTAGTATTTTTGCTAATAACGCCTTTATTATTAAAAAAACTAGTTAAAAATAAAGCAAAAGTAATAAAAGTTAAAATTAAAGTAAATTTAGAGCGTAGTAAATTTATATTTTATATTACTATTATAATATAACTAGCTATAGAATTTATCGTTTTAAAGCTTTTATATTTTTTAATTAATTTAAGTAAAGAGAACTCTACTATAGTAAAATATGTAATTATATTTTTTTTTATAAATTTTACTTTTAAGTAATATAATATAGCGTATATAAGAGTCTAAATCTTATAATTTATTTAGTTACTTTATTTATTAATAATTTAAAAAGTAGATAATTTTTATATAGCTTATATTATTATATTATTTAGTAAAATAATTATTTAGAAAGGTATAAAATAGGCTACTATTATAATACTAACTACTAAAGTAGAGCTCCTTACGCTTAAATATATAAGTTATATAATAATAGCTCTAAAGTTTATTTTTAAAAAACTTATTTTAAATTTTAGAACTATATACCGTATATTCTATAATAATTAGTAAATAATTAGGCTAGTTATAAGTAAAAATAAGTATATAACTACATATTTAAAATATATAAATATATAGAATATAAAATTACACTAACAATATTTAAAAAAGATTTTTAAAATTAAATATCTTTAGAGAAGTAATATACTAGCTTATAAGTTAATAAAAGCTCTTTTAGCTTAATAATATTTAGGATTTTAAAAATAATTAAATTTTAAAAATATAAAACAATTGTTACTAAGTTCGAATTTTTAAAAATTATATAATAATAAATCGTAAAGTGTGTTAAATTAAATATTAAATTGCTATTAAACTGTTATTTAAAATAATAATTTAAAATTGTACCGTTTAGTAAAGTTCTATAATAAAAAAATAAACAAATAAAAAAATATTTATAATTATATAATAACCGAATAGAAAAGTTTTATAGATTAATAATTTAATTAGTTTACTAAGCTTTAAAACAGTTTAAGCGCGGCAGAAAATAATTTTATTAAAAATATTATTTATGGAGTTACTACTTAAATATTTATTTAATTTAATTATTTACCTATTAATAGATTATAATTTATTAACCTTTATATTTTATAAGATTTACGTTAGTAAAGATTAAAATAAGTAAAATAAAAAATTATAGTTTTTTATAAATAAGCTTTTTCTGCTTTTTACTATACAGCGGTTTATAAAGATATAAAAAATATTAGTTAATTTTATGAATATAGATAAAACCATAATAGTAAGTATATAATTTTTTAAATTAAAATATTAGTATATATATTAGTTTATAGTTATATTCACTTTTATACGTTTAGTAATAAAAGCTTAGCTTTTTAGTATTATAGTAACTTCTATTACTATTACTAAATAAAGTATTAGTTAAATAATAATAATAAAATATTAGACGCTTTAATTATATAATATATTAGTAATATTAAGCTATTTAAATAATATTTAAAATTTTTATAATATTGTTTAATTTTAATATAAAAAAATAAATAAATTTCTAAAAAATTATCGATTATAAAATTTAAAAAATTATTTATTAATATTACATTTATGTCTACAGGGTAATAGAATTTAAAGTATAAATAATTTAGTATTTTTAATTTTTCTATTCTCTTTAAATTAGCTGTTAGTATTTTAAAAATATATTTTAGTTTTTTATTATAACTTAGGTATTTCCGTTTTATTTAGATAGGAGCGTGCTTATATAATAAGAGATATATAGTCTATACTACGGGATCTTAGCTAGATAGTATTTTATCTCTCTACTCTTATAGATAATATATATCTAATTCGTCTTATATATTATACTATATTCCTACTTTACCCTAATTCTTTACACTTTTAAACTTTACCTAGTAAGACATAAAAAAAACTAAATTAAAAAAAGCGTGAATAGGGCCTTAAGTCTAAAAGAGCTGAATAACAGAAATAGGCTAGAGAAAATTAATAATTTTAAAAGTTTATTTAATTTTTGTTAGTATTAAGTTCTTTATAAAGTATTTAGATACTTAAGGGATAGCTAATAAATAGGTATTATAGAGTATAGTATAGGCGTTAAACTAATAAATTTATTAAAATTATTAGTTAGTAGTAAAAAAAAAATATCTTTTAGAGCTTAAAGGAGTTATAAATATTTTTAAACTAAAGGAGTAAAAGGATTTTATTAAAATAACAGTATAGCTCTTTATAGAGAAAGTAAAATTTTTTTTTAAATATTAAAGTATAGGAATTTTTAGCTAGAGTATAGAAATTTCTAGTTAAAACTAAATAGTATTTTTATTTTATTTAGTTACCTATTCCTTACGCACTTTATAATAGTAAATTTTATATTATTTTTTACTTACTTCTTACAGAGCATAATTATAGACTTAAAAATAATATAAAATAAAAAGCTAAGAGCTAAAAAACTAGACTGTATTAGCTCTTTACTCAATTTAGTATATTTAAGATATTTATTATATTTATTATATTTAATTATATTTAGGCTATTAACTATTATATTATAATAGGGATCGAATATTACTTTTTTAAACTATTAAATAAAAATTAGTAGAGTTGTTAAGAGTAAAGATTAGAGATTAAAAATCTAGAAAAATTTTAAAAAGTAAAAATTTTAAAAAGTATTATAGCTTACTATAGCTATAGTAGTAGTAATATAAATAATTATTTTATAGTATTTATAATACTAGAGGAGTTTAAGGAGTTATTAAAAGAGAAAAAGTTAAATAAAAGATCTATAATATAATATAAATAGTACGAGAACGTATAAAAGTAATAATATAAAAAAGTAAAAATTATTTTAAAAAGGTTAGTAGAAAGATAATATAAATACTATTTATATTATTAAACTCTAGTACGTCTATTATAATTAGTTTTTATTTTAAAATTTTATTACTTAGTAACGCTGCCCACTAAAAATTTATTTTAAAAAGTTTTTTTTAAAATTAAATCTACAGCTGCTATAAGCTTAAAAAAATTAATTTTAAATTACTTAAATAGTTAAGCTGTGTTTCTTAGTTTAATTAAAGGATATATTACGGAAAAATACTTTAGAGCTTATATTACTAGTTTATAAAACTCTTTAGAATAAAGAATTTTATATATATATATATATATATATATATATATATATATATTATAGTTCTTTAGCGCTTTCTTTTATATAATAGTCCTAATTCTTTAATCTTAAAAACTAGTAATTTCTAGCTCGTATTTCCTCTAATATAACCTTATATAACAAGATATATCATTTTATTTTACTATACTCTTTTAGTAAACTTAAGATAACTTTTATAAAATAGGCTAATTATATTCCTATTTAAGGATTAAAAGCGATTATATAAAGCTAGAACCTTATTTAATAATTATTTAACTACGTCCCTCTAAAAGTAACTATAAAAATATTTAAACTCTACTATTAAAAGACTAAATAATTAAAAAATGCTATTTTATAGTAAGAGTACCTAAATTAATTTTATTAATTATTAGCAAAAGGAACGAACTTAGGTAAATATTTAAATAAAATATAATAAGTTATATACTTATAAAAAGAAAGTTAATACCTTTTCTTTAGTATAAATAATTAGAGTTAGGCTTTCTTATAGCTAGTTTTAGTATACTAAGTAACTATAAACTAAAAAAAAATACTATATAATATTAGAATCTGTATTATATAACTTTATTTAAAATTAAGAATAGTTTTTTTCGACACATTAAGTATAAATGCATATAAATACTCCTCCTTTTTTAAAACCCCTTTTAGTTACCTATATAACTACTATAGCCACACCCTTTTATATAATTAATATATAAATATAAAATATATATATAAGAATAGTTTTATACGTAATTATATAAATATAAATAAATAAAAATTAAAAAGAATAGTAAAAGTCTTTACTAGATCTTACTAAGAGTAAAGTATAATATCTCTTATACTTTACTATTTAATAATAATAGATTTAATAAAACCTATAATATAATAGATAGTTAAAATAAAATAAAGGTTATTTAAAATATTGTTTAGTTACTTATTCTATTAGCTTAGGCTCTAGCTATACGTAATACTAAACTTAAGTATTTTATTAAAAGTATTAATAAAGGCTAACATAATATTATCCCTTTAATTAATACTTATTTATAGCTTAACTACTTTATAGAATTTAAAAAGAAGGCGTTTATAGTAAATTAGTTTAATAAACTTTTATTTTTTATTCGGAATATTATTACTTGTTACTAATCCTCTTTTATAGTTATAGGGGGAGGGGCATTTGGAAAGGATTAATTTAAAAAGTTACCTTTTTTAAAGTTATATAAGTATTTAACTAGTAAGCCTAAAAATGTAAAAAAAATATAGTTTTAAAGAAAAGAACCGGCTTATTTAATTTGTCTATTAAGCAGCTAGTTTTTAAGTAGTTAAGGGGTAAAAATAAATTAGTAAAAATAGACTATTTGTAGGACCCTAATTTAGACTATTATTACTTTTTATTTAAGGTGTAAAATGGGCTTATTTTTATATAGATAATAATAGATACTCTGTTTTATTTATATATAAATTATTTTTATATATTAATATATTAATTATATAATTATTAATAAAAGTTTAATTTTTAAATTTTTAATACTAAACTAATAAATAATATATTACTAGTACCTAGTATAGAATTTCTAAGTATGTATAACTATTTTATAATAGTTAGAGAGTAATAAAATATAATTATTAAAAACCTTTTATAGTATTTTATTCTACTCTTTTAAAATAGCTTTTTTAAAAGTCTCTATACCTTCTATACTTAATTGTATATCTAAATTACCCTTTTTATTATTATTAAGACTAGATTTTAAATAATCTTATATATTTTTTATATAGTCTAAATTAGTGTTATAGGCTAGATAAGTAAAAAATTTATTTTTATTTTTTTTAAACTATTTTAAAACGTTCGTTATTTTGTAAATATAAGCGTTATCTTGTTATAATTACTATAGTAGGGTGGAATAAAAAAGCGTAATTAAAAAAGATTAGTTTTTAAAAGTTTAATAACTCTGTAAGTATTATATTAAAAATTAATAACAAACTTTATTTATAGTAACGGTTATAAAATATAGTATAATAAAACCTAATTAGGCTTAGCGTATTTATAGCCTTAGTTATATAGTCTTAGACTTAAGACTTTTTTCATTACTTAATTTTATATATTTATAACTTTTTAACTAGAATACAGAAATAACTATTATATATATATATATATTATTAACTACTATAATATATTAATAAAATAAATTTTAAGTATTATTTCTTATCTAAATATTTTATAATTTAAATTTAGAATTTAAAGTCTTAATCTAAAAAGTTTAGCCATTATTTTAAATAATATATATTTAAGTTATTTTTACTAATTTAAAATACTAAATAAAAGTAAAACTATAAAATAAGTTTAAAAATAGAATAATAATTTAATTTATTACTATATTATCTTAGCCTGCACTAACTAAAATAAATTATTTTTTAAAATTATTATATACGCTTATTTTTTTAACTGTATCCGGAGGAATAACTTTGTTTAGCCTATATCTTTTTTGCACTAGTGTCTTAACGCTATACTTTACCTCTTTTTATATAATATTAAATTAGTAATAACCTAAAAACTTTTTAAATTTTTATAAATTTAAAGTCTTATTACTACTTATTTTATAAAAATAATTAAATAACTTGTATTTTATTTTTTATAATATATAAAACACTAAAAAGCTACTATTTTATTATTACTAAACTAGGTTAGTTAAATTTTAGGTATATATTATCTAATAATAATAATATATTATAAACTATTAATTACGACTAGAATATTTATAATTATATATAAAATTATATAAAATCTTAATTACGTAAGAAATATAATACGGTTTTTTAATATTTATTATTATTTTATTTTTATAAAATATAGTATAATTTTAGTAAGATATTATTAATCTATACTATAAATATTTATATAACTTATATGTATTATAGCTAATTTTATACCCTAGTTAAAAAGTTATAAATACGTAAAATTAGGAAAAAAAAAGTCTTAAGATTAAAACTATATAACTAGCACTATAAATACGGAAAGCCTAATTATCTAATACTATACTATATTTTATAATCTTTACTATTTATAAACTTTTTTTTAAATTATTAAATCTAATACTTCTAGAGTTTTTAAACTTTTAAACACTAATCTGTCCTAATTACGTTTTTTTATCCCCCTATAATATAGATTAATATTAATATTAAGTTTATAATTATAATTACAATATAATAATAATATATATATTATTATATTATTATATTACAAAAATAATACAGTATTTATTAAACTACTTATTTCTATTTATCTTCTATTTACCTTTAGATATAAGGACCTTATTAATATAGTCTTTATAAGTAAAAGAAATAGATAAAATACGTACTTTTATAAATACTAAATTACTTTATTTTTTATCTAAATAGTGTTCTAAATTTACAATATTATATTATATCTAATAAATAATTAATATAATTAATATTAAAAAAATAATACTATATTGTAGAATTGTATAAAAAGTAAAATATTAAAATATAGAAAAATATTAAAATAACTTACTTAGTAATTAATAAATGGCTAGTTTATTTTTAACACTATTATTATTTTTTGTTTTATAATACTTCTTTTAAATCTCTTTTTTTTATATTACTAATTTATATAAAAATATTATTTTTTAAGAAATATATATTATTAATATTTTTTATATATATTTTTTATTATATTTTTATATTTTTTTAATTTATTAATTATAGGTTTTACTATTTATATTAATATTATTGCTCCTCCCCTTGTAAAGTCCTTTATAACGATATTTTTAAAATATTTAAACTATTTTCTAATAATAGCATTTTACTTTTATTTTTAAGGCTTTAAATTAAGTTTTTATTAATAACTCTTTTTTCTCTATACGGTACCTTAGCGTCTCTACTCTTTTTAACTTTATTTATATTATTATTATTATTATTGTATTATTAAAATATTATATAGTATTTTTAATAATATTAAGTCTTTATTTAATATATAAATATTTATTAAAATAGAAGTACTTACTTTTAAAAGAAAATTACCTATAGATTTAAGTTATATTAAATATAGTGCTATATTTAAGCAATAGGAGTCTAGATTTATAAAATTAAAATAATATAATTATATACTATAATATTAATAATATATTACGTAATTAGCGATTATATAAGTAGGAGCTAACTTTTTACTATTTATATAAATTTATTATTATATAATAAATTTATATTAAAATTTAAGTAACGTAATTTTAACTAAATCTAAAAGAGTATAGTTAGAATTATAGTTAAATATATTCCCTTTCTTAGGGTTATTACCGTAACGTTACGCGCTTTTAGGCTAGCTATTTAAACTTCTACTATATTACGTAATTAACTAACTCTTAATAAGCTTCTTATATAGTAATTATAATAACTTTTTTACTAGCACTAATAACCTATAATCTTTTTAATAGTAATTAAAATATTAAAATACAGCGTAGTACTTTTTATAAAATTTTTTAATTTTTTTATAATAATTACTAACTTCTTTATTAGTAAGCTTTTATAATTATCTTATAGCGCTATAGTATACTCTTTTTTTATTATTACCGCCTATTTTACTTTTATACGTATATATATTCTTACGCTTAGATAATTCTAACTATTTTAATAAACTTTTTTTATTAGAGTTTCGCTTCCTTTACCGCTCTAAGAAAGTTTTTTTTATTATTATTATAGTACTACTACTACCGCCGCCGCCGCCGTTTTCTATTTTAAATAAAAAAGTTTTACTCCTTTTATACTATTATATTATAAAACCTACTATATTATTATATAATTAAAAGTAAACCTTAACGTTCTTATAGGTATTATTAAAACTAAAAATTATATTTATTTTAAATAATAAGAGGCATATTAGGATCGAATTAGAATTAAAAACGTTAACTAAAATATTTAGTTTATTAAGTAGGCTAGCCTATTGTACTATACAGAGATAGGAGTTAAAATAGTTTTTAATATAATTTAGCTAGTTATTATTATTAGTAACAAAGTCGGCTCTTACCAGAAGTTAGCTTTTAATTATTGCGTACACGGTTTAGTACCTAACAGAGTTCCCTCACTACGTTTGTACCCCTGGATCGAGGTCTAGGTGTACTTTTACTTTTCGATTATTATTAGTAAAAACTTATACTATATACTAAGGGTTATCTAGCTTAATTATTAGACGCTAAAATACTAACGTTATAGATATAATAATAATAATAAAAGATTTCTAGACTTTAAGTGTATAGTATTTATAAAAAGGAGAGTAAGCTACTATAATTACTATTTTAAATACTTTATGTATTAAACGCTTTATATACGGCCTATAGTTCTATCTAAAATAATAATAATTTATAAATACTCTATTACTATTTTATAATTATTGCCCCGCCGTTATTATAGCTACTACCTAATAAGTTATTATCTATTAAGTTATCGCTCTACTACTGTAAAATTTAAAAAATCTTATATTTAATAGGCCCTAGTTATAGTGTTTCTATTTTTACTTACTTATATTAAGTAAAGACATAGCGTATATAAAGTTAATATAGCTCCTACGGATAAACGTAAAGAAATAGTTAAATATATTTACTAGCTAAAAAGTTATAGGGACCTAAAAAAGGGGTTAAAAAATTATTATATTTAGACAATTTTAATATATTACGTATACTAACTATACAGTAATTTAAATCCTTATAAAGATCTTCTAAACCTTTCTCTTAAAACGGTATAATTTAGCTATTTTTAGGCTTAGTAATTAATTTTTAATTAATATTTAAAAATAGTAACTTTTTGGATTAACCCTTTCCTAATTCCCCCCCCTATACTTATTATATATACTTTCTATTCCTAATATACAAATTTAAAGATAATAATATAGTACTTAATATTATAAACTAGTAAAATACTTATAGTATAACTGTTATAGTTAAAGTAATTATTAAACTTTTTTAATTTATATAACGCGAATAAAAGTTCTACTAGTAAATTTTAGTCTATTTAATCTTTTATAATTACTAATTAGTAAGAATCTATAGCTATTACTCTATAATTAATAGAAGTTATACTACTTTTTATTACTACCTATTACTAAAAGATATCTCTCAGCTTGTATTACTAGCTTATAAAGCTCTTTAAAATAGAGGATTTATTTCTCCTTTACGTATATATAATATGGCTTTTTAGTACTGTCTTTTATAGAGGTAGTCTTAATTCTTTAATCTTAGAAACTAGTAATTTCTTGCTCGTTTTTTCTCTATACTTCCTAATATATAAGTTTAGTTCTATAGTACTAGATAAAAAAAGAAAAATAAATAGTATATAGGTTTACTAAAAATATCTATAATATATAGATATTAATATATTTAGACAGGATATACGTTATTATTAATAAGTTACTATTTAATTTTACTTTTAAGGTCCTACTACTAGTAGAAGAACTTAGATTTTTATAAAACTTTGAAAACTATTATCTTTTATAATTATTTATAGAGCTAGAATTTTAATTAAAAGAATATAACTACTAGTTAAAAATTTTTAATATAAAAAATATTATAGTAGATACCTTATTTACTAGATAAAGTATATTAAAAAAGCTAAAAAAAATATATATATAAAAAGTAAGCGTTAAGTGCAAAGGCGCCCTAATATATTATTACTTTAGTCTTAACTATATATATAAACCCTCTATATATAATTAATAAACGGATATAAATAATTTATTGTACTAAAAAAATTAACTCTATAACCTATTTTCTTTAAAGACTATACCTCTTACGCTTAAAACTTATAAAATTCTTATATTAGTCTATTCTAGATTTTAGTATTTTAAACCTAATATCGTATTAGTTACCAATCTTATAAAAGATTTATAAAAATAAAAATATTATAATAGTAACTATAATATACTAAAAATTAGTTTTTACAATCTCTACCTCGAATTATATAACTATATAGAAAATAAATTTAGTTTTAAATAGCTATAGCGTAAGAGCGTAAGTGAAGACTTAAAGTAGTTAATATAAATAACTATATAAGCCGTAATAAAATAAAGTTAGTAATAGAAAGAGAGTATAGTGCTAAGGCTGGATATTATTAAAAAAGAAGAAATCGAATAGTTAGTAAAGAAAAGGTTTCTAGAACTAGTAGAAGTAAGGTTTTCTAAATTCTTTTCTAGCTAAAATATAGTTTAAATCGTGTTTTTCTTTTCTATCATTTTAGTTTTTTAATAGCTTACTTACTAATTAAATAATAGGCTAAGCTATTACTATCTCGGTTTAGGACGCTATTTGAATAGGAGGAAGAAGCGATTTAGTTTTTATTAAAGACCCTATAAATACTACTAGTTTTACTAGTAGTAGATATATAAAAAAGGTTTTAATACCTATTATTAAACCTACTATAAAAAGAGGTAAGTAACTACTACCTTTTTTACTATTTATTAATAACTTAATACCTAATTAAGTTATTAAAAATCTATATAAATTAAAAAGAAGTACTAACTAATCTCTATCTAGACTAGAAATTTTAATAAAATAACTTAATAATTTACTATTCTAGAAGAGCTATAGATTAGTTTAAAAAAATAAAATATCTCTTTTTTCTTACCTACCATATAGCCCTAATTTAAACCCTATAGAAAACATTTAGTCTATACTTAAAAATAGGCTAATTCAAAGAAATAAGAAGGATTTAGGCGTAGGTAATATAGAAGAAAGTGTAAACGCCTTTAAAAGAGTAATTTTAGAAGAGTAGAATAATATACTATAAGAAGTTATAGATAATACTATTTTATTTATATCTATATAATATAGAGTAGTAATAGAAGTAAAGGATTAGTACACTAAGTATTAGTTACCTAGTATTAATAAATTAAGTTGAAAAACTAATTTTTTTTTACTATTTTTAATATATATAAACTTTACTAGAGAACCTATTTTAATATCTTAATAAACAGTATTTTTACTAGTAAACTATATTATATATAAAAATAGAGTAATTTTATATCTTAAATAAAAAGTTATGAGCTACTAAAGTAAGAAAAAAAATAAACCTATAAGACTTAACTATATTTCTTTAAAGGTGCTTACTAAGTATTACCTAGTATTATAGCTAAAAAGCGCGTAATATTCTCTACAAATCTATTTATTGCTTATATTTTTAGCTTTACTCGTTATGAAGCTATAGGCTTTTAAACAAGCCTTAAAAAAATTATTCTTTATTTATATTACCCCTCTGTATTATCTTAGCTCTATATTCTACTTACTATCTTTATACTAGTAAGAGCCTATATAACTAAGGCCTAACTTCTATTAAACTCTACTTTTACGCTACCTAACTATATAGTAATAAATACTATATATATCTAGTAGTAGTAGGCTAGTAAATCTAAAATACTAACCTTTTTCTTAAAACTTTCATCATAAGTTTAGTAATATTAGGCCTAATTAGGTAATATTTAGCTTATTTAGTTCAGTTACCCTGAAATTTTAATCTAGTTAAAAAATTACCTAATTAGGCCTAGTATTACTTAAGTTATTAAAGGTTTAAAAAAAAGTAGAGTAACTTAATTTACCAGCCTAAGTAGTAGCGAAAGTATTAGTTAGGCTAGCCTAGCTATTATATTATAAGGTACTAACGTACTTTATTAATAAATATAGTTAAAAAAGCTATTATAAAAGTTTAGAAAATTAATAATTATTAAAATATAATTAAATATATAAGTAGAAGAGTTAAAACTATAAATATAAAATAAGTTACTAGAAAGTCGCTAAAAAACTTGATAATATTTATATAATAACTACAATATATAAATAGTAGCTTAAGACTTAAATTAAATTAGCTTTAGTTATAAAATAAAAAAATTTATATTATAACTATAGTAATAAAATATACTACACTTATAGTAAATATACCTTTTTAGGTAACTATAATAATAAATTTACTACTAAAAAAAGTATAATAAAAACCTTAAAAAAATTAAAAGTAAAGAAAAAATAAAGTTACGTAGTAAAAGTTTTATAAGTAAAAACTATAAGTACTATAGTAGAAAAAGTATATATACTACTACTAAAAAAATAATATACTAGCTAATTTAAATACTTTTAAATATGGTAAAAGGACTATAAAAAATTTAAAAAAATAAAGTGGTATTAAACTTTTAAGATATTTTACTTAATTCTAAATAAACTTAAAGAGTTATAAAAGATTATAAAAAATATTATTATAGTTTAACTCTAGTTAACTTTACTTATTTTTAAACTAAGTAAAATATTACTGTAAACTATAAAAATTAAATAATATTTTAATTTTTAAGAATTTTACTAGTACTAAACGTAT
This sequence comes from Pleoardoris graminearum, assembly GCA_030770415.1. Classification (NCBI taxonomy): domain Eukaryota; kingdom Fungi; phylum Ascomycota; class Dothideomycetes; order Pleosporales; family Didymosphaeriaceae; genus Pleoardoris; species Pleoardoris graminearum. The sequence continues at coordinate 713,082 of JASEKS010000007.1, read as the reverse complement.
ACTACTTAAGATATAAAAAGAAATATTATTTATAAAAATAACTTACTAAACTTTTCTTAAAATAAAATAAAATAGACTAGACTTATAAGTAATAAACTTAGATAAAAACTTTTTAATTATCTTTACTAACTAAAAGTTACTAAAGTAACTAAACTAACTTTTAAGGTAGCTAAAAAAAGCTATTCTACTACTTATAGTATAAGTAGGTAGCTATAAAGAAAGCTTTCTTATTAAATTTATTTATATTCTTTTAGTATACTTTCTTACAGTTTAGTGTCTTTTAAAGAGTATCTTTAATTATAATATACTTTATTTTATAGACGTTTACTCTTAATTATTATAACTTATAAAGTATTTACTTATTATTTATACTTTTTTTTAAACTACTTATAACTTCTTTATACTCTCTTCTCTTACAGGGGGGTGACACAAAAAAAGACTAATTAAGTAAGATACCTTTTTTAAAAATTTATATAAAATTAAATAATACGCCTAAAAATACGTAAATAATAGGGTTTTAAATAAGAAGTTATAGAAAATTATATAAGTATTTTAAATACTGTGTATTATATATATAAAATAAATTAAAATTACGTAAACAGAGAGATTTTCTTAGTCCTTAATTTAAGCCCCTATAACTTTGTAGTTAGTAAATATATTTAACTAAAAGTTTTACTATACCCTTTTAGGCCTAGTTAAGGTCACGTAACCTAAATTTTAATTAGAATTTATTATGTAATAATAAATTTATATAATAAGTAAAAATTTAGCTATTGCTTACATAATCACTAATTACGTAATATATTATTAATATTATACTATATAATAATATCTATTTAATTTTATAAATCTAGACTCCTATTTCTTTAATAGAGCGCGATATTTAATAAAATTTAAATTTTAAGTTAATCTTCTTCTAAAAGTAAATACTTCTATTCTAATAATTATATTTACTTTAAAATAACTCCTAATAGTATTTATAATAGTATACAACGTATTAAAAATAAAAAAATAATAATAATTATATAAATAAAGCTAAAAGCGATAGAGTTTTTAAGGTAATTTAAAATAAAAAAAGAATTATTAACAGAGACTTAATTAAAAGCTCTAAAAAACAAACTAAAAGACTATTATTAGAAAATAGTTTAAATATTTTATATAAATTTATATAAACGGGTTTTTATAAGAGTTTATTTATAATATTAGTATAAGTAATAAAAAACCTATAATTAACTAAAATAATGCTAAAAAAAGGTAATTAAAATACGGTAAAGAGAATATTTAATATATTAAAAATATAAATCTAAAAAAAATAATATTCTCTAATAAGTTAATAATATAAAGAAGAGAGATTAGAAAGGAGTATTATAGAAAAAGGGATAAAAATAGACTTAAAAAAGAACTAGCTATTAGCTAATTACAAAGTAAGTTATTTTAATATTTTAATATTTTAAAATATACACGATGTTATATATTTTTACGTTATAATTATATTTACTTTATATTAAGTATATTAATTATTTTATAAGTAATAATTTAATAGTCTAAGTTTAGAATATAATTTATTTAAAAGATAAAAGTTATTTCGTATTTATTAAAATACTAAATTCTTTTATTTCCTCTAATAATAGAAATTATATATATAAAGTCTTTATATCTAAAGGTAAACCGAAGATAAAAAGGGGTAAGTAACTTAATAGATTTTTTAGTCCTTTTTTAAATATAATATAATTTATACATATATATATTATTATATTATATTATAATTATAACATCTATATTAATATTAATCTAGGGTAGTAATTCTAATAAGATAACGCCCCTCTTTATAAAATAACGGATGTTTTAAACTATTTTAGATATAAAAAAATTATATTTTTTTTTTATCTAGCCTATACCACTGATTTAGCCTTAATAGAATATATATAGAATTATTTAATATATACAGTAAATAATAATAAATAGACTAATTTAGGTATATAATTAAGTTTAGAAAGTATGGAGGCCTTTAAAAGAGTAAAAATAAAAAAGTAATATAAAGTACTATAAAAAGTTATTAATAATTATATTTTATTACTTCCTACCTATTACAAGACAGTAATAGAAGCTTATAGAACCTATAGTTAGTACTAGGAATATATTATTTACTAGTTTATTATTTAAAATGTAAAAATTCGACTTTTATTAATAATTATATAATTAATATATTAAACTATAAAGATAATGTATATATTAATAAAATAGAGTATCTAATATACTATATATAAAAATAAGCTAATTTTACACCTTAAATAAAAAGTTGTACTAACTTAAAGTAGGGTCCTAAACATTTTCTATATTTACTAATTTTTTATTACCCCTTAACCCCTTACTAAGTGGCCACTAACAGGGTGAATAGAATCTACTAGTCTTTCTCTTTAAAATAATATTTTTTAATATTTTTAGGCCTACTAGTTATAAAGTTATATTATTTTAAAAAAGGTATCTTTTTTAATTGGTCTTTTTTTGTGTCACCCCCCTGTAATGATAAATAATAACTTATACTACTTTTTTAACACATTAAGTATAAAGGTATATATATACTTCTCCTTTTTTAAACTTTCTTTTAGTCGCTACTATAGTCACTATAGCTATACCTTTTATTTAATTAATATAGAAATATATATATATAACTTATTCTTATAGTATTATAATATTTATAAATTCTTATAAAATAAACTATTATATAAATAAAATGAACTATAATATAAATAAAATAATAATCTTATAAGTAAAACTTAAGTAAAAATTATTTATAATATATCTAAACTAGCTCTAAATACGGTTTACCTAAGTAAAAAATTACTTAAAAATATAATAAAAAGACTCTAAAGTTATTTATAAATAGTTTAAGCTAGTTAAAGATATACTATCTATATCTAGTCTCTATAATAATAATATATATAGTATAAAGTATATAACTTTATTACTATAGTTAAAGAGTAAATAGTAATACTAAGTAAAAATTATATAAAAGAAAGTAAATCTAATAGAGTAGTATAATAGAATATAATTAAAAAATTGTATAAATAACTACTATAGTATTTTTAGTACTTTAGAAATTAAAAAAAGTATAAGTTAAATATAGAGACTAGATAGTATAGTTAAATCTTTTATAATTGTTTTTTTAAAAAAATAAATAGACGCTAATTTTAGCGTAGCTACCTAATTAGGAAATATTTATATATATATATTTCTTTTTATTATACCTTAAGACGTTTCTTTTTTATTTTATTTTAATTCTATATTACTAAATTAAATTATATTAAATTACTAATTTATTTAATCTAAGTAGGCCTAGTTCGCTACGCTAAGCCTATTTAGGAATAAATTATTATTTAATCTAACTTAAGATAGTAATAAATACTTTTAGATATTTACTATTTTATACTAAACTTATTCTTTTTTTTACAGAAAAATTTCGGCTTTTAATAGTTTTATATTAATTTCTTAGTATATTATAAGAAGTTACTGATTTTCTAGTAGAAATAGTAGGCGAGTAGTAGTCCTACTATAGTTATTTTATACTATATACGCTACGTATACCTCTATATAATAAGTTAGAGTCTAGAAGCGTTTTAGTACTCTATACTATATATAATATATTTTTATCTATATTATATTACGTGTTCTATTTATTATATATTTTATATATATATAAATGCCTATTTTTATTATATACTTAGTATATATTATAATCTTTAAAGCTATCTCTTTAATTAAGACCCTTTAATAATTAGTATAGTAGTAATATATGTAAAAAATTATAATTATGGATATATTATATATAATAGTATAGTACTAATATATACTATATAGGCTATATATAAAAAAATATATAATTATTATTTTACTAACAAAGGCATACACATACTCCTCCTTTTTAAAACCCCTTTTGGTCGCCCCGAGCTACCACAGCCACACTATTTGTTCGATTAATATATAAATATATATATTATTTTACTTATTATACTATTACTACTATTACGTGGTACTATAGTAGTAAATATTATATATATTATATCTCTTTAGAGTGTACTATACGTCGTAGTACTATTATTAATAATATAAATTAAAACTATAAAGGTACTGTACTATATATAATATATATAGTCTTTTATATATATATTATATTTATATTACTTTATATAATTTTACTATACTCTTTTTACTTATAGTATATAAATATACTATTAGTACTATAAAAATAAATTATTTAGTAGGTTTACGTATAGATTACTAGCTTATACTAGTATAAGTATACTAGTATTACTAAATTAAGATATTTTAATTAAATAGCTTATTTTTACTATTTTTAAAAAATTAAGTAAGAACTATAATATTATCTCTTTTATTAGCTCCTTTAATTATACTATTATCTTAGCGGCTAGTTTATTTTTTAGTTATAAAATTAGATTATCTCACAGGTTTATTAACGTAGTATTATTATATATATTTATCTTTTAAGTTATATTATTTACGGTATAACTTATTTTATCAATTTTAAGTCTTTATTACTACTATACTCTAGATATAGATGCTAGTAGTATTAATATATTTATAAAATTATTACTATTTTATAAACGTACGTTATCTATCTATATTTATTAATTACTATTTTTTTTATTAAATAGGTATATTATTAGGATAACTATACTCTACTTATACGGAGTAATAGTCCTCTATAATATTATAGTAAGTAGAAAATAGTATAAAATAATAAATAGTAAATAGTTATATCTTATTATATTATATTTTCTTATTTTCTATCTATACGATAGCTAGACAAAGATTCTACTTACTAGTATAAATTATATAATTATATAATTATAGCTATATAATCTATATACTTTATATTACTAGTAAATCTATTTAGGTTAATTACTCTACGTATACTCGTAACTTTTCTTTTTATAGTAATACTGTGCAAATATTTTATTCTCTTATATCTTATTTTACAGGGGGGTGACATTGAAAAAGATTAATTAAAAAAGATACCTTTTTTAAAATAGTATTACTTTTTAATAAGTAAGCCTAAAAATACGCAAAAAATAACGTTTTAAAAAGAAAAACTAGCTTATTCTATTTACCTACTTAGGGGCTGCTTACTGAGGGGTTCAGGGGTAAAAAAAAATTAGTAAATATAGAAAATTTTTATAGTCTTACTTTAGGCTATTATAACTTTTTATTTACCGTATAAAATTGACTAGTTTTTATATATATTATAAGAGTAACTATAATATATAAGTATATAGAATATTGTTATATATTTATATATTATTTATATAATTATATATAAAAGTCACTTTTTTAAATTTTTAATAATAAACTAGTAAATAATAAATTACTAGTACTTAGTATAGTAGCCTTTAGCTTTTATAACTACCTTATAACGGTTAGGAAAAGATAAAATACAGTTATTAATAACTTCTTATAGTATATTATACTACTTTTTATTAATAGCTCTTTTAAAAGCTTTTATACTATTTAAACTATTTCCTACACCTAAATTAGCCTTTTTATTTTTAATTAGCCCTAATTTTAATAAACCCTATATATATTCTATAGGGGCTAAATCACGACTATAGGCTAGGTAAAAAAATAGTTTAATTTTATTATTTTTAAACTAAGTTATAATATTCTTAGTTTTATAAATAGGGACGTTGTCTTGTTAAAATTACTAACCTATATTAATATTATTATAATAATTATTATTATAATATAATATAATAATATATATATATATATATATATTATATTATTAAAAATAGGGGTAAAAAAGTGTTATAAAACTTACCCCTTTTTATATAGGGTTTAACCTTAGGTATAAGGACTTTATTTATATAGTCCTTACTAGTATAAGAAGTAGAAGAATTAGGTATTTTAATAAATACTAAATTACTTCTACCTCCTACCTAAATTGCACCCCAAACTTATAGGGTAAGATCTCGGCCTATAAAATAATTAATATAATTAATATTAAAAAACTAAAACTATAACTTAAAAATATATAAAAAGTTATATATTTTAATATTTTAAAAAGTTAAAATAACTTATTTTATAATTAGCTAATAGCCAATTCTCTTCTAACTCTATTATTACCCCTTTTTCTATAGTATTCTTTTTTAGCTTTACCCCTTTATATTGCTGACTTATCAGAGAATATTATTTTATTTAATTTTATATTTTTTATATTTTTTAATTATTCTTTAGCGTATTTTAATCTTTTTTTAGCGTTTTCTTTATTTATTATTAGTTTTTTTTTACTTATATTAATAGAGTAACCCTCCTCTTTTAAAGTCCTTTATAACTGTCTTTTTATAATATTTAGACTATTTTCTATTAATAGTCTTTTATTATTTTTTTTAGAACATCTAGTTAAGTCTCTATTAATAATTCTTTTATCTTTTGTAGTTAACTTTTTTACACCCCCTTTATAAACTTTATTTATATTAAAATTATTCTCTTTTTTTTTAATTCTTTATATAGCGTTATAAATAGATTGTTAAGGCTTTTCTAGAGTAGTAGCAATTAAAAAAGGAAAATTATTTACTTTTAAAAGAAGTTTAACTTTAGATTTAAGTTTTAAGAATTTTGGCTCTATTTTAAGGAAATAGGAGTTTAAGTTTATAAAAGTAAAAAGATATTATACTATACTATAATATTACTAATATATTACGTAACTAGTAATTATATAAGGCTTAGCACTATTTTTATAATTAATATAATTTTATTATTAGATTACTAATCTACTTTAAAAATCTAGTTACGTAACCTATACTAGCCCTAAAAGGGTATAGTTAAAATTTTAGTTAAATATATTTACTAACTAAAAAGTTATAGGAACCTAAAAAAGGAGTTAAAAAAATTACTATATTTAGGTAATTTTAATTTATTACAGGTAATAAATATAACGTAACTAAAATTCTAATTAAAATCTTTGTTATTTTGTCTTTAAAACGGTATTATTTACGTATTTTTAGGCTTAGTAATTAATTTTATATAAATTTTTAAAAAAGCTATCTTTTTTACTTAATCTTTTTTAATGTCACCCCCCTATATATATAAATAAGTAGTTTTTTTTTGTATAGGTATCTCTCTATTTTAATATACCTTTATATAACAAAATTATAGTCTGTTATTCGCGCGTTATATAATAATAAAAAGTAAAATTATATAGTGTACTACTACTTATTAATTAAAATTATAGTAAACTAAAGTAAAAAATTAATAACTTTATATATTATACTAAAGTAATAAGTAAGATTATAGTAAATAAAAGTAAAAAGTTATTATATAATAGTTAAGAAGGGCTAGTCTAAAGCTATACAGAATAATATTATATAAAAAGAATTTTTTTTTTTTATAATATTATTTTTTTTTATTTTTCTCTATTATTATCTCCATACGTAGTTTTAAATATTATTTTTTTCTTTTTTAACTTTTTACCTATCTTTTTTTATATAGAGCTAACCTCTAATAAAGTTTTTAATATAGTTTTTATTTTTTATAGATAGTAGTAGTAGTAGTAATTATAGTAAATTATAGTTATATTTAGTTTCGCCCCGTTTAGTTGCCCCGAGCCACCACAGCCACAATATTTATTCGATTAGTATATAAATATATAATTAGTTTTATCCTTATATAGACTTTTACATCTAGTAGTTAGATCTAGGTTATTATTTTTATTAGAATAGCTATTAATAGGGTATTTTTATTAGCTTTTTATATTAATATACGTATATATCCCTATATAATTCTTTTTATATAGTAATATTTTATAGGATAATAAGCGTATAGTATACTAGTTATCTTTATATAATATAAATATTATCTTACCTAGTAATACTAACTTAACTTTTTTTACTATAAAAATTTTTTATTATAAGGGCTATTTTTATACGCTCCTTATATTATTGTATAGAATATTAGAGCTACAACTATATATATAAAAATATAGTAGTAATACTAAACTTTTACCCTTTATAGAGTATTATACTCTAGTAGTATTTTAGAGTAATATATATAGTTTTTATATATAGTAGTTACGTAGAGTTTAGTATAAGTATTATACTTAAGATATATAAGCGTTTTTTTTATCTTTTCTTTTATTTTTCCTTTATTAATATAAAGGAGGATTAGGGATATATAAAAAAAATAGAACATTTTCTTTAAATATAATATTTTAAAAGTTTTCCTTTTAACCTTCGTGCGATAAAGTAAAAGAATATAATATATATAAAAAAAAGAAATATACTAAAATGTAATTTATACGATAGAAGATATCTAATTTAAATATAAAATATATATAAAATGCCTTATTAGGCCTTTTATACAGGCTTTAGCCTATTAACTAAAGCTTTAATACTATAAAAGAGGGTATTAAAAATACTAATTATATAAGAGAATTATTTAGTTTACTCTTTATAAAAGTATTTATAAAATTATTTTTTTCTACTATCTATTATACTTTAGAGATCTTATAGTTCTTATATAATTAGTAAAAAAATATAATATTTATTATAAGCCTTTTTTTATTTATTATACTAAGCTTAATAAAATAACTATATAAAAATTTTATATCTGTATAGACTACTATAGGGGCTAATAAAAAATAAATTATATAAACGATCTTATTAATAGTAGTACTAAGAGTAATAATTATATTAAAACCTATAGCTATTTTATATAACTTATTAGTAAGGACACTTTATATAACCTATTTATATTTAGTTAAGTTCTAATAAATAATATTACTATATATAGTAAACTTAGTATCTATATAGTCCTTAACTCTAAAAATAATAAAATATCTAAACTATAAGCTTAGATTTTAGTTATTTACGAAAAATCTATTTATAAAGATAAAAAGTTTTATATATTAAAAGTCTAATAAAATATATAAAACTCCTCTTCTTACGTTCTTAATCTACTACTTAATTCTTTTATTTAGTGCTTTTACTTTTAATATAGTAGGCTTTTTTATTTATATAACTATAGAGAGGTTAAATATAGTTTTTAGTTAATAGATAAAAGTAATATATATATATTTTATACGCTGCTTAATATACTGCTATTAAATATTTAAATTTATTAAATTTATTATATAGAGGCCTTTGCTCTATTTTTTTTTAAATTATAGTAATTATTCTATTTTCTTTTAAAGTAATTTTTATTTTATTAAACTCTAGGGGTTTGTGCGTAAAAAGGGATAACTTATTCTTTATATAGAACTTTATAGTCTATAGTTTATTTTTTTCTCTATGAGAGAAAATAAGTAAAATAATACTTAAAATAATATTTAGTTATATACCTATTAAGCTAAAAGTTTCTACTCCTTTTTTTATTATAAGTAGGTATAGATTATATATAGAGGGAAATATTTTTAGCCTTTTAGTATAGTAGTTATAGTATATTTTAAACTAATATAAACCTAATTTAGCTATACTATATAGAGGGCATATAACTTAAAAAATTATATTAAAAAGAAAAAAGTAGTTTATCTTTTTTAGAGGTTTTATATATAGTATATAAAATAGTAGATTTTTAAATTATATATAAATTTAAGTAATATTATATAATTTGTACTTTATACTATACGATTTCAGGAGTATTATACTTAAAACTAAAATAAGTCTTTAACTTTTTCTTTAGATAGTTAGTAACTATATAAAAATAAATTATTTATTATTATTAAAGTAGCTAGTAAGTATTCAGTAGAATTTTTTATATAAAATTATATTTTTATTTTTAACCTCCTACACTATTCTAAAATTAAATATATAGTCTATATAAATAGCAGAATTATACGTAATAGACTTAAAAATATTTTTTATAATAAAGAAATTAATCTCTGTATAATTAGATTCCTCAAATAGGACTTTAAGTATTATAATAATATTATTTTAGCGTAGCTTTATTACTAGTATAAAATTAAGCTTCTTTTTTTAAATTATAAAGGCTTTTACTATATAGTTTTTCCTTAGACGGTTTTACTTTTTTAGTTTTTTAGGTTTAGGTTATATAATTATATCCTCCTTTTTTATAACTAAGGTGTTATTATATAAAGGAAATTTACGGTAGTATAGTTTTATATATATTTATTTTATAGTTAGTAGGCTATTTTTTAAATTTATAGTAATATCTAGTCTGTTAATTAACTATAGTATATATAGTCCTATCTATTCTTTCTTTTCTTATTAGATTAGAATTTCTAATTTTATAAAAAAGGATAGAGTCTTTTACGGATTTAGTTTATTATATATATTATTTATATAGTTTAATATAAGTTTTATATAATTAGTCTATAGGACTTTTAAAGCTTTACAGATAGTATTAGCTTATATAATAATATTTAGTAATAATAGAGATATTATACTAATTTTTAGATAAGTGCTAAAGACGAAAAGTGTTAGTATAAGACTATTTAGGCTTATAGTATTATTTAGTACTTTTATAGTTATTTAAAAACTATTTTTATTACTTATATAATATCTAATTTTATTTTTTAGAATATTAAAAACTTACTGTAATAAGGTATATATTTTTTTAATTTTACTAACTACTTAGTAGGCTTCTATTAGTATTTAGTAATACTCTACTCTTATAATCCGTACGCTATTCTTAAACTCTTTTAAAGTAAAGCTAGTATCTAAATTATATATAATAAAATCTAGAGAATTTTAGTAAATATTAATTTAGTATTATATAAAAACTGCCTATACCTTTTATATAGATATTAAATTAGGAAAGGTAGTAGCCTAAAATAATAGTTTTAAGTTAATAATATAAAGGATATTATAGTTACTAATTCGTATAATATTAATAATAATTTTATAGTTAAAATAGGTATTATTTTAAATAGAGAACTTAAATCTATATAAAACTACTTTATATATTTAGTAATAGTAATATTACTTTTAAATCTATTTTAGTATAGTGGAGTTAATCTTATAATTTATATTATAAAGTAGCTTATAAAGTTATTCTATATAAGAGTATTTAAAACGTCTATAAAGTCTGTAAAGTTTTTTTTTAGTAAAAAATAAAATAGTTTTTATATAGCTTATATTAAAAAATAAATATCTTTATTTATATATAACTAGAACTATTATACTATTCTTATATATAATAACGTCTAATATATTATTAAAGTATACTCTTATATAGTTAGTATCTATTAGAGATAGTGAAAAAGGTATTAAAGTATTTAAAATATAATAGATTATTATATTAATTAGGTTTTTAATCTGTACGGTACTAAGAGTATATATTAGTATATTACTTTTAAAGCTAATAGTAGTTTTTTTTAGGGTTTAATTAATTTTTATACTAGGGTTTTTATAAACGTATACTTTAAATTAGCTCTTACTAACTATTAAGAATTTAGCTATACTTATATTTTAAAATTCGCCTTAGTACTATGTATAGTATTTTTTTTTTAAAAAATAAATTACTTAACTATTTCTTTCTTATTTATAGAGAATATATCTTCTATTATTATATAATAGAGGAATAAAGCGGTAGTAAAATATTAAACTACTTTTTTTTTAAGGACTAAAGTTAAATATAGTTTTATTTTTTAATTTCTTTGTATTATTATACGAAAATCCTTTAAAGTCTTAAATATAGAGGGTAATATTATCTTAGAAGAGTATTTTCTTATAGAAGTTTTTATATATTATAATATATTAGTTACGTGCTTAGGCCTTCTCTTATATAAAATAGTTTAATAACTAGTATTCTTTTTTATAGTAAATAAAATACTTTTTTTTTTTTACTACTAGAGTTATACTTTTAGATTTTTAAAAGCGTTATTATATATAAGGGCGGAATTATTAGCGCTAGGACGGTCTATTTTTATTATTAGTATATTTTTAGTTTGTATAGAAGGTCTTCTATAATATTTATAATTAAATATAGTATATATATTAGTAATTTATATTAATTTAGAGTACGGATCTTAAATTACTTAATAGTCCTTTATATATAGGCTTTATTAAAAATATAGCCTATTTAAGTTTTAATTAATTTTTATATACTTATATAATTACTGTATAGAGTAGTACTTCTCTTTTAAACTAGAGGCCTAGAGCCCTCTATATTAGTGTTAACTTATTAATTATTACTTCTAAGACTTTATATAAAGTTTTATTAAAGTTTTCTTATTTAGATTATATAAAAGTAATAGTAGTCTAATTAGTCTAATACTAGTTATAGTTAATATACGTATTAAAGTAGTAGTTTAACCTATTATATAATTATTTTTATAAAGATTTTAGGCTAATATTATATAAATAGAACTGGCCCGCGCGATTTTTTAAAATAGTTAAGACAATAATAGTATACTGTAACTTTTAAATATTAATTCTTGAGTAAAGCTTAATAAACATGCGAGTTTTATTAGTTAGAATATTATATAGGCGACTAGTATAGTTATTTACCTTCTTTTATTATAAAGACATATACATACTCCTCCTGTTTTAAAACCCCTTTTGGTCGCCCCGAGCCACTACAGCCATACTATTTATTCGATTAATATATAAATATATACCTTCTTCTATATTTTTTAGAATATAATTATTTTTTATAAATTAAGTTTTTTTAGCGGTATATCCTATATAAATAAAAATTAAAATATTAGATTTTAGTAATCAGCGTATAAAAGTTAAAAAATTAATAAATAACTATTTATTAATATTCTATAACTAGTTTCTAGAGAAAATAGTAATATGTTAGAATTATATAATAATAAATATATTAAGTATTATACTCTACTATTATATATATCTAGAAGTAGTGTTAGAGTATATAAACTATATAAAATTTAAAGTTATTTAGGTTTATATAGTCTATATTTATACTTATATAATATAGGCCTAAAATTCTTTAGGTAATACTAGTATAGCAGAATTAATTATTTATATAATATATATTATAATAGTTAGTTTCCTTACTGTATAAGGGGTGTAGCTAAAGTATATAAAATATTTAACTATTAGCTAGAAACTTAAAGGTTTAAGTTTAATAGTTTTTATACCGGTTATTTTATAGTAATAATTAAGCTTTTTATTAAACTTTTTAATTTTATTTAAAGGTTTTTAACTTTCTAATATTCTTCTATAATCTAAAGGAGAATTTATATAAAACTTATTAGTATTCTTCCTTATTTATTTACTATAGGTTATACGCCCTTATTTTATAAAATTCTTAATAGTTCTCTTTAAAATACTTATTTTAGTAATATAAAATAGGAATAATTCTATTTTATAAATAAATTATAGTATAAAGTAACTAGACTTTAGCTGTCCGTTTACTTTATATAAAGTTTTATAATAACGTAGTTAATATACGTATTAAGTTATTTAGTAAATAGGTTATTCTAAATATTTAAATTTTTTATCTAGTATTATAACTTAGTCTAGTCTTTAAGTACTTATATAGAGATATTATATTTTTAAGTATATTTTTTTTATAATAAATCTAGATCTATTTCTATTATACGCTTTTTACCTTTCTTTATAGAGAAAGCTTCTCTTAGTACTATTATATTATTTAGTTTATATAATTAATTATATAATTTAAGTTTACTATACTAGTAAGTTTATATAAAACAGTTTAGTTTTAAAAAAGGTTATTCTTATTTTTTATTATCGTAATATTAAGGCTTATATATTCTTTTTAATTACGGGTTAATTACGTAACTAGATTACCTAATTACTTACCTATTATATATATATTTAATCTTAATCGTCTTATTTAATAGATAGTATTAATTTACCTTTTACTCTAAAAATAAGTATTATTTAGTTTACTATAATTATAAGTCTAGTACTTTAGAACTGTAGAACGATTTTCCCTACGCGACTTAATACTAGTAGGTATTTATTTTTATATACTCTGATTATTTTTTGCTGTTATACTAATATATTTAATTATTAAACTAAGCCTATTCCCCTCCTTTCTTAATTATTTATTAATTAATCTATTATAATAACTAACTTAATTTTAATAAAGTCCTATTAGCTAATAAGTCGCTTAAGCTAGTTTAATAAGTATATATAATTTTAATTTCTTACTATATAGAAAGGGATCTAGAAAGAAGTTAATCCTAATAGAGAGAATATTATTTTTATAAAAGATTATTAACTGCAGTATCCTTTGCTTTTTATTTAATTAGTTTTTTTAAATACTAATAATCCTACGATTAGCAAATAATATAAAAAAGATTTTAAAAAATATAAAAATTAAGTAGAGAAGTACTTTATATAAATAGTAAAATATAGAGTACTATTTACTAATTAGTTTATAAATAATAATTACCTTAAAAATCTTAAGAACTAGGTAAATAAGACAGTATACCGTAATATATTAAAACTAATAATAATTAAAATTCTTAATTACTAAAAGTTAATATTTTAAGAGATAATATATATACTTAGAGCTAATTTTATACTAACTAATACTAATATATATAATTTAGTATAAGTATAGTACTATGCTTATTTTAAAAAAACTAAGTATAAAAGGCAGGATTCTAAATAATAGTATAATAAATAGAAACTCCTTTACAGAAAGGCGCGTATATATAAAATATTTAATATAAAAAAAGAAATAATTATTTATAATTTTCTAATTATACTAAAGTAAAAAATTATTTTTAACTATATATAATTAATAGAGCGCGATATTACGCGTAATTTAATACTTAAATAACCTCTTTTAACTTTAAACGAGATTAAAAATATCTTTTTTATAATATTTTAGTAGTAGTCTCTACGTACTAATTATAAAAAGGGCTTAGTAGTATTTATAATACTTAGTAAACGTAGATTTAATATTAATTTAAGTATTAATAAAAATTAAAATAAGCGTTAAACTAAGCGTAAGCTTATCTATCTATACTTAAAATCTATTTACTACTACTAGGAGCTAATTTATTACTATAAACTTAAGACTATAGTTATAAAAAAATACCTAAAAGAATTACTACTAATTATACTTTTTAGCGCTAATAGGAAGAAGATTCTTAATTACTTATAATAGACTAAATATACTAATCTATAAATAAAAATTAAAAAGAAAGGTTTTAAGAATTAAAAGGCAAATACTAATACTAAAATAGTATATCTAAAAAAGATTATAGCTACTATTATAGATTCTTTAATACTTAAATCTATTAAAAAGAGTATAGGCGTTTATAGTACTATAATATTTAGTATATACTCTCTTTTAGAGAGTACTATTTTAAATAAAAATACTACTATATATCTTATTAATAATACTTTAATACTTATTTTTAGAACGTTTAAGAAGGTAACCGGAATTAAAAGTATTAAAGCTAAAATATAAGTATTAGTAATTATTAGAATAGATAATTAAATTTTAAAGTAAGTTTTATATAGTACGAATAGCCCTTATATAAAAAATTTAATATTTAAAGATATTATAGTAGTAGAAGGCTTTTATATTAATATTATTTTTAAAACTTATTTAGGGAAGATTAGTATTTAGTATTTAGGTTTTAATTATACTTTACGTATAGAAACGCTACAATAAAATATTATTTTAATAGAGCTATAATGCGAGTATAACTTTATATTTATTAAATATAAACTAATTACCTTTTATTTTATAATTAATACTATAATAGATAATTATAAGATTTAAAAATAATAAGTTAATTATCCCTATATTAATAGCGAGTAGATATAGTATTAGTAATTAGGGTATTTAAAAAAAGTAGTACTATAAGTATTAGTATAGTATACTTAGAATATTAAAATTAATAGTATAGTTTATTTAAAGTGTATATACTACTCTACTACTTATATAATATAAGTAATTTTTAAAAAAACTAAAGGAACGATTACTGCGGCTATTTTTTTAAGTATTATAGAACTTTTTTAATATACTAATAAATAGATTAGGTAAGTAATAGAGTATAATCCTAAAAAATAACTTTAGTAGAAAGATCTATAATTATAACTTCTACTTAAAAGGCTTAGAATTAATTATAAAAGTTTTTAAGAACTTTACTAAACTACTTTTTATATAATATAATTTTAAGATTTATATACTTATCTAAAATAATAATACTACTATAGTATTATAGTATAGTTGCTTACGCTTTAGGAAATAAATAGCTAATTAAAAAATTAAGCTTATTACAACCCTATTATATACTTATAAGCTAAATAGTAGTGCTAAGAGGATAAGCTAAAAAATAATTTTAAAAGTAATTAAAATACGATTAATCGTTAATCTATTTACTAAGTTTTAGTCTAAAATAATAGATACTGCAATATAGTTATATAGAATAAGTTTATTATTATTTTATAAGATATAATTACTAAATAAAGTACTTAATAGTTAGTTTAAATAATACTTTAAATAGTAAGAGCCTATAATTATAAAGAATATAATAGTAGATTTACGCCCTAATTAACATAGAATTTATATATATAACTACTATATTTATTTTTTAAATAAGAAACGCTTAGTAGGCCGTAATAAGCGTAGATTTAAGATAAACCTATAAAGCTATATTAGATATTTAGTAAGCTATTATACTTTTAATATTTATAGGATATAGGTTCTAGTGTTTAATTAGGTAATTATAACTTAAAATGTTATTTTTAATAAAAAGCTCTTTTATAAGGGGCTATTTAATTATAGGATACCTAGAGAAAACGTAATTTTAATTATTAAAATATTTTATAAGAATAAATTTATAGACTTAGGCGTAGTATTTAATAATATATACTTACTAAGCTAGTTAGATAAGTAAATAAAAAATAATAGATATCTAAATTTTAATTATAAACTTAGGGGTGCCGATTATAGTTAATATAAAAAAGTAGTAGACTAAACTTTTTTTAGTACTACTAAAAATTTAGTAGCTATATAGAATAATTACTTAGCTAGTAATTATTTAAGAATCTATATAATATTAGATAAATAATTAAGACTTATAACTTTATAAGTAATACTAGCGCTAGACACTACTTAAAGTAATTTTATAAAAAATTTAGATATACCTAATAGCTACTAGAGGATATATAAAGCTAAAGAAACTAGTTTATTAAATTTTAAAAATAATTTTTAAAATTTAGAGTATAATTACTTTATAGTTATCTTTTAAATTATAAATAATATTTCTACAACTATAAGTAAAATAAGAATATTACTAGTTTAATATTACTAAAGGCGTAATTAGGGTTAAGTAATATAATTAAGTAGGAGGCTGTAGTAATAGAAACCTAAAATTAAATATATAAATTTATTCCTCTGTAAAAGGTAACTTAAGGATAATAATCTAGGTAATTAGCTAGGGGGTAGAATAAATTTTATAAATATTTCTATAGTAATCGCGGATCTATAAAATAATAATTTTTAAATTAATTTTATATATATATTCTTTTTTAGCGCTATAGAGGCATACCCTAAGCTATAAATATATATTACTTTTAATACTATAGTAATAGCTATAATACTTAAAAGAATATTTAAAATATTATTTCTTAATTACTTTACTCGCCGTAATTTATATTATATATATAAAGATAATTTTATTTTACTACCTGTAATATAGAAGCAGCTTACTTTATATTCTTTTAGGAATAGATTTAAATAAGCCTTATATATTAAAATTAATACGCTTTTAAAAAAAAGAAATCTAAAAAGAGATTACTAAAGTAAAAATAAATAGCTAATCTTTACTATTAAAATAGGTCTAAATTTATAAATTTAATTAAGATAGGTACTTTATTAAGTGTAAAGCCTATATTATTATAAAAGATAATTTTTAGAAGATTAATTTTATATAATTAATATATATTATTACGCTTATAGTACAATTATTTTATATTATAATAGTACTTATAGCAGAATTTAATTTAGAGATTTTATAGTATAATATTATTAGAGTATTTTTTAATATTTTAATATTAATAGAGAATCCGGTAATATATAAATTACTTAATAGATTTAAAAAATAAGGTATATACGTTAGATTTAACTAAGTATTATATAGCCTACGCGACTTATCTTACCTCTAGTATAAAGAATTTTTAAGCTTACTACGCGCTATTAGGCTTATAGTATTAAAAGAAAAGTCTTATCTCTTTTTTAATTATAAGAAGATAGTCTTTATTCTATTTTATATAAACGATATTTTACTACTATATTATAAAAATTATAAAGTAATAGTAAAACAGCTCTAGAACTAGATTATTTTAAAATATAAAATTAAAGTAAAGGGGCCTATTTAATAGTTTTTTAAAATTAGGGTAATCTGTAATTATAAAAATAGAATAATTATATTTATCTATAATATATATATTAATAAGATTACAAAGAAATTTAGTTTTAATAATAGTAATAACTTTCTTAATACGTTTCTTTTTTTAAAGGAGCTTATTAAGTTTACTAGAGAAGCTTTTAAACAGGATATTAAGAGATATTAGAAATATATAAAATTAGTTTTATATATAGTAATTATACTTTATCTAAATATTATATTTATAATCTTAAAACTATTATAGTTTTTAATAAATCTAAGCCTATAGTATTTTACTACTATTAATAGGGTAATTATTTACTTATATCGCACCCGCTAGTAGGCGATTTAATATAAATAGTATAATAGACCTAATCTTATAATTTATAAAGACGTATTATTTACTAATAACTCTAAAATAAAAAGATTATCCTATAGCTATATTGTAATAATATTTAGAGGTATAATTTTTTAAAAAGTAGCTAGATAGACTACTATTACTATATTAATAATAAAGGCTAAGCTAATTACTTTAGAGTATATAAGTAAAAAAATAATAGTTTTAAAGCGCTTCTTCCGCGAAATTATATTTAATTTAGAATTTATTTAGAAAATCTACTACGATAATTAATAGATAATTAAACTTATAGTTAAAGCTAACGAAAGAATTATAATTTAATTATATTATATTAATATTTAAAATATATAGCTGCGTTAAGAATATATAAAAGGATTATTTAAAGTAATCTATTTATAAACTAAAGATATACCTGCTAATAAATTAATAAAGGCGCTTACGTAATAATAATTTATACGCTTTAAAGAGCTACTTAATTTATAAAATATATAGTTACTAATTATTAAGTAAGTAAAAAGTAAAGAGAAGAGAGTCTATTAGATTTTATCTATCCTAAATAAAAGAAATCTAAATAAAAAAAATCTTAAATAAAAGAAATATATTATAAGAAAAGTAGATAATTATAACTATAGTATAGCTAAAGTCTTATTAAGCAGCTTATATAGCCGCTTACGCTTATATTTTTAAGCTTTACTAAAATAGGAACGCTGGCTCGGAGTTTAAAGCGGATAAAATTAGTTAAGAGTTTAAAAAAGAGAACCCTAGCTATAAGGGTATAATTTACTCTTTATCTTCTAATACTTTTATAAATAATTATAAGTACAATACTACTACTTTAATTTTATATATATATTATAGGCCCTTAAGTACAAATTAGAGCGCTCTGAACTTAAACTTAAAATAGATTTATTTAAGTAGCTAGTAAGATTTTTCTTTAGATTAATATTTTAGCCTATTACTTAAGTAGCGTTATTAGGTATTTATTACTTAAATAGATAATAGCGGGGTACTAAATAAAAATTAATAATAGTTAGAATACGCCTAAAAGGATACTTATAAGCTAGATTATTATAGCCCTAGCTACTAGGAATAGGACTTAGATATTAGTTTTAATTAAAAGAGCCTAATAGACTTTAATTATCTAGTAATACTATTTAGGCGTTTAGCGCTAAAAAAGTCTAGTATTATTTAAGCATTTTATAGATAGTTTTAGAAGCGGATATAATTTTATTATTAAACTATAAAATATTAGTATAATCTATAAATTAAAATTTAAGAAATAATTACTTATTTTAGAGTTTATGGTATTATACTTAATTATAAGTTTAATAAAGGTTATATAGATAGTACGGGTACTAATAGGACTATAATAATTAGTAATATATAATAGATATATAATTAGTAAAATATATAGTAAATTATATATATAGGTTACGTAATAATAATAGCGCGTATTTATAGTATTAAGATTTTTAAAATAGGCTTTTATTAAATTACTAGATAGAGCGCTACGTATATAGGTTTTATAGTTTAAAATAAGCTGCTTACTAGACTTAGAAGGCAGCTTTTTTTTATTTTTACTAATTATCTAACTATTACTGCCCTAATCTTCTCTATTATTATCTAAGGCTAAAGGATTATTATTATTATTATTATTATCTAATTTAAAAGGATTAGTAAAAGAAGTAGTTTTTATAAATTAACTACTATAACTATTATAACTACTACGACTACTATAACCGCTACGACTATAACTGCTATATTACTATTTATTAAAAGTAAAAGAGTAAGTACTAGAATATTTAAAAGTACTTTATAATTAGTTAGTAATACTTAAATAGGTAAAATAAAATAATAATAGTAATATTATTTACTATAGTAAAAATCGTTACGAACTAAAAAGAAGAAAAGAAGAATAATTTAAATAATTATAATACCTAACTAGCGCAGCAGAGCCGCTTTTACTTATATAATTTACTACTTATTTACTACGCCTATAAAATTACCTATTTACTAAATACGAAAGGCACGATTAAGTAAAAAAAAAATAATAACTAATTATAGGATAATATAGAAAATAAGTCTTACTTAAAATAAACTAATAAAATAAGCCGCTATAGATAATTAGCTAAGTAGATTATTTAGAGCAGTAAACTTACTATAAAAATAAATAGTATTTAAAGCTATAAAGAGAAAATTTATAAAAAGAATTAAGTACGCCGTAATTATTATAGCAGAATATTATAAGAATAGAATTTACTTTAGGCGATTTCTAAATAGGCTTATTACTTAAACGCAGCTTACCTAGGGGGTGTATTATAATATTAAGGCTTATATATCCTCTTTAATTATAGGTTAATTACGTAACTAGGTTACCTAATTACTTACCTATTATATATATATTTAATCTTAATTATCTTATCTAATAGATAGTATTAATTTACTTTTTACTTTAAAAATAAGTATTATCTAGTTTACTACATTTATATAAATAAGGTTTTAATAAGATATATAATTTAATATACTCCCCTCTATTTATAGATATAGAGAAGAGTTACGTAATATATAAAATTATTTTTACGTAGTATAAGTTTAATAATAACTTAACCTCTCTATACGCCCTTACTAATTTATAATAAATAAAAAAATATAATTAACTACTAGTAATAAAGCAGTTAAATAATTAAATTAATTAACTACTAATTAGTATTAGAATAACTATACTCTATTTATACGGAGTAATAGTTTTCTATAATATTATAATAAATAAAAAATAGTATAAAATAATAAATAGCAAATAGTTATATTTTATTATATTATATCTTTTTATATTCTATCCGTATAATAGCTAGATAAAGATTCTACTTACTAGTGTAGATTATATAATTATATAACTATAGTTATATAATCTATACGCTCCGTATTACTAGTGAATTTATTTAGGTTAACTACTCTACGTATATATATACTTTTAAATAGTTTATATCTCTATATATACTTTACGGTTTATTAGTATTACTATATTTATATTTTTTAGTACTACCTCTATTATACCCTTTAGGTAAGCTATACCTAGGCTTATTACGTCTAGATTTTTTATAAATTAAACTTATATACTCGTTATTTTTTATACTAGATTTATTTTATTATAGGTCTTTTAAGGTATTTATTATATTTATAAAAGCGTTAAAAAAAACGAAAAATTTAATATTTATAAATTATTATTTTACTATTTTATACTACTTTATTATCCGGCGGGGGGTATTTAAAACTATTTACTAGTAAATTTTAAATTACCTATTCTATAGTCTTATTAATATTTTATATACTTTTTTAGTTAATTAGAGTAGTTTATATTATTAAAAATAGTTTAACTTATCTCTATAATTAGTTTTATAGTATAACTCTAATACTAGCTTTTTTATTTTTTATTTACTAAGAACCTACTACACTAGTAAGTATATATAGTATATAAGTTTACTTAATAGTTTTTTATATTTAGTAGTATAGTTAGGTATAGATAGTAAACTCTCTTATATATATTTTTAAAGTATATAGGATAGTATTCTTATAATATTAATATTTAAGAATAGTATAGTTTAAGCAATCTATTTATATTAGTAAATATAAATAATCTAGTAAGTTATATACGTTATTAGGGTTCTCTTATATAAATTAGAATTTTTTTAGCAGATAATTTATTTAATCTAATATACGTTGATAGTAAAATTTATTTAAGCCCTATATACCTACTATTATAGCCCTAACCCTCCTTAGTACTTAGATTTAAAATTATACTAGTTAGTACTTTAGCTATAGATATAGTAATTATTAGTATATAGTAATACTTTTAAATAGTATTTATTTTAATATATATATTTAACTACCGGCCTGTTTATTATATATAATATATTAGTAATGTCTATATTACCTTTTTTATAGTTAAATTATATAACTTTTTACTATATATCTGCTGCAAGGTTTAAAAATATACTATTAATTATTAAAAATTATAGGTATATCTTATAGTTCCTATACTGGTTTATTATTAGTATTTTATATAGTAATATTATATATATTATCTTTATAGTTTTTTTATTATTTTAATAAATTAGTATTTAATAGTTAAAGCGTTCTCTATTTAAATAATTAAGTTAAATTATAACCTTATTTAAGAAACTCTCTTTTAATAGTATAGTATTGTCATTTACTTTTTCTTAGTTTATATTTCTAAAATTATTATTTAAATTACTCCTAATATTATATTTACTAAATAGAACGCCTTATCTAGTTATGCTTATATTATATATTTAGTTAGTGTTAAAGCCTTTTATTTAATTATTATTACTATATATTCTTTTATACCTCTTATATATTTTAGTACGCCTATATTTATTTAATATATATTAATAACGTATTTTATTCGCCCTCTAGGCGCTTACTAAAATAATAGTTATTTTGTTCTATTTACGTACCGTAGATACTAGTACTAGTTATACTATAACGCCTATTATTTACTATTTTTAATATTTAATACTTTATTACTTTACTACTATAGTTATATATTTTACTTTTTATAGTTATACTACTTATAATAGTATAGTCTAGAGATAAGTAAAAGGTAAAAAATATAAAAGTTTCTTAATAAAGTAATAAAGGGGGAGGCGCCCTACGATAGCTATTACAGGGGGGTATAATAAAAAAAGAGTAATTAAAAAAGATATCTTGTTTAAAATAATATAACTCTTTAATTAATAAGCCTAAAAATACAACGATAATACCGTTCTAAAGAGAAAGACTAGCGTACTCTAGTTACCTACCTAGAGGTTGCTTACTAAGCAGTATAGGGGTAATTAAAAATTAGTAAAATTAAAACTTTTTTAGAGCACTACTTTAGGCTATTATAACTTTTAATTTAAGCTGTAAAATTGACTTATTTTGATATATATAATAATACATACTAGATTATATTAATATATAAATTATTTTTATATATTTATATATGTATTATATAATTATTAATAAAAGTTAAATTTTCAAAATATTAATAATAAACTAGTATATAATATATTACTAGCACTTAGAATAGTATCCATTATCTTCTATATATTTTTTATAATAGCTAGGGAGTAATACAATATAATTATTAGTAACTTTTTATAGTTTTTTATTTTAATATTTAAAAATAGCTCTTTAATAGCCTCTATACTTACTAAACTAAATTCTATACCTATATTAGCTGTTTTATTTTTATTTAGCCTAAATTTTATATAATCTTATATATTTTTTATAGAGGTCAAATCAGTGTTATAGGCTAGTTAAAAAAACATATTTTAATTATTTTTAAACTAGTTTAAAACGATCGGTACTTTATAACTAAGAATATTACGTTATTAAAATTACTAATATAAATTAAGATTTATATAAAGTTTATAATTATAATATAATATAATATAATATATATATATATATTTATATTATTATATTAAAAAAAGCACGAAAAAATCTACAAAGTTACTTACTCCTTTTTATCTTTATTTTAAGTTTTAATATAAAAAATTTTTTTATATAATTATTACTAGCCAAATAAATAAATAAATTAGGTATTTTAGTAAATACTAAATTACTTCTCTCTTTTAACTAAATAGGGTTCTAGATTTAGAGTATTAAATTATAAATAATAAAATAATTAATATAATTAATATAATAAATATTAAAAAATATAAAATCATAACGTAAAAATATACAAAAGTTTATCTATTTTAAAATATTAAAATATTAAAATAACTTACTTTTTTCTTAGGTAATGGCCAGTTCTTTTTCTAACTTTATTATTACTCCTTGGTTTATAATATGTCTTTTAATCTCTTCTATTTATAGTGCTGACTTATTAGAAAAATTCTTTTTTTATAATTTATATTTTTAATATTTTTAATACATTCTCTAGTATATTTTAATATTTTCTTTTATAATTTCTTTATAAAATATAGGATTTTATTTATTTATATTAATATTATAACATTTCTCTATTAAAACACTTTTATGAGAATTTTTTATAATATTTATACTATTTTCGTATTATTATCTTTTATTTTATTTTTTAGCGCTTTTAACTAAGTTTTTATTAATAATTCTTTTTAGGCTCTATATTATCTTAGAAACTCTACTACTTTTATTTTTATTTATATTATAATTATTATTATTTTATATTTAAAATATTATATAGTATTATAAAAACTATTAGCAGTTCTTTTAACGTAAAAATAATTATTAGAATAGAAGTATTTACTTTTAAGAGAAAATTAACTTAAAATTTAAGTTTTATTAAATATCTCGCTATATTAAAGGAATAGGAGTCTAGGTTTATAAAATTGAAAAAATTTTATTATATACTATAATATTAGAAATATATTACGTAAGTAGTAATTATATAAGCACTGGCTAAACTCTTATTATTAATATAATTTTATTATTAGATTACTAATATATATTTAAAAACTAGTTACGTAATCTACACTAGGCCTAAAAGGGTATAGTAAAACGTTTAGTTAAATATATTTACTAACTAAAAAGTTATATGAACCTAAAAAAGGGATTTAAAAAATTACTATATTTAGGTGATTTTAATTTATTACACGTAATTAACAACTAGTAAGTAAAATACTTATATAATTTTCTATTATTTTTTTATTAAAACGGTATTATTTAACTATTTTTAGGCTTAATAATTAATTTAATATACATGTTTAAACAAGATATTCTTTTTAATTACTCTTTTTTTATTGCACCCCCCTGTATATAGTAAAAAATAACCAGTTTATAATATTTTATAAACTAGTTTTAACTACTATATAACTATATTTAGTAATATATACCCGTCTATAATATTTTAAAAATTTATTTATTTCTATCTCCTTTACTATTGCTATATATTATACTATAACTTATTAGTATATTAGAGTTATTTATTTACTTCCAGTTTTACGCTATAATATAATAAGTATAATTTTAATTTTCTATACTACCTGTTATTCCGCTGCCTAACAGTCCTAATTACTCTTATACGCTCTTATTAACACTGCTAGTTATAACTCTTACTACTATATAATTATTTTATATTTTACTAAGGCGTCTTTAAGAGATAAATTATATATTTTATAGTAGTTACTCTATTTCTAAACTTAAAATAAACTTAGTTTAAATATATATATAAAAGGATTGTTAATTATATATAATAGAGTAATTATATAAAAAAATATTTAATAATAAATACTACGCTACTATATAGGTTTATAAATAATATTATAGGCGGTATTCTAATAAAATTATTTAATATAGACGTATACTTAGTATTTAATTTAGAGCTGCCTTTAAGTTATACTTTTTTTTTTAGATTATCTAGTAAGAGAAGGTGTTAAAGTCTTTAAACTAGTAGTAAAAGTTTAATAAAATATAAAATAATAAAGCAGAGTTTTATGTTATATTTATATTTTACTCGCAGTCCTAGTAGACTAATAGTTAATAATTTATTTAATATTTTTTATCTTTTTAGCTCTATTTAGCCCTATTATATATTATCTTTTTTAACTAACTCTACTTTAAGAGTGCTGTGTTAGAAAATATTTTTTTAAAAAAAATTAGTCTATTTATAAAGTTAATATACTTTTATCTTTTTTTTAGAAGCCTATATTTATTTTATTTTTATAAACTCTTTCTAAGGATACTATATTATATTTAAACAGTTTAGGTAAGTTTTTACTTAATAAGGTCTAGACTATTCTAGAAACTTTATAGTATTAGTTTAGTATTTTTAAATATAGGTATTAATATAGTTATAATATAAATATATATTTATTTTTTATAATTACTTTAAAGTAATTATTTTTATTTATTTATAAACTTATATATACGTACACCTACTCTTATATTATAGTTTTAAATTAGCTTATAGTTATTTAAGCTTTTTAAATAATTATATTAAACTAATATTTCTCTAGTCCGTATTAATAAAGTACGTCTTAGACCTAATAACCTATATTCTTAAAAACTAAATTTTAAATTTATAATTAAAAGTCTACTATTTTTTTAACTTTATAACTTACAGAAATGTAAATAAAAAGTAAAAACTTAATAGCTTATATAAAAATATTATAATATATACGTAACTTTAAATAACGGTGTTATATAAGCTATATTAAGAATTAGATACTAACTAATTTTTTAGTTTTTTTAACTAGTACGGCTGGCGGGGTGGCACAGTGGGCATGTGCCTAGAAATGCTAAGATTCCTTAATTTTTAAGGTCTCTTCTATATATTAGGGGTTTAATTCCTCTTCTTGTTATAGCGTTCTTTGAACGCGCCTACTTTGTATAGTAAAGTACAGAGTTTTTAGAAGTGTAGGGTACTACTAAGGAATTAATATAAGACTGCGGGAAGCCTAAATCCCTAGTACGGAATACGTACTATTTAAAGGTATTTTAGGCTAAATTGCTATCTAAAGTTAGACGAGATAAAAATTAATTCCTAAATAGGCTTAGCGTAGCGAACTAGGCCTAATTAGGTAATAGACTAGTAGTTTAATATAACTATATTAAGTAATTAACCTATATATTAGTTTAGGAGTTAAAGAGCCGATTCTAGTTTATTTAGAAGATAAAGTACTTTCCTTAAATAGTTAGGTAGTCTTAATTAAAGGCTTATTTTTTTTTTAAAAAAAAAAAATAGTATGGCTAAAACATTTTTTATTTAAAGCTTTTTAATCTTAAAAGCTTTTTTAGTACACCCCTTAATAAGTATTTATTAGTATATTAGTTTATCTAGTTTCTTTTTAATAAGTAGAGTATAAATCTACTAAAACTAATAATTTATAATTATAAATTCTATCTATATAGATACTAAAACGAGGTAAAAAGTCTTAAATAGGTTTATTAAAAAGTACTTAAAGCCCTAACGCTTTTTTAAATATACTAAGCTTCTATATATAGTAAAATTTATAAAATAGTTACTTCTATAAGCGTTTAAGTATATATAAAGTATTAAAGACTTCTTTAAAACTAAGTAAATTCTGCCTATAACTAGTATACGTTTTCTACTTATTTTTATACTATAGTTAATAGTGTAAAAGGTAAAATATTAGTATATATTTTATACCTACTCTCGTACTATAGTTAATAGTATAAAGGGTAAGATATTAGTATATATTTTTTATTTACTCTTATACTATAGTCGATAGTATAAAGTATAAAGTATTATTAATATATATATTTTTCAGACCGATTAATATACTATAAGTCTATAATCCTATTATAATTATAAATATATAAGTAGACCTATATATATATAACGTACTACTTTAATATATTATTTTTTTATAGTTTAGGTCCTATTATTATCTTTATCTTTTACTTCTAGTATTAACGCTTACTTTTATTTTTTACTTTTATATTTACTATTTATTTCTACTATTATTTTTTTTATATATTATTATTTATCTGCTATATAATATAAATAATATTTATATTAATAATTTTATTTAATATTCTTACTAAGTTTTTCTTATAGGTGTAACGTATACTTAAATATACTTATTTTATTTTTATCTTTACTTTTATACTGCGTATCTCCTTTTTTATAAGTCTATATTTTTTTATAATCATAGCTATATTACTATATATCTCCTTATATAATATATTAGTAAGTTCTAGCTCTATTTTAACTATATCTTTCTATTATATCTACTAGCCTTTTATTATATAATTAATTATAGCTGTGTCGTATAGGTAATAAATATATTCTAGTATATATAAGTATAATTTTAAAGTCTAGATAATACTAGCGTAATAGTATAGTTAGTTTTTATAAAATATATATAAGACGCGTACTTCTGACCGTATAATAATTAAAAAATAAATATTTTATTTTTAGCAGCTTAGCGTATCTTACTATATTTTATTTTATACTATAGCTAATAGTACGATTTAAAATATACATTTTATATATATTATAATTAGTTAAATTATAAGCGTTAATTTAGTTACTATTTTTACTATTTATAATAATTAGTTATATTATTTAGTACCATACTAAACGCCGTATTAGTTAGTTTATTTATAAGACTTTATTTTATTTATTATACTTATCTTTATATAGCGTATCCGTATTAAAAATTTAAATTTATACTTTTTAAAACGTTTTCTTTTTTAAGATATTTAGGATCTATTTAAACTTATAAATTATTTATTTACTGTCTTCTATAAATATAGGTAAGTATAGTTTATTATATAGCTTAAAGTTTATATAATTATTAATATATATAAAATTAGATTTTTATCTTTTTAGTATTACGTATATATCCTTCTATATTAATAATAATCTATACACTTTTTAACTTTTTAGTATTATACTATTATAGTTAATAGTAATATTAATATTTCTTATTTTAATTATACTATATATTTTATAGAAACGCCCTATATTAATCTTATTAAGTCTATTAATAATAATAGTAATATAATTTATTACTTTATAATTCTGTAAGCAGTTTTACCTTAAATAAATTATAAATATAAGTTAAGTCTAACCTACTAACCGGTTATATAGGCGTTAGCTAAAGTTTATATTATTAGTATATAGTCTTACGCGGTAATTAGTATTTATTATTATAATAAAAATTTTTTTTATACGTTGCTTTTACTTTAGATATAATAATATACTATTTATTTTATAAAATATTTTATATTTAATAGATATTTTCCTTCTTTATACTAGTATTTTATTAAAAAGTAAATTGATAGTAATATTCTTCGTAGTTTTATTACTATCTTTATTCTATTATATTTATTAAGATTATTATATATACTATTAACTATAGTATAATCGCTGTATTATTTATAAATAAAGAATTATATAATAGTTAATAGGTTAGATATACTAGTTATACATAAAGTATACTCTATAATTATTTATATTCTACTATTATTTAGTTATAATACTACTCTGTTAGTCTTAGTCTATATATAGTATTTTACTCCTTACTTAAATTCTATTATAATATATACTCCTAATATGGTAAATATATATTTTATTATATCTAATATTAGTATATTATTATTTACTATTTAATAGGCTTTAATATAATTGACCGCTACTATTCTATTATTAATTATACCTATTTACTATAAATATTCTGTTTTATTTATTAGTTTATTCACGTTTTTTTATAAGGAATCTATATAGTACTTCTTTTGTAGTACCTAAATTATACTTACTTAGACTACCTTTATTTTATATATAATATAGCTAATAGGTAAAACCGTATAATTTTAGTATATTAAAATATTTAACTTTTAGCTAATTTTACTTCTATAGCCTAAAGTTACTAAATATATACTTAAAAGCGTTTATCCTCTTTAGAGTATTCTTTATATATATAATAGTGTCTTTATTATATAATTAGTACTTAGTAGTAATTATAAACTTATATACTACTTTAATAAAATAAATAGCGTATAGTTTAGTATTATTTAGTAAAAGTATTACTACTATAACTATTTAGTAAATAAGTATCCTTTATTTATTTCTTATCTACTATATTATTCTAAAGAAGTCGGTTTTTATAAAATAATATAGTCCTTAGTATTATAGTATATTTATAAAATACTAGTCTAGTTATTTACTACCTTTTTTTTATAATATTGCTATTTTTAGTTTTAGTATAATATTGTTTTAAAATTATATTACTAACTAGTCTATATAGCTATTTTATTATATATATAATAAGGCCTTTAAGCAGTTACTATAGTATATCTATAAGTATTTCTTTATATATATTAAAATAAGAGTGTCTTTACGTAAAATATTCTATATTATATACTTAGTTATTAAAATTCCTATTAGTATATTTACTACGCTCGCTCTTAATTTATACAGGGGGGTGAAAAAAAAAAACAAATTAAAAAAGATACCTTTTTTAAAGTTATATAACTTATTAATTAGTAAGCTAAAAAATACGAAAAAAATAGCGTTTTAAAGAGAAAGACTAGGAGATTGTATTCACCCTGTCAGGGGCTGCTTACTAAGGGGTTTAGGGGTAAAAAAAATCAGTAAATATAGAAAATTTTTAGAGTCCTACTTTAGGCTATTATAACTTTTTATTTAAGGTGTAAAATTTGCTTATTTTTATATATATTATAATAGTATCTATAATATATAAGTATATAAAATATTTTTATATATTTATATATTAATTATAAAATTATATATAAAAGTCACTTTTTCAAATTTTTAATAATAAACTAGTAAATAATATATTACTAGTATTTAGTATAATAGCCTTTAGCTTCTATAACTACCTTATAACGGTTAGGGAGTAATAAAATACAATTATTAATAGCTTGTTAAAGTATTTTATCCCACTCCTCTATAGTAGCTCTTTTAAAGGCGTTTATACTATTTAAACTATTTCCTACACCTAAATTAGCCTTTTTATTTTTAATTAGCCCTAATTTTAATAAACCCTATATATTTTCTATAGGGGCTAAATCAGGACTATAGGCTGGGTGAGAAAATAGTTTAATTTTGTTGTTTTTAAACTAAGTTAAAACGTCCTTAGTTTTATAAATAGGGACGTTATCTTGTTGAAATTGCCAACCTATATTAATATTATTATAAAGATTATAATTATAATATAATATAATAATATATATATATATATATTATTATATTATTAAAAATAGGGGTAAAAAAATATTATAAAACTTACCCCTTTTTATATAGGGTTTAACCTCAGGTATAAGGACTTTATTTATATAGTCCTTACTAGTATAAGAAGTAGAAAAATTAGGTGTTTTAATAAACACTAAATTACTTCTACCTCCTACCCAAATTGCACCCCAAACATATAGGGTAAGGTCGTGGCCTATAAAATAATTAATTATAATTAATATTAAAAAACTAAAACTATAGCCTAAAAATAGATAAAAAGTTATATATTTTAATATTTTAAAAAGTTAAAATAACTTACTTTGTAATTAGCTAATAGCCAGTTCTCTTCCAACTCTATTATTACCCCTTTTTCTATAGTATTGCTTTCTAGCTTTACCCCTTTATATTGCTGACTCATCAGAAAATATTATTTTTTTTAAATTTATCTTTTTTATATTTTTTAATTGTTCTTTAGCGTATTTTACTCTTTTTTTAGCGTTTTCTTTGTTAATTATTAGTTTTTTTTTACTTATATTAATAGAGTAGTCCTCTTTTTTTAAAAAGTTCTGTAAAGTCCTTTTTGTAATATTTAGACTATTCTCTATTAATATACTTTTATTTTCTTTTTTAGGGCTTTTAATTAAGTCTCTATTAATAACTCTTTTTTCTCTTTCAGTTATCTTAGAGACTCTACCCCTTTTAATTTTATTTATATTATTATTATGTTTGTTTTTATTTTTAATACGTCGTATAGTATTATAAATACTATTAGGAGTTCTTTTTAAAGTAGAAATAATTGTTGAAATAGGAGTATTTGCTTGTAAAAGAAGATTAACTTCAGATTCGAGTTTTGTTAAATTTGGCGCCATTTTTAAGGAAATAGGAGTCTAGGTTTATAAAATTAAAAAGATATTACTATATACTATAATATTAATAATATATCACGTGATTAGTGATTATATAAGCCTTAGCATAATTTTTATAATTAATATAATTTTATTATTAGATTACTAATATAGTTCGAAAATCTAGTCACGTGACCTATACTAGGCCTAAAAGGGTATAGTTAAAATGTTAGTTAAATATATTCACTAACTAAAAAGTTATAGGAACTTAAAAAAGGGGTTAAAAAAATTGCTAGGTTTAGGTAATTTTAGTTATTTACTTATGCTTAGTAAGCAGTAACTAAAATAGTAGTTAAAATCTCTGTAATTTTCTCTTTAAAACGGTATTATTCACGTATTTTTAGGACTATTATTTAATTTTATATAAATTTTTAAAAAAGGTATCTTTTTTGATTTGTCTTTTTTTTTTTCACCCCCCTGTAAAGTTAGCTAGATTATATATTTAATTTCTATATTTTATTTTAATAATTAAGAATACTAATAGATCTAGTGGCTATAGTAGATATATTAAATAAAAAAGTAAAAATAAAAGCTTATTTATATTTTATTTATAAAGCTATAGGAACTCTATATTAATATAGCTAAAATAAACGTATAGTAAAAGTAATTAGTATTAATTAAGCTATCACGCTAGTTTTAGTATATAAATATATTATAACTATTTAATAATTATAGCTTTTAATATTTAGTCGTACTCTAAGATTATATAATACTAGTTAAATATTAACTTTAATAAAAATTATATAGTTTATAGAACTTTATATTTAAAAATAATTATATTGTGTAGTTTCCGCTTTAGAGTTTATATACTCTTAATTATTAAAACCTATTTATAATTTTTTATAGCCTTTATATAAGCTTTTGTCTTTATATTAAATATAAATACTTTAGTATTTATATATATTTTTAAGACTATTTTAGTCTTATCTATATTCTAGATATCTTTTATTTATATATAGAACTATATTATAATTATCTTAAAGCGCTTTTGAAATATATATATCTAATTAAATATAATAGCCTTAATATAATAGATCTTTAGTTTTATATTAGTAACTAATATAATATATAAATTTTACTTAATATATATAAATAGTTAGTGTTTATTTAGAGGTTTAAGGTTATTATTAATTTATAATATTTAAATTACTATTTCTTAAATACATACATATAAGGAAGGATAGCTATTTATATTTTATTTAAATATCTAGTTTATAAAAAACCTCTCTTATTTTAGCGTTAATTATTATTATTATACATAGCTAATTATACTATCTTTTATACTATATAGTTAGCTATAAAGTATAGATAAAGATATATTATATATCTTTATTACTATATATAAGCTAGAATAAATATCTATATTAAAATTACTAATAGCTAATTAAATAGCTAGCTTATAGATATTTATATTAATAAGTATTATTAAAAATATTATATCTTTTCTAGAGTGCGGTATATTTTAGTAAAGTATTTAAAACTCTAAAGTAATTAAAAACCCTATATATTAGCTTAGAGGCGATTTAATAGTTTAATATACTAAATAAAAGGCTTATTCTATACTATACCTTAGCTTATATTATATAATATATAACTTTAATATAATTGCTTAGCTAGTAATAAAAAGATAGACGCTTTTATTTATTTAATAAACTAATATAGTAGGTCTTTAAATACTATACTAAAACGCGCTACTCTTTAAAAATAATATAATATTTTTTAATAAGACTTATTAATATATATACCTATAAGCGATCTATATAATTAGCTATTAGTAATTTTAATATTAATATTTAATCTATTTTATATATAATAGTAAAGGTATATAGTATAATAGATAATAAAATTAGCTATATATATAAAAAGTTATTAAGGCTAAAATAAGAGCGCATTTTAAGAGACTAAATATTTAAATAAAATATAAATAGTTACCCTCTCTTACAGGGGGGGGACATTAGGAAAAGAGTAATCTAAAAAGTTACTATGTTTAAAAATTAATATAAAATTAATTACAAAGTCTAAAAATACATAAATTATACGGTTTTAAAAAAAATAATAGAAATATATATTAGAATTTTAGTTACGTCCTATATATTAGCTAGAATAAATTAAAATTACCTAAATATAAACAATTTTTTAACCCCTTTTTTAGGTTCCTATAACTTTTTAGTTAGTAAATATATTTAACTAAAATTTTAACTATACCCTTTTAGGCCTAGTCTAGGCCACGTGACTAAATTTTTAAAGTATATTAGTAATCTAATAATAACATTATATTAATTATAAAAATATTACTAAGGCTTATATAATTACTAATTACGTAATATATTATTAATATTATAGTATATAGTAATATCTTTTTAATTTTATAAACCTAGACCCCTATTTCTTTAATATAGTGCGGTATTTAATAAAACTTAAAAATTTAGTTAATCTTCTTTTAAAAGTAAAATCTTCTATTTTAATAATTATTTTTACTTTAAAAGAACTCTTAATAGTATTTATAATACTATATAATATAATAAAACTAATATAATAGTAATAATAATATATATAAAGTTAAAAGGAGTAGAATTTCTAAGATAATATAAAGAGTAAAAATAATTATTAATAAAAACTTAATTAAAGGGTCTACAAAAGCAAATAAAAGGATATTATTAAAAAATAGTCTAAATATTTTAAAAAAACCTTTATAAAAGTATTTTAAAAGAGAAGTGTTATAATATTAATATAAACATAAAAACCCTATAATAAATAATAAAAACGTAAAAAAAAAGTAATAAAATAGGCTAAAGAAAATGTTAAAAATATTAAAAATATATTAGTTTCTAATAGGTCACTATTATAAATTAGAGAGATTAGAAAGGAGTATTATAGAAAAAGTAGTAATAATAATATTAAAAAAAGAACTAGCTATTAGCTAATAAAAAAGTAAGTTATTTTAATATTTTAATAAATTAAAATATATTACGTTTTATCTATTTTTATCTTATAGTTTTATTTTTTTAATATAAATTATAGTAATTAATTTATTAGCTATAATATAAGTTTCTAAATTTAGAACACTCTTTAGTTAAAAGCTAAAAGTAATTTAGTATTTACTAATATACTAAATTTATCTATATTTCTTACTAGTAAAGATTATATAAAAATAATTTTTATATCTACAGTTAAACCGAAGATAAAAAGGAGTAAGTAACTTTATAGATTTTTTAGTTCTTTTTTTAATATAATAATATAAATATATATATATATATTAATTAACGTACTTCGCGAGCTTTATAAAGCCGCAGTATAACGTAATAATAAGAACTTAATAAATACTAAATAGCTTACACAATACTAATAAAGCTATATATAAGTAATATAAATTTTAAACTTTTAAAAGTTATACTTTATCTTTTTAGCGAGGGCTATAATTGCCCTACTAAATATAGTAATATACTTATAATCTAATCTATATTTATAGATTAGTAACTACTTATAATTATCCTTAAGGGCATTAGCAATTACTGCTTATAATTATATATAAGGTAGTTAGTTAACCTAAGGGTTACTAGGCGTATAAATTTTAGGACTAATAAAGTTATTAGGCGGTTACCTAGAGTCTATATAACTAAATATTTAGTTTTTAAACTAGTAAGTCCGGCTATCCGTTCTATACTTTATATTATATTATTACTTACTTAAAGTATTTTATTATATTATATCTTTATAAGTCTTTTTTATTTCCGAAACGTCTATTACTGTACTAATTTTAAATAAGTTACTAATTTACTGCCTATTATACTAACTACTTTTAGTAGTAGTAATACTCTAAATTAATATAAAATTTAAAGTTAACTAAAACTATCTACTTATGTACTATTTATTAATAAGTCCTACGCTAACCTGCGCGTACGTAAATTTTTAGTAAAAAATAGCTTTTTTAAGTATATTATTCTTTTTTATTTTATAAACCTCTTTAGTACGCTATTTTATATAAATAAATTCTGGGCTAATAGAACAAAGATTATATAAATATAAGTATTTAATAGAGAAGGGCCGAAATACCTAGTATTATTAAAGAAACTAAAAATAAATTTAAGGAACTTAAAGTAATTATAATTTTAAGTTTAGGCTAATAAAATAAGGTAGATCTATTAGTACGCTTATAAGATCTAAAATAAAAAGAAGAATAACTAAGCGTTATAAACTCTAGAAAGTTTTACTAAGGCGCGTAAATTAGGTAAGTGCGCGCTTATTTTTATTTAGTAGGTATTACTAACTAAGTAATAGGTATCTATAGGCGGCGTAGGTACTAAGGATAGTAGATAATAGCTTCTTTCTTATTTTATAAAACTAGATAAGCTAGGTCTATATATAACTTGCTTTAGCGGGCCTTTATAGTATTATTGTCTTAGTAAAAAGTTTAATAAATAATATAGAGACTTAGCGTAGAATTAAGTAAAAAAACGTTACTCTAAATTATATAATAAGTCTACGATAATATTATTGGTTTACTATATTAATAGGCGGGATAAAACGCGATAAAAATAAAATATAAAAAAATAAATAAGTCTTTTATACTTCTACTCGGGAGTATATATATATATATTATTATATTATATAATAATTATAAGATTAATATTAATATTAATTTATATTAGTAATTATAGTAAGGTAATAGCGTTAATTATAAAATAACGGACGTTTTAAACTAGTTTAAGAAAAATTAAAGTCTACTTTTTTTTTTACATAGCCTATAACACTGATTTAGCCTATATAAAAAATATATAAGACTATATAAAATCTAGACTAAATAAAAATAAAAAGCCTAATTTAGGTATAGAATTAAGTTTGGAAAGTATAGAGACTATTAGATAGTTAATTTTAAATAGTAAAATAACGAATTATAAAACCTTACTAATAATTATATTTTATTACTCTCTAGCTATTATAAAATATATATACAATCTTAGAGGTACTATACTAAGTACTAGTAATATATTATTTACTAGTTTCTTATTAAAACTTTAAAAATTTGACTTTTATTAATAATTATATAATTTATATATTAATGTAATATAGTATCTATTATTATATATTTAAAAATAAGGTAATTTTACACCTTAAATAAAAAGTTATAATAGCCTAAAGTAGGACTCTAAATATTATCTATATTTACTAATTTTTTGTTACCCCTGGACCCTTTAGTAAGCAGTCCTTAATAGAGTAAACAGGATCTACGGGTCTTTCTCCTTAAAACGCAATTTTTTTCATATTTTTTAGCTTACTAATTAAAAAGTTATATAACTTTAAAAAAGGTAACTTTTTTAATTACGCTTTTTCTATTTCACCCCCCTGTAAGAATAAAGTAAAAAATAAAGAAAAATATTATAATATAAAAAAAGTTTATATAGGGGGTATAAAAAAGTGCACTAAAAGAAATAAAAGAGTTATTAATAAAGAGTTAACTAGAAGTTCTAAAAAAGAAAATAAAAGAATACTATTAAAAAATAATCTAGAGATTACCTCTAGATAATTATAAAGAGTTTTTAAAAATAAAGAGTTATATAATTAATATAAGTAAAAAAAAAACTAATAATAAATAAAGAAAACACTAAAAAAAGACTAATATACGCTAAAGAGATTATAAAAAATATAAAAAATATAAATTTAAAAATAATTATATTTTTTAATAAGTTAGTAATATAAAGGGGATAATAAAATAAATAATATTATAGAAAAAGGGGTAATAATAAAGTTAAAAAAGAACTGGCTCTTAGTTAATTACGAAGTAAGTTATTTTAATTTTTTATAATATTAAAATATATAATATTATATATATTTTTAAGTTATAGTTTTAGTTTTTTTATATTAATTATATTAATTATTTTATAGGAGGAGATCTTACCCTATAAAATTAGAGTGTAATTTAGGTAGAAGATAAAAATAATTTAGTATTTATTAAAATACCTAATTCTTTTACTTCTTATACTAGTAAGAACTATATAAATAAAGTTTTTATATCTAAGGTTAAACCCTCTATAAAAAGGAGTAAGTTTTATAATGCTTTTTTACACTTTTTTTTATTAATATAATAATATATATATATATATATATTATTATATTATATTATAATTATAATCTTTATATTAATAATAATTTAGGTTAGTAATTTTAATAAGATAACGTCCCTATTTATAAAATAATAGATATTTTAAACTAGTTTAAAAATAATAAAATTATACTATTTCCTTACCTAGCCTATAGTCCTAATTTAGCCTCTATAAAAAATATATAGGGTTATTTAAAATAAGAACTAAATAAAAATAAAAAGGCTAATTTAGGAGTAGAATCTAGTTGATAAAGTATAGAGGCCTTTAAAAGAGTTATTAATAATTATATTTTATCTCTCCCTAAACGTTATAAGGTAGTTATAGAAGCTAAAGGCTACTATTCTAAGTACTAGTAATTTATTATTACTAGTTTATTATTAAAAATTTAAAAAAATAACTTTTATATATAATTATATAACTAATATATAAATATATAAAAATAAGTAAATTTTACAGCTTAAATAAAATGTTATAATAGTCTAAAGTAGAACTATAAAAATTATCTATATTTACTAATTTATTTTAATCCTTAAACCACTTACTAAGCAGTCACTAAATAGATAAATTAAATCTGCGAATCTTTATTTTTAAAATAGTCTTTTTTACGTATTTTTAGGCCTTATAACTAAAAAGTTATATTATTTTAAAAAAGGCAATTTTTAGATTACTCTTTTCCCAATACCCCCCCCCTGTATATATCCGCGCTTAAGAAATAGTAATTTAAATTTTATAAATAAATAATAATCTTAAATTTTTAAATAAATACTGGTTATATATATTTATTAAATAGAATTTATATATTAAATTAGTTATTAATATAAAGCTAGAGGCCTTTTATATTAAGGCTATTATATTTAATTATATATATATAAACGGGATAGCACAGTAGGCATATATCTAAAAATACTAAAATTTCTTAAACTTTTAAGGTCTTCTACGTATTAGGGATTTAATTTCTCTTCTTATTATAGTATTTCTTAAACGCGCCTACTTTATATAGTAAAATATAAAAGTTTTAAAAGTATAGAGTACTACTATAAAATTAATATAAAATTATAAAAAGCTAAAATCTCTATATAGAATATATTATATTTATAGGTATATCTTACTATCTAAAGTTAGATAAAATAAATTTTTTTCTCTCTTAAATAAGTCTAGCGTAGCGAACTAAGCCTAATTAGGTTAAATAGATTAGTAATTTAATATAATTTTATTTAGTAATATATTAGTTTAGAAATTAAAGAGCTAGTTATTAGTTTAGTTAGAAAATAAAACACTTTCCTTAAAGTATTAGGTAGCCCTAATATAAAAGACTTATTTTATTTAAAATATATATATATTTCTAGAGCGCTTTAAAAACGTTAAAATATAACAAAATATATAAATAAAAGATATTTAACATATAAATAAGACTAGAATAGCCTTAATAATGTATATAAATAATAAGGTATTTATATTTAATAAAAGAAAAGCTTATATAAAGTTTTTAAAATATTATAAGTAAGTTTTAATAATTAAGAGTAAATTAGACCTAAATTGGAAACTAAACTATATAGTTATCTTTAAAAATAAAACTTTATAAATTATATAATTTTTATTAAAATTAATACCCGACTAGATTTATATAATCTTAGAGAATATTTAGATATTAAAAGTTATAAATACTAAATAGCAATAATATATTTATAAACTAAAATTAGCTCTATAACTTATTTAATAAGAATTATTTTTATTAGATATTTAATTTGGCTATATTAATATAGAGTTCTTAGAACTTTATAATTAATATAAAATTAAGTTTTTATTTTTATTTTTTTACTTAATATATCTTTTATAGCTCTTAGATTTATTAGTATTTTTAGTTATAAAGATAAAGTATAGGAATTAGATTTATATTCTAGCTAGCTTTAATAAAATAGCATTTATTAAAAAAAAAATTTATTATCTACTATTATAAATCTAAAGGGAAATTCTTTATAAAAAAATAATATAAAATAAACTAGTTAACTACTAGTCTAATTCTTTATAATTCTAATAAGATAATTAAACTATTATAGATTTTAAATTAAATATTACTATTATTATTTTTATTAAATAATATGAATTTAAGTACTACACTTTATTATATATTTTAAATATTTTAAGCTATATATATAGCTTAAAAATCTCTAGATTAAATAATAAGATTATGTTAAACTATTAATATACTATTTATAAATTTAGGTAAAACTATTAGAATAGCTAATTCTTAAGTAATAATTCTATAAGTAAAGAATTTATAATTAAAATATGAATTATTAATAAGTCCTTTAATAAAAAGGTATAAATAAATTACTATTCATTAGAATTAAGAAATGTTTAAAATAAAAAGTATTAAATATATAATTAATTATTTATTTACTAAATTAACTTTTATATTTATATTTATTAAATTAAATACTATATAAACTAGTAATAGAGTAGCTAATATTTCTAGCTTTAAACCTATATATATAAATTAGTAATTAAAATAAACTACTATTAATTCTAGCGTCTTTTCTAGCGGCGACGTAATTTTAGTAGAGTGTTTAAAAACCCTAGGTATTTAAAAATTCTGTACGTTAGCTTAAATTAAGTGCCGATATTAAAATTTTGTATCTATAGTTATAAGGTTTTTAGCCTTAATATACGTGTAGACTGCGCTGCTAACGGGCGTATATAACCAGAGCTATATATATATAGGATACCTATACATAATATAAAAAAACCCCTTTATATTTAAAATTTATATATAACTAAAATAGTTATATTATTATTATTTTTAATATTAGTAGAATTTCTTAATAGTAGAAGACAAACGTACTAAAAAAAAAAAGTCTAGATTATTACCCTTTTAAAATATTACAGAATTACTAATACGCCTTTTTATCTTATATTTAGTAAAATCTAAATAGAATAGTTAGAGAGATCTTTAATTATAGGAAATTAATAGCTAGACCTCGCTGTTATTATAATAAGAATAGTTATTATATATATAATATACTATACCTATATATATATATTTATATATTAATTAAATAAAAAGTGTGGCTGTAGTGGCTCGGAGCGACTAAAAGAGATTTAATAAAGGAGGAGTATATATATACTTTTATACTTAATATATCAAAAATGAATACTATACCTATTATATTTACTTTTAAATTAATACCCTACGTAGATTAAGTCTAGTAAGTTTTATTTAATACTAATATAAGTACTAGACTAACCTACACAGCTAATACTTAAGTAGAACTAGTTTTTTAGTTATTTTTTTATATTATATTTATATACTAATTAAATAAATAGTGTGGCTGTAGTAACTTAGGGCGACTAAAAGGGGTTTTAAAAAAGGAGGAGTATATGTATGCCTTTATTATTATTTTTTTATATTTAGGCGCTACGTCTTAAATTTTCTATTAGATACGTTTATTAATCTTATTATTACTAATATAGGCTAGAATTTAGGTAACGTTAATATATTCTACCTTAATTTTTAGCCCTTTATTATACTAATACTATTTATTTATAACTTCTAAGTAGTAGTATAAGTATTAAATAAACTAAACTTATATAAACCCGCTATATATAAGACTATATTTTCAACTATTAATAGTAGTCCGAATTTACTATCTATAAATAGTAGCTAATAGAAATACTAAAAAATCTCTTTTTAATACGGGATTTATATAGCTGTATTTAATAAAGTAAATCCTAACTATTTTTAACGTAGTAGAAATCTTTTACTATTAGTTACTTAATACTTTAGAGAAGGTTTTTTTACTATAGGATATAACAACTCCGCTTACTATAAATATTATCTTAAAAGTATTAATATATATTCCTTTTTTAAGCTATATTACTATTTATATATATACGGTTCGCTGTATACTAATATATAAGTATAGGGACCTAGATCTTAGTTACTAGCTAGCTTCTTATTACTTAGTAAATTCTCTATTAAAGATAATTGCTTAGAGCTCCTTAGGTAGTCTATTTATAATATATAATCTAGTTTATACGGCCGTTTTAAAGTACTATAGTATAATTATAGATAATATTATTAATAAAGAAGTCTAGAAGAGATTTATAGTCCTAAGTAATAAATACTAATCTAAATTAATTTTTTTTTAATAATTATATAGTATACTATAAGCTAAAAAGCGCTCTTATATATTTTAGTAAAGTAATTTATGTATTTATTATTTATTAATTTTAATACGCTTTTTTTATATTAATTAAATTAATAACATCTTATACAGACTTTTTATAAAGGTTTTTATATATAGGTTATTTTTTTTTAAAGATACTATTTAATTACTTTTATAAAGTTACTTAAATATAAAGATTTTTAGTTATATATATTACTTATTTATACTACGCGAACGCTGTTTATTATACTAGAAATATATTAGCGTATATAGCTTTAGTACTTATAGATACTAATTTATTTTTTATAAAAATAAGTTAGGCGTAGATTAATTTAGTTAAGCTATAATACTAATTATTAAATATATATATAGTTTTACTATTATATTTTAAATAAGCTTTAGATTAGACTTAGTGCTAGTAGTAAAAACAAAGTTTTTAAGTAGCTCTATTAATATTAATATAATAATTAGAGTTACTATAGCTAATAAAGTAGTTAAAATTATATTAAAAATATAAAAAATAAAAAATTAATAAATATAGCGATAGTAAAAATTTATATATTTTTATATACTATTTTTTACGTATACTATAGTTCCTCTCTATAAAAACAAGAGTTTTACAGGGGGGTAATATTAGAAAAATATAAAAAAAATTATCTTTTTTAAAATAATATAACTTTTTAGTTATAAGGCCTAAAAATATAAAAATAATACTAGTTTAAAAACAAAGACCAGCGTATTCTATTTACGTTTTTAGAGGCTACTTAGTAAGGGGTTTAGGTATCAAAAAAAAATTAGTAAATATAAAAAATTGTAAAGGCCCTACTTTAGACTATAATAACTTTTTATTTAAAGTGTAAAATTGGCTTATTTTTATATTATATAAAGAGAGGTAAAGTATAGCATCGAGACACTAGTCCAAAAAAGGTATAGGCTAAAAAAAGTTATTCCCCCGGATACAGTTAAAAAATAAGCGTGTATAAGAATTATAAAAAAATATTGTTTATTTTAGATTTTTATATATAGTAATTTCATATATTAATATATTAATTATATAATTTTATATAACAGTCACTCATTCATATTTTTAATAATAAACTAGTAAAAAATAAATTACTAATACTTAGTATAGTAGCCTTTAGTTTCTATAACTGCCTTATAACGGTTAAGGAGTAATAAAATATAATTATTAATAACTTCTTAAGGTATTTTATTTTACTCCTTTATAAAACCTCTTTTAAAGGCTTCGATAGATTATATACTAAATTCTATACCTAAATTAAACTTTTTATTATTATTTAGCACTTATTTTAAATAATGTTATATATTTTCTATAGGCGCCTAAATTAGGACTATAGGCTAGGTAAGGAAATAGTGTAATTTTATTATTTTTAAACTAGTTTATAACGTCTATTATTTTATAAATAGTGACGTTCCCTTATTAAAATTACTAACCTAAATTAATATTAATATAAAGTTTATAATTATAATATAATATAATAATATATATATATATATTATTATATTAATAAATAAAGGGGTAAAAAAAGGTTATAAAACTTACCCCTTTTAATAGAGGGTTTAACTTTAGGTATAAAAACTTTATTTATATAGTCCTTACTAGTATAAGAAGTAAAAGAATTAGGTATTTTAATAAATACTAAATTATTTTTACTCTCTACCTAAATTGTA
The DNA here is from genome assembly GCA_030770415.1 of Pleoardoris graminearum. Lineage (NCBI taxonomy): Eukaryota > Fungi > Ascomycota > Dothideomycetes > Pleosporales > Didymosphaeriaceae > Pleoardoris > Pleoardoris graminearum. Next base: position 668,838 of record JASEKS010000007.1, on the reverse strand, counting down.
TCCTAAAGTTATAGAATAAGATCTTATCCTATAAAATAATTAAAATAATTAATATTAAGAAACTAAAACTATAACTTAAAAATATATAATATATTATATATTTTAATAATTTAAAAAATTAAAATACCTTACTTTATAATTAGCTAATAGCTAGTTCTTTTTTAACTCTATTATTACTTCTTTTTTTATAATATTATTTATTTTATTATCCCCTTTGTATTACTAACTTATTCGAAAATATAATATTTTTTATATTAAAATTTTTTAAATTTTTTAAATTTTCTATAGCGTATTTTAATTTTTTTTTCTTATATTAATTATATAATTCTTTATTTTTAAAACTCTCTATATTTATCCATTTATAACTTTAGATTATTTTTTAATAGTATTCTGTTATTATCCTTTTTAGGACTTCTAGTTAAGTCTCTATTAATAACTTTTTTATCTCTTTTAGTTAACTTTTTTTATATTATATTTTTTCTTCTTATTTTTATTTCTAATAGGTTTTATAGTATTATAAATACTATTAGGAGTTCTTTTTAAAGTAAAAATAATTATTAAAATAGAAGTATTTACTTATAAAAGAAGATTAATTTTAAATTTAAGTTTTATTAAATTTGGCACTATTTTAACAAAATAGGTATCTAGGTTTATAAAATTAAAAAAATAGTATTATATACTATAATATTATTAATAAGTTACGTAATTACTAATTATATAAGTAAGAGCTAAATTTTTACTAATTATATAAATTTATTATTAGATTACTAATATACTTCGAAAATGTAGTTACGTAATCTAGACTAGGCCTAAAAGGGTATAGTTAAAATTTTAGTTAAATATATTTACTAACTAAAAAGTTATAGTAACCTAAAAAAGGGGTAGAGAATATTGCTAGGTTTAGATAATTTTAATTTATTATAAGTAATTAATAATTAGTAACTACAACCGTAGTAATAATACTTATAATTTTCTATTTAACACAGTATTATTTTAGTATTTTTAGGCTTTATAAATATAAAGTTATATTATTTTAAACAAGGTAATTTTTTTTATATTTTTTCCTAATATTACCCCCCTGTAATACTAACTTTATTAAATTAAATTACCTCTACGATACTACTGCCTTCCGCGCGCGCGTATTAAAGCCTATAGAGAGACTAATCTAAATAAAAAAGTAAGGACGCCCTTAAAATCTATTATCGCCCTAACGCTCAATAATTATACTAAGAACGATGCTAGGGCCACGATAAACTCTTAGTAACTAGACGACGAATTTGTGGCTTATATTATATACTAATTACGGCTTTTTCTATTTATAGGTTATAATACCGTTACTAGCGTTTTTATTTTTATATATTATCTGCTCTATAAGAATCTAGATATATTAGCCGAAATATAGAAAGAGTATACTAAAGTTTTTAGGCTAGATCTATCCTAAGCTATAACCCGGTTACGTAAAGACGTAAGTCTTTTTAATTAAATACTATATACCCTCGTGATAATTAAAGAAATAATATAACTCTTTTCTCTAGTTGCCGTACTACGGGAAGGAGGACCTATCCCCTTATATAATTAGTAAGGGACCCTATTTAATAAATAATTATATTATATTACTGTCTTACTACTCTATACACTAGTATATAAAAGCGTGCTAATAACTTTCTTTTAAAAAAAATAGCTTATAGAAGCTAGGTATAAATTATATATATTTAGCAAAGCGTTTCGTCTGTTTAAATAAGGGCACTAAATATATATTAGGCGAAACGTATTACTTATTAAGGTGCGTATTACGCTACTTTTAACTATACGTATAGTAAATATTGCACCGGTATATAACTAGTAGGATAAAATTAAGAGTTATTAGAGTATTAGCACTATTCTAAGGCAGTTCGGATACAGGCAAGGTGATAAGAATATAGTTAATAGCGATAAGGCGTACCAGGCAGAGAAGGGGAGTGCCTATCCCGTAGAGAGCTACTCTTGTACTGTGACTGTTATAGGCTCTCTATGTAAGAGTTGACTATGTTAAATATCTTACATCACGATTATCTATCTACCCTGTTTATTTAAAGTATGTGTATTAAATTCTGGCATCACTTTCTGTGCGGGCACAGGGTTTTTCTTAAGGAAATCCCTTGTGGGAAAGGCAATAAATGTGAAGGTGTCACCGACGAGGAAGAGTATTACTCGTCTGGAAATTGTCCCGATTACGTAATAAGTTACTGTGAGTTTTACCTGCTTTTGAACCGGAAGGGGCTTTAATTAACGGACATAAGCAAAGTAACCAGCCCTGAAAGTTACTCGAGAGGAGAAAGCGGCACACATCACGGTGCTGCTAGAGCCGATCTTTCGAAAAGAGCCCGCTTCCCGTATCGTAGCTCCTTGAGCTCCGTCCTCGTTTGCCTCTATTGATAAAACATTCCCTGTTACCCCCCGCCCTCCATTTCGCCGCCCCCCGTTCCCGTAGGCACGAACCAGAAACATCCTTTTCGAGCATATATGTCTGTCGGGTAAGCGAAAAGATATGATTTCGGAAAGGTTAATATACCAAGAAGTCGTTTCAAAGCATCCATATCATGCTCCACAGAGTACCAATCGCTTTTTGAATGTGGTGCTCACTTGTTGGGAGGGATCTGGTTTCCGAGGTAGCCAGCGTGACCGAAGTCGATTAAAGTCACACGACCTTCTTTGTTCTTTATAATATTACGATAGTAACCGTATATCTAGGGACTTTTAACTCTATTTTTAGAGGTTTTCTATTACTACTTTTAAGGTTACTTATATCTAAAATACTAAGTCTAACCCCTATAATATTATTAGTTTTTATTAGCTAAGCTTTTATACTATTTTATATTATCTCGTTTTATCTTTTTTAGATTTTAATATTTATAATAACTATACAAGTCCTAAAATAGATTTATATTTATCCTATTAATATATTATTAATACTTTCTTTACTATACTTATTTGACTAAAATATTACCTTATCTATATTTAGAGAAATCTAATATATCTATTTACTTACCCTTTATAAATCTACTATTTTTACTTATACCCTATTAAACTATATAGCTTCCCCTTTCTACTCTTATTTAATATAGGCTTTTATTATATTTAGTAGCCTATTTTATACGGTTTACTATTAGTCTATTTTATTAATTTATAATTAATATTATCCTAATAGCTATTAAGCGTTTTTCTATCTTTTTTCTAGCTTATTAGTATATATATAACCGTTTAGAATTAGAGAAGTATATAATTATATATTTACTTAATAGCGTAGACTAACTAAATTAAAATACTAAACTATTTAGTAATAGACATAATAAACTAAACCTAAATTTTTAGGTAAGTATTATTAAAAACTCTATAAAGATCTTAAAAGGAGAGAAATAGTAAAAAATAACTATTTACTATTAATAATAAATAATGTAAATAAAATCTTAGATAGATAAATAAAGTAAAGAATTATATACTTTAGGTTATAACTTATAATAGTAAGTTTCTTTACATACTACCAAAATATTAAAATTAGTCTAATTTTACTAATTAAAAGTATTTTAAAACAAAATATTATATTTTTTTTTTAGTAGAAATAGACACCTTCTATACTTAAAAAAGAATAAGTATTTATTAAATATTTAAATACTAGCGGCAGCTTTATTAGAAATATACTAGTTAAAATTAACTAAATATATAAAGAATATAAATTATTAATATATAACTAACTACTTTAAATATTTAAGGACTTACTAATTATTATAGTATATTAATAGGCCTTTAATAAATATATATAATCTTAATATATCTATAAATAAAAAGCTGATTGTAGATATAAATAATATTTATTTTATTTATTATTATGACTAGATTTAAGATACTTTAATATTTTTAAACCCGTAAACTATACTCTAACTTATATTTTTAATACTTATTTATATATATATAATATTTTAACTAAAAGTACTAGTCTATAAAAAGAGAAACGTAAAAGTAGTAAATAAATACGTTTTTAAAAATTATAAAAATAGTAATATATATAATAATAATAATAAAAATAGTAATAGTAATATTACCGCTCCTAATATTATTAAAAAATCTCTAACTCTAAATAAAAGTATTAAGACCTTATACAATAAGTATATTATGCTTATTTTTTTCTTAAATCTAGAGGGTAAGAGAAATGTATTTACTATAAAGATAGGCCTAAAATTTATAAAGGAATATAAGTAAAATTGTAAATAGTAACGACTATATAGGTAAATCCTCTCTATAGTTACTAATAAATAAAAATATATAAAAATCTATTATTCTTATAAAAATATTTATTTTATTTTGAATCTAGTAATATATATAATTATTTTTAAAATTTATAATAATACTTTTTAGCTAAAATATATATCTATAGAATATATATTTTAACTTTAGGTTAATTTAGTACGAGAAAGTATACGTCTAATATAAAAAAAATTATACAAAAAAAAACTAATATTTTAGTAAGTATTTTCTACTCTTAATAAAATTTAAATTTTAAATAAAATATTTTTATAGTATTATACTTTTCTTTACTATATTTAGTCACTAGGTTGTATAGCTAAAATAATAAAAATTTGTAATATTTATTATATTTAGTATAAATCTAGTAAAGTAGATAATACTATTATAACTTAAGCTCGATTATTATATATAATAGATTATTAAATTACTAATATCTTTTAAGCTTATATTAATAAGCGTATTTAATATAATATATTAATTATCTTTTTTAAATATTTTTTTATAGACACTGTTTTTAAATTTATAACTTATATAAGTTATAATATTAATTTATAGGCTTCTATTTAGCGTACTAATTAAGAAATTAATCTATTTAAAATATAATTACTAATTATAGAGCTTCGAGAATAGTATAATAGTATTTTTAAAAAAATATAATAAATATATAAAAGTTTTCAAAGAGCGGAAGTCGTTAAAAGTAAAATTTATAACTTATATAAGTAGACCGACTTAAACTTAAAATATACTATATAAAGTATAAAAACAGAGAAGCTACTTATATTATAAACTAAGTTTTTTAATATAATTAAAACTAAAAATATAAAAAAATAACTTAGTCTATCTACTATTAATGTAAATAAAGTAGAGTAGAAACAAAAACTACATAAGTATAATTTAAAATTAAAACGCGCTGCTTAACTATTATATAAATATTTTTTAGATCTTATATTATAAGAAAAGCTTAAATACTAAATTAATAAAATTAAAATTCTAATTAAACTTTATTACGTTTCGGGCGCTTTAGTAAAATATAAGCTAATATAAAATTATAATTAGAGTATACTACTAATACTACAACCTATACTAGAATCTATACTATAGTTTATAATTAAACTAAAACTAGCCCTTTTTATAGTTATAAATAAATAATATATTGTTTATATTTATAAAATAGGGTAATTTAAAAACTTTTACTAATTTTAAAAGGTAAAGAAATATATTAAAAAATAATATTTTACGTTGTTTAAACTAAATAACTTAATTTTTTACTTAAATAAGTATTATAGATAATTGGGTATAGTACTTTTTAGTTATTTATACTTTAAATACTATATAACTATAGTATATAGGATTTTACTTTTACTATATTTTTTACTATAATTATATTATATTTTTAATATCAAATTTCGGAGTGTACGCTTTACTATTTATTATTTTTATTAAAAACAGTATTATATATATATTTATATTAGTATATTAATTAAACAAAGAGTGTGACTATAGTAGCTCGAGACGACTAAAAGTAGTTTAGGGTTATTATAAATAGTATAGTATAATTTACTATTAGTAATCATATATTAGATAGGTAGATATTAAGATAAATTACTAATCTGCGCCTTCATTGTCTCCCCTTTTACACGCCTCCTCGTACCCGTGCATATAGCAAAAGCACACACATCCTCATACTGTTACTTTACTTTTAGGCTAGCCTACATCCTTTTTGACTTACTTTTAACAATTAATAATATATTACTAATCTTACTAATATAATTTATAAGGTTATAATATATACTTTAGATTATATAATGTATAGATTAAGTAATCTATATTAAGGCCTTTAGTTTAATAATTTTAAAACTTATTATTTATATATTAAAGCTACAGTAGTAAATTTTTTAGTAATATAATATTATTTTTTTACGTTTTTATTAAAACTAAAAGTATTATAGTAATATGTCTTTTTCGATATATTAAGTATAAAGGTATATATATACTCCTCTTTTTTTAAAACCCCTTTTAGTCGCCCCGAGCTACCACAGCTACACTATTTGTTCGACTAGTATATAAATATATATAGTAATATATAAAAATTAAAGTTTTCTTTATATATATTTATATATTAATCGAATAAAAAGTGTGGCTGTAGTGGCTCGGGGCGACCAAAAGGGGTTTTAAAAAAGGAGGAGTATATATATACCTTTATTTATTTTCTATATTTAGTATATTTTATAGGTTAAAAAAGGTAAAAAAATATATTTTATAATAGTTAAATAAGTGTCCCGTAGATCCCGCCTACTAAATATAAAATATTAAATAATAATATTATTATTTATTTAAATAGGTAGAGGGTATCGCTTTTTAAGTATTAATTATCAGATTAAAAAAAATACTATTTAATTATTACTTCTATTATATTTACATAATAATCTTAGTAAAAAACTATAATTAAGTTAATTATAATAAGATAATAGTAGTAAAAGTAATTTAACTTATTAAAATAATATTATAAAAAAAACTATTAAGACGTAGTTATTAGTAAAACTAGTTTTACTTTAAATATAGCTATAATATAATTTTATTATATCTATAAGAAATAGTCTTATTACTCTACTTCATATAATTAGTTAGACCTAATTAATATAAGTATATAATTTACTATAGTATAAATAAGTATTATATAATAAATATTATTACCGTATATTCAGAATCTATAAATTTATACTAATAATATATATATATGTTTTTTATATTAAAGAGTATATGTATCTATAATTTATTTAGAAAAGTATTATCTAAAATATTTATATATACTTTTTAAATATACTAAGACTTTTATAATATTATAAGAATAAAGTATATTTAGTAATACCTTATAAAAAGGCTAAATATTAGTAAATACGTTAAAAAGAAATAGTTAATAAAAATAGAACTAATTATTATTCTAAAAATAGTGTTAAATTATAATTTATAAAACATTAGAGAAAGAATAAATTAATAAATATAGTATTATATTTTAATCCAATTATATTACTAATATCTAAGTATAGTAATAGGGTCTTAAATATATTTAAAAGTAATAATAAAACTATAAATACTATTTTTTTTTATAATTACCTATAGAGGCCTTCTACTAGCCCTATAAAAAAAATCTTTTTTTTATATTAAAAGAGGCTAAGAGTATAACCCGAAGCAAGAATTTTTAATATAAAAATAGTTTTTTCAATTTTTATAATTTATAATATCTAAATATTTTTAATATATTTATTTTAAAAGAATAAGTATTATAATTATAGTTACCTTTTATAAAATAAAAAAATTTATTTTAGGCTTCTTCTATTTATTTAAAGAAACTCACTAAATATATATAAATATTTAACATTATTTAATATAATTTTCTATAGAAATTTTATCTCCCTCTTTTTTTTTATATATTTATACTCTTCCTATAGGCTATAAATAAAGATTTTTTAGAATATTTTATCTCTCTACTTATATTACCAAAGTAAAATATTATATAATAGCTTTTAGGTTCCTTTAGTTTACTTAAAAAGTAAAAATTTTTCAAATTAAAACTAATAAGAACTAAATTAGTGCCTAGTTTTTTTATTATTATAATAAGCTATTAATCCGTTTTAAAAATCGTATAGTATAAAGCTCTAAATAGTTTATTATTATTTTATAGTTTAAAACTAAGGTATAAGTTATATTAGTAGCTAAAACTAGTAAAGTATATTAGGGTATCTAATTAATAAGTTTTTATAGTAGTTTAAATAGTTTAAATAAAGGCATATATATACTCCTCCGTTTTCGAAATCCCTTTTAGTCGCCTACACAGCCACTACAGCCACACCCTTTTGTTCGATTAATATACAAATATATTAAATAGTTTAAATATATTATATATTATTTTTTATATTTTTAAATTACTCTTCTTTTTAAAAAAACTTTAAGGGGTCCTATATTAACGAATCTATACTATAAATATACAGTACCCAAAAATAGTCTATTAAAAAATAGATAATTAGATTTTTAAATACGCCTCTAACTAGTTTAATTTAGTAACTATACTAAACTACTTTAGGTACCTTTATATTAGCTTACTTAAGTAAAGAGATTATTTATTAGTTACTATTATAGTAGTACATAGATTTAGCTTTTAAATTTTATACACTATTAACATTTTTTTACTAATACTTTAATATATATTATACTTACTTTAGACTACCTCTAATAAATATTTTATATATTTTATAAATATCTCTTTTTATATACTAAGATACTATTAGAATATAAACTACTATATAATATAATTTAGTACAGATTTATATTTTTAGTTTAGTAGTTTATTTTTAATAGATATTCTCTATACTAACATAAATTAAAAACATTTAAACTTTTTACAGCTTAATATATATATATATATATTAATATTAACTATAGTTTCTATATAAGTTATATACTATAACTATTTATAAATAGTTAAAATCTCTTTCTATCTAAAAATTATATTTATATTATTACTTTTATATTTATATTACTAAAACAGTTTCTAGCGGATACTAATATAAACACTATAGTAATATAAAAATATATTATATAATATTAATATAAGATTTTTTTAGTCTATACTATATAGCTATATTTTAAAAAAGTTAGTAAGTTTAAGTATAAAAATATTTTAATATTTTATTTTAAACTTTTCCGGATCTATATTATACTAATTAAAAATATACTCTTTTACTATTTTTACTTTTATTATATCTATTATATTTATAGACCTAAGCTTAATTCTAGACTTTAGCTTAATAACTAGTTAAAACCCTAATAGAAGTAATAGCTATACTAGCACTAATAATATTTTATTTTTATATTTTTATCTACCGGATTATAAGAAATTTATTAAAAAAGTAAATTTAGTTATTACTTTAGGATATTTTTTAACGACTCTAGTTATAGTTAATATTAACTCTATTACTTAATTAAATAAAAATAAATTTAACTATACTATAATAAGTCTAATTAGTTTATAAAGTTTTAATAGTACGTGTAGTATAGAATATTATATAATTTTTATATTAACTATTTTTAATTAATAGAAGTAATTTACTAATTTATTAATATAAAATTTATTTTACAATAGTTGGCTTACTATATATACTAATTATATAGGGGGGTTATTTATTTATTTAAAGCGTATACATATACTATAGTAAATTTAAAAAAAAAATTTGTTTTTAGTATAAATAGTTACTTCTTTTAAATAGATAGTTATTAAATAAGTTTAATAATATTTTTACTATATTAGTATATTTTAATTTATAATAATACTAAATACTAAGCTTACGATTATAGTATTATTAATAAAGAGAAATATATTATAATATAATATACTGGTGCCCTTTAGACTTAGTAGTTAGGGGTAATAAAATATTCTACTTACCTTCTTTATAACACCTATTCTTTACTAATATTAACTATTTTATTTTAAGTAAAAGTTTAAGTGCTAGGCCTAGGTCTATATATTAGTATTAAGACTAATAGCCTAAAATAGCCCTTAATAACACTAGCGCTTTTATTTTATTATAAATAATAAAGGGCTAACGTTAAAGGATTTTACTATTAAAAATTATTTATCCTAAAATATACGTTTCTAAAATAATTTCAAGATAGTTTATATTAAAATCTACCTATCCGTTTCTTACTATTTTCTTTATATAATAATTTTATATAGGCTTTATTATCTTAATGTTTAGTCTATAGCTTTTAGTTTACTTATTTTTTATATTCCTTTATATTTCTATATAATTTATATACTAAATATTTATTTTATTCTACTTTTTTATTTTATTTACTACTTATACATATTTTATTTCTGTAGTAATAGTTAGAATTAAATTAATATATATTAGAGAGTTATAAGGATTTATATATAATTAACTATTCTTTACTACTTAAATAAAATCTGTTAGTGTCTTTATAATTAAAACTAAATAAATTTTACCCGTAGTAGTATTAGTAATTTATATAATTAAAAAGAAAGAATACCTACTATACTCTTTAAGATTAAAGGCTAAAAAGAATATATAGTAAACCTATAACTATAAAATTTTATATTATATATAATATTATAAAATATAAATATTAGTACTATAGATACTATATAACATATTACCTACATTTAAGAAGTTTTTTTTTTATTTTTAAAACTTTTTATTAGTGATTTATTTAAAGTTTTTTTGTACTCGGTATAATATAGTAGTAGTATTAATAATTTAATATTATTATTAGTAAGCTGGTATATATTTATATATAATAAAAATAATAGTTAGTTAAAATAGTTCTTTAGTTTACTTTTAGAGTATAAAATAAAAAATTTAATATCTTATATATAGTTTTTTATTTTAGTAAAATTCCTAATTCTAGTTTTTTTTAAGAATAGAATAATAATTATATTTTTAAAATCTAATTATATCTATAGACGAAAAATAAGCTAAAAATTATTAGATTCTAAGATTAAAGAATTAGAACTATTTTTATAAATAAAAGCGCTACAGAGCCGTATTATATATACGTAAAAAAGAAATAAATATTTTATTTTAAAAAGTTTTATAAGCTAGTAATATAGACTCTAAGGTATCTTATTATAATATACCCCCTAGATAAGCTAATAGAAATAGCGTAACTATTTAAGTAAATAAAAATTAATTTTTTTAAGCTTATAGCAGTTATAAAATTAATTTTAAAAAAAACTTTTTAAGCGATTTTTTTAGCGGACAGCGTTATTAGGTAATAAAGTTTTAAAGTAAAAGACTAATTATAGTAGACACGCTAGCGTTTAATAGTATAAATAGTATTTATATACTTTTTTTACTAACTATTTTAAAATAATTTTTACTTTTTTTTTATTTTTTATTATTATTTTTATACCCTTTTATACCGTCTGCCTCTTAATATAACTTTTTTTTTAGTCTTTTTTTTAATAGCTCTTTAAGCTTCTTTAATTATTATAGGTATTATAAATTAGTTATTTATATTACTATTATTATAGCTATAGTAATACTATAATACTTTTTTTAATCTTTACTTTTTAAAATTTTTCTAGATTTTTAATTTTTAATTTTCTCTTTTAAAGACTGTACTAATCTTTATTTAATAGTTTAAAAAAGTAATTTTGAATTCCTATAAGACTAATTATCTTAAGCACTTAAATCTTATTAAAAGAGTCTAGTATTTTAAGTATCTTAAATATACTTAAATTAGTAAAGAACTAATAAAACTCTATTTTATAACTTTTAGTTTTTTATTTTATTTTTTTTAAACCTGTAATTACGCTTCGTAAAAAGTAGGTAAAAAAAAAATAAATAAGCGTTATAAAGTACGTAAATAATAAATAGTGAAATAAAATAATAATACTATTTAGCTTTAACTAAAAATTCCTGCGCTTTAGCTAAAAATTTCTATAATATAGTTAGAAATTTTTATACTATAATATTTAAAAGCTTCTCTACTCCTTTTATAAGTTAATATACTACTATTTTAAGCTAAAAAAAAACCTTTCTACGTCTCTAATATAAGTAAATTTATTTATATTTTCTAATTAAAAAATTCCGTAGATCCTCTAAGCCTTAAAAAATAATATTTTTTAAGCGCTATAAGCTAGTAAATTTAATAAGTCTATTAATTTTATACCTATATTACGCTTTATAATAGCTATTTATTAGCTAGTTTTTATATGCTTAAATACCTTATAAAAAGCTTTACGCTAAAAAAAAAATTACATAACCTCTTAAGATTATTAATTCTATCTAGCTTATCTCTTTTATTTAGTTTTTTTATATATAAAGTACTATCTACGCCTTTTTTAATTTAGCTTTTTTAAGCTCTACTAGATTAGGTTTAAAAAAATAGACTATACTTTATAGTAAATAAGAATAAGTCTAGAAAATTTAAAAAAAAAAATAAAAATAGTAAACTATTTATTATTTAAATTTTATCGCATCGTAGAAATAAAAATAATATTAATAAAAAATATTTTTAGCTTTTTAATTTATAATTTTTTTAAGCTCTATCTATCCTTTTATATTAGGATTAGAAAAGTTAGAAAACTATTAAATAGTATTTATATAGCTTAATATTACTAATAGATTATAGGATTAAAGCGCTTAATATTTTATTTTTATTATTTAGATAACGTTTTATCTAGTAAGAGTAATAGTAGCTATTTTAATACTAAAATACTAAGTTTCTATTACTAAACGTAAAAGAACAGATATATCTATAAACTAATATATATATTAATATTTTAATTTAAAAAATTTAAAAAAATTATATACTTAATATTATAGTTCTATTTATATTCAAAAAATTACTAAGCGCATTGTTTTTTCTATAAGCCACTCTATAGTAAAAAGCAGAAAAAGATTATTAATAAAGAGATATAATTTTTTTAATTTTTGCCAACGTATATTTTATAAAATATAGAGTTTAATAAATTACGAACTACTATTAGGTAAATTTTAAAATTAAATAAGAATTTATGCGGTAAGTCTATAAATAATATTTTTAATAAAATTATTTTACGCTGCGCTTAAGCTATTTATAAGTTTAATAAGCTAGTTAAGTTATCAATCTATTAAGCTTCCCTATTAGAGTTATAATATAATTTTTTTATTTTATTATTTTTTCTATTTTTTTTATTATAGAGTTTTTTTAAGTAATACGACTTTAAATTTTCTATTATAAATAATAGCTTATAAGCTATCTAATATTTAATTTAAAACGCTTTACACTCTATTATTATATAATTATTTAAAATTTTAGTTTTATAACTTTTTTTTTTATTTTTAAGATTTAATTATTTTTTAAATTTTTAAAATTACTAAGCTGTAAGAACTTTCGTTAACCTATTAGCTAGTATATTACAGGGGGGTGAAAAAAAAAAAGCGTAATCGAAAAAGTTACCTTTTTAAAAAATTTATATAAAATTAATTACTAAGCCTAAAAATACCTGAATAATACCGTTCTAAAGAGAAGGTTATAATAAATATAATAAATATTTTAACTACTACTTATTTATTACGTATAGTAACATAAAATTACGTAAACCAAAGGATATTTTTAGCTACTTTTTTAAGGCCTTATAACTTTTTAGTTTGTAAATATATTTATCTAAAATTCTTACTATACTCTTTTAGGCTAGGTAGATATCACGTGACCTAAATTGTAATAAAAATTTATTATATAATAATAAATTTATATAAATAGTAAAATTTTAGCCCCTGCTTATATAATTACTAATTACGTAATATATTATAAATATTATAGTATATAGTAATATCTTTTTAATTTTAAAATCCTAGACTCCTATTCCTTTACTATAGTAGTAAATTTAATATAACTTAAATTTTAAGTTAATCTTCTTTTAATAGTAAATACTTTTATTCTAATAAGTATTTTTACTTTAAAAGCACTCCTTATTGCATTTATAATATTATATAAAGTATTAAAAATAAAATAACAATAAAAATAATATAAATAAAGTTAAAAAGAGTAGAGTTTCTAAGATAACTTAATGATAAAAAAGAGTTATTAATAAAAACTTAATTTAATATTCTAGAAAAATAATATAAAATACTATAATTAGAAAATAGTCTAAATATTTTAAATATATTCTTAAATAGGTTTAGAAAAGAGGAGAATTAATAACATTAATATAAATTTAAAAAAAACCTAAAAGTAATAAATAAAACGCGAAAAAGTAAGTAAAATACGCTAAAATAAATATTAAACATATTTAAAATATAAATATTAAAAATTATAATAGTTTATAATAAGTTAGTAATATAAATAAAAATAACTAGAAAGAAATATTACCAAAAAAGAAGTAAAAATAGCGTTAAATATAAATAAGCTATTAGCTAATTACTAAATAAGTTATTATAAGATTTTAATATATTAAAATATACTATATTTTATCTACTTTTATAATATGATTTTATATCTTTAATATTAATTATATTAATTTTTTTATTAGTTAAAATTTTATCTTTAAAGTTTAGATTACTATTTAGTTAGAAGATAAAAGTAATTTAGTATTTACTAAAATATATAACATATCTATTTATTTTACTAGTAATAGTTATATAAAAAAATTTTTTATATTTTAAGTTAATCCGAAGATAAATAGAGGTAAGTAACTAACTAGATTTTTTAGATCTTTTTTTAATATTATAATATTATAATATATATATATTATAATATTACATTATAATTATAATCCTCGTATTAATAGTAATCCACGTTATAACTTTTAAAAAGATAATACTTATATTTATAAAACAAGAAACGTTTTATACTAGTTTAGGAATAATAAAAGAATATAATTTATTTTACCTAGCCTATAACACTACTTCAGCCCATATAATAAATATATAAAATTATTTAAAACTTAGGCTAAATCAAAATAAACTATCTAATTTAGTTATAATATTAAGTTAAAATAGTATAAAGTCTATTAAAAGAGCGATTTTAAAAGAATAAAATAATATACGATAAAAAGTTATTAATAATTATACTTTATCTCTCCCTAGCTATTATATAATACTTATAGAATTTTAGGTATACTATAGTTAGTACTAGTAATATATTATTTACTAGTTTATTATTAAAATTTTAAAAATTTAACTTTTATTAATAATTATATAATAAATATATAAGTATATATAAATAATTTGTATACAAATATAATCTAGTCAGTATTATTATATATATAAAAATTAGCCACTTTTACACCTTTAATAAAAAGTTATAATAGCCTAAAGTAGGGTCCTAAAAAAGTTTCAACTTTACTAATTTTTAATTACCCCTAAATATCTTAGTAAGCACCGTCTAATAGGGTAATTAGTGTATACTAATCTTTTTCTTTAATAATTATTTTTTTTATATTTTTTAGCTTACTAATTAAAAAGTTATATAATTTTAAAAAAGGTATCTTTTTCGATTACGCTTTTTTTTTTTCACCCCCCAGTATTTATCTAAAAGTATTTAATTTTAAAATTTTTTTTTTAAATATTTTTAGTATAACTATATATTCTGCATATCTATATAGCGTAAATAGGTAGTTATACGCTTATTTTTACCTATGACTAGCCTAATTATTTATTAGTTATTATAGAATATACGCTACGTAGCTCTAAAATTTAAAATAAATTTCTAAAAAAGCGCTTTAGAGCTATTATTTTTTTATTTATATATTTAAGTATAAGAAACTCTACTTTAGTAATTAATATTATAAATATAATCTATTTTATAGTTTTTTAAATAATGATACCCCTAAATAATATAATAATATAATTATCTAAAAATTATCTAATCTCTAAATTATCTATAAATAAACTATTTAAATAGATTATAAATTTTAGATTTTTATATACGCTATATTAGATTGCCTAAAAGCGTAATTTATAAAGAAATGGAATTATACGTTTTATTATAGTAAAATATTCTTTACTTAAATTAGTTAAAAAATAAAAAAGTTTTAAAACAGTAAATATTATATCCGGTTATATTATAATAGTAATATAAAATATAAATCTAACGTGCTTCTAATACGCCTTAATTTTAGCTTTTATTACTTTTTTTTTTCTTAACTAGCGTTTCTAATAGTAAAACCGTTAGTAAAATAAATACTAAATTAGGTATTTTAAAATTTTTATTAATCTTTTTAATATATAAATTATAGATTAACGTAATTATTTAATCTTTTTAATTTCTAATTACTTATATTTTAAAATACTATTTCACAGCTCTATATGTTTTTATTTTATATATTTTTAAAACTTTATTACGTAGTTTAAAAGTTTCTTACACATAAATTTTATAGTATAGGAGTAGAATATTATTTATATAAAAAAGTATAACAATTTTGCAATCTGTGTTAAAAAATAAGTAAAAGTTTTGTTTTTAAATAGATAAGACTAAGCTTAGCTAGAATACTAAAAAAATTTTTATACTATAGTATAGGTAAATTGCGTAGGCTATATAAGGCTTAATTAAGCTTTATAAAATTATTTTCTTACTTATAGCTATTAAATAGCTTATACTATACTAGATTTATAGGAATAATTAGTATATTAAAGAATATACTAATTATATTAAGCTATAAAATTTTTATATTAAATTTTACTATAATTACTATAGCTGTATAAAAGTAGTACGCTATAAGCGTTATAGTATATATTAATAAAAGTATATTTTTTAATTAGAGGTTACCTCTAATAATAAATTAAGTTTTATACTTTATAGAGTAACTATCCTAATTAAACTTATAGGTAAATACTTATTTAAGTAAAAGTAGTTATTAACACTTTTAAAACGCGTAACTACCTAATAATTTTATTTTTTAAAAAGTATAGTTTATTCTTTATATATAGTCTAGTAAAAGAGCGGGCTAAGTAAATATAAAAAAATTATTTTTTATATTACTAGCTTTTTTAAAAGCTTATCGCGGTATATATAAATTTTATTTTAAAATATTATGTTTTTAAGGCCCTATTCTGTATAGTAGCTTAAACTATAATATTAATAATTATAAACTTTCTATACTTTTTCTGTATAAGATTTACACTAAAAATAAATATATTTATAAAGTTATACTAAAAGGAGCTATCTATATTATTAAATAAAGTATTTATAAATTTTATATTACGTAATAGCTCGCTCTTTAGATTAGAGTATAATAATATATAAATACTAAATAAAGGCATACACATACTCCTCCTTTTTTGAAACCCCTTTTAGTCGCCCCGAGCTACCACAGCCACACTATTTGTTCGATTAATATATAAATATATATAAATACTAAATAAGTTTTTATATCTACTTTCTAGTTTATTAGAATTTTTAAAATTTAATTTATATTACCTTTCGCTTTATTAAATAACTAAATTATAATCCCTTATATGTCCCCGCGTCATATAAGTAGGAATACTAATTATTTTATTTAATAAAAGAATCTCTATATTACTAATTTAAGTAATATTATTAAATAAGCTTTTATTTACTATTTTAGAATCCTACGGGCTTTTTATTCTAAACTATTTTATTTTTTTACTAAAATATATTTTATAAAAAATACTAGAGTATTTACCTTTTTTAAAGTTTATACTTCTAAGTTTTTTAGGTTTTAGAGTAGGCTAAAGAGAGATTAAATTAATATCTATATTATATAATATATAGATTTATAAATATTAGCTAATTATATTAATAGCCTGCGTATATACTACTTATATAAAGTTTTACGTACTTAATTAGCTAAAAGAATAAAATAAAATTTACGCTAAAGTACCTCTAAGTTATTACTTAAGTTATATAATATTTCTACTAATTTTTAGCTTATTAGAGTTATAGGCTTATGTATTAAAAATTTTATTAAATACTTTACCTATATCTACAACTTTAATAGTATATAAAATATTTATAAGTTTTATAGCCTGTTCTTATAAAATAGGCTAATCTTTCTTTTTTATAAAAAAGAGTTTTATTAAACGTAATATTTCGCGTTATAATAACTTAGTTAAGTAATAGTATTTATATTTTATAAATATTAAATGCTACGTAAATAACTAAATATTTAATATAGGTATATTAATTTACCTTAAATCTACGCCTATTACGCTTAATTATATAATTTTTATTTAGTAGATATACACGATAATTATAGATATATATATTATTTTAATTTAAGTATAAATCTACTATTTAGTACTTTATAAGCTTAGGTTTATAGTAATAAAAATACTGTCTAAACTAGCTATAAAAGGCTTTATTTAAAAATTATATACTTTTAAAAACTACTAGACTAATATTATAAAGCGTTATAATTACTTTTATAATTTTTAGTTAAAACTTTTTTAGCAAGGTTATACTAAGTCTTATAGTAATAGTTTTATTAATAGTTTTATAACTAGCGCGTTTAGCGCCGCCGTTTAGCTTATATATATAAAAAGGTAGTATTTTAATACTTATATTAAGCTCTTTTACCTATTCTTTAAAGAGCTATTTTTTATACTATAATTAAGTAGTAATATTGATATTTTAAAAAATTTTTATAATCTTACGTTTATACTAAGTATATACCTACGTAGTAAAGTTTAAAAATATTTTTATAAGTTTTAAAAGTTATTTTACTTATAAGTTTTATATATAAACCTTCCTACTATAATTATTTTTAATTAATAATATTTATTATTTTCCGAGTCTTCCTTTAAGTATATTAAAAAAATCTTATAATATATACTAATATAGTTATAGTAATTTTATTTTAAATTTTTAAAAAATTACCGAAGCTGCGTATATAAGGAAATATTACTTATAATATATATATTTAGTATATAAAATATAAATATATTATACTCTTTAAACTAGAGTATATAAAATTTTTTAATTTAAATATTTTACTTTTTAGTGTTATATATTCTTAATATTAATATATAGATATATTAACTATAAATAAAGCTTTTAATATACTAGTATTACGCTTTAAACTAAAGAATAAAAGAATAGAGGCTTATATTTAATAAATATAAAATTATATTTATAAATAAGTATCGTAAGTATAAGACTTTATTTTAAAAATTTTATATATAGTATATTATCTAAGCCTAAATACTAAAGTTTTTTATTATATAGTTAAACTTTAGATATAATATTTAAGTAAAATTCTTTTATAATAACTATATTTTTTAATATATAAAATTTTTTATAGACTTTCTGTTTAGATTATTTAAAGTATTTTTAATTATATAGGTTATTATACTAGAAATTAGAAAAGCTTATATTTTAGTCTTAATAGTATAAATACTATTAGTTTTCGTAAAAAATTTTAAAATAAGTAGTAATTTAGTATTTACTAGATATAAAGCGGTACTATTATTTAAAATAATATTTTTAAAAAGTCTATAAGTATTATAATTTTTATATAGTATATACTCTTATTTTATTTTAATTTACTACTTATAATAAGCGAAGAATTAAAAACTATATATCTTAAAGAGCTAGAGAATTTTAGTTTATTAAACCTTTTATTTTATATAGTATTCTTTTTAAACTATCCCTTTTACTTAAATATATTATAAAGAGCTATAAATTTATTAAGTTTAAAGTGCTTAAAAAACTTTTTTTTATTTTTTTTTAGAGAGCGGCGTAGTATAATTAGTATAAATATTTATTAATACTAGCTATAGGCGGCGGTATATAGTAGGTTTCTAATAGTACTGTTAAATTTATTAAAGTATTAGTATAATTTATTTTTATTTTTTAGCTATAAGCTATTTAATTAAAAAAATAGGCTCTATTTACTAAGTATTATAAAAATTCTAAAGCTTTTAGTAGATAACTTAGTGACTCTATTTTATAATATTATTTAAACAATTCTTCTAATTTCTATTAGAAAGAGCTTTTTAATTTTAAATATAAATTTTTAGACTTAGGTCGTGCGTATTTACTCTACCTATTTAAGTATAAATTTTTTACTAATAGCGGTAAAAAAGTTAGTAATAGCTAGTTTATTTTAAATATTATTAAGTTTATATACCTCTGTCTTTATATAAAAAGCTTTTTATTTATAATATTATAATTTAGTATCTATCCTTTTATATATTAATTTTTTTAAATAAGTATAATATTATTATTATATAACATTCTTAGCTACTACCTCGGTAGTAAAAAGCTCTTATTTAAAAAAATAAATAATTAAGTAAGTTAAAATATTTTCTTTAATAGTATAGTACGTTTAAGTAGCACTTATAAGTTTTAGAGTTACTATTATACTAATTTAGTTTTAAATATTTATTACTCAGTTTACTTTAGTAGTATAGTTTATTAAGCGCGCTTAGTATATATTAATCTTAGTAGTATAGTTACGGTAGATTTTTATAATTTTTATTTTAAATACTTTTATAATATGTAGAAGCTCTAGTATTAAAAAAGGTTTAATAAAATTATGAACGCTTTTAAAGTTAGAGTTAATAAAATTTTAAATATTATAAAGTATATATTATACTTTAAGTTATATATACTACGTTAGCCAGCTCGCCGAATTAATAAAATAGATATTATTAGTTAGGAGAGATAAAGTAGCTTTAGTTATTATAATAATAAAAAATTATTAGTTATAAGACTTATTAAGTGTTTAATAGCTAAAACTATAGCTTATTATTAGTATATAAATAAAATAAAACTTACTAAGTCTATAGAACTAGGAGCATTTAAAATATAAATTAAAAAATTAATTAGAGCTTTCGAAAATAGCATTTTTAATAATTGGATATATAGGAAGATTCTTTATTTACTTCTAAAACGCTAGACTTATAACTATAGAAGAATAATAAGCTAGAAAATACTAAATTCTAAAATTAAAGACTTAGAACTATTTTTATAAATAAAAGCGCTAAAGAGCCGTATTATATATATATAGAAGAGAAATAAATATTCTATTTTAAAAAGTTTTATAAACTAATAATATAAACTCTAAGGTATCTTCCCGTAATAATACCTACATATAATCTTACTTATAATATAGTATCTAATATTATTACTTTTATATCTACTAGTTAAAACACGTAGCCTTTATAAAATTAGTAATAAATTTTTATTAAAAAAATAAAACTATAACTAAACTTAATTAATCTAAAAATTTTATTATCTAAGTTAAATTAAAATAATGAATAAAAAAATATTTCTATATAATTTTATTTTTATCTAATATTATTATATATTAATTATATTAATTCTGTTTAAATTATTACTAAAGATATTTAGAATTAAATAGTTAAATAAAAAGTAAATATTTATTTTTTATTATTTACTTTAGAATATTCTAGCTAAATTTCTATATAATAATTTTTACGCTTATCCTTACTTTTCTACTTAGCCTCTACATTATATACTAAATAAATATAGTTAATTGCTAACTTAGTTTATAACTTAAAGTTTATTTTAAAAATAACTAAAAATTTAATACTATATTTTCCTAATTTTAGAATTATAAATATAGTATTTATTTTATTTATTATAATATTTTTATAATATATTTTAGAGTTTAGCATATAGAAGTTTGTATTATATATTTATATACCTGTTTTTATACTTTTTTATATATTTTATTATTTATTACTTTACTTTTTCTACTACTAATAGTTTAGAGAGATTAACTAAAAAACTATATTTAATTTTTTAAGCCTTTCTCTTATAAATTTTAAAATTTATATAGACTATTTAGGCGTTTACTTATTAGTTAAAATAAGAAGTAGTAGAATTAGCGGTATCTATTACT
This sequence comes from Pleoardoris graminearum, assembly GCA_030770415.1. NCBI lineage: Eukaryota > Fungi > Ascomycota > Dothideomycetes > Pleosporales > Didymosphaeriaceae > Pleoardoris > Pleoardoris graminearum. Next base: position 647,225 of record JASEKS010000007.1, on the reverse strand, counting down.
ATAAAATTAGTATTATTTAGTAAAATATACATTTACTTACTTAATTTTACTTAATTTTTTTTACCTATTTTTAAATTATAGGTTTTATAACTTTTTTTAAGTTAATTTAAATAGGTTATTTACGATTATTTTCTCTTTCTATACTACTTATATTATTTAAAAATTTAAATTTTTTTTTATATTACTTTTTTTTATTAGGCTTTAATAGACTAGCGGGTATTTCTTTATTAAGTTATAATATTATAGGGGATTCTAGCCCTGTATTTACTTATATCTTTTAAGTATTATTTATATTAAATAGCTTTTACTTCGTTTACTTATATTTATTTTTTTAACTTATTATTAGTTTCTTTATTTTACTACCTAAATTCTTTCTTTAATAGCTTACTTATTCCATTTAGCTTTTTTTACTTTTCTCTTTTTTATTTTACTATTTAAGTTAGCTATTACTATTTAGAGATTCTTTTTTTAGCTTTTTTTTTTCTTTATTAGTTAAAAAAGTTATTATACCATAGCCCGCCTCTATTTAGATAGCTTAGCTAGTTATTCTTTTTTAGTTTATTTTTATTTAGATAACTAAGCTAGCTATTTTTTTACACTATGTCTATTTAAATAGTTAAGCTAGTTATTTATTTTTAATTTACTTTAATTTAGGTATTTTAGCTAGCTATTCTTATTTAGTCTACCTTTATTTAGATAGTTAAACTAACTATTTTTTTTAGTCTACCTCTATTTAGATAACTAAATTAGTTATTCTTTTTTAGTCTATTTTTATTTAGATAATTAAGTTAACTATTTTTTTTTAGTTTATCTTTATTTAGATAACTAAATTAGATATTTTTTTTTAGTCTACCTATATTTAAATAATTAAGTTAGTTATTTTGTTCTAGGCTACCTGTATTTAGATAATTAAGCTACCTATTCTTTTTAATCTACTTGTATTTAGATAATTAAACTAGTTATTCCTTTTTAGTTTACTTTTATTTAAATAATTAAGTTAAATATTTTTCTTTAGTCTATTTTTTTTTTAGCGAGCTAACCTAGCTATTCTTTCTTAGCCCGCCTTTATTTAGATAATTAATCTAAATATTCTTTTTTAGCCGACCTATATTTTAATAGTTACGCCTATTTTTATATAGATAACTAAATTAACTATTCTTCCTTAGCCTGGCTCTATTTAAATAATTAAACTAGCTATTTTTTTATAGTATACCTGTATTTAGATAGCTATGCCAGCTATTTTTTTTTTAGTTTACTTTTATTTAAATAGCTAAGCTAGCTATTCTTTTTTAGTATACCTCTATTTAGATAACTAAAGTAACTATTTTTTTTTAGTCTACTTTTATTTAGCTAGTTAGAATACTTAATTTTTTTTAGACTACCTCTCTTTAGATAGTAAAACTAAATACTTTTTTTTAGTATACTTTTTTTTTCTATTACTTAGCTTATACTTTTTTTTATTTTACTAGTTAAGGAAACTATTTCTGCTTAGTATATTCCTATATTTTTTTTTGCTTTTATATTAACTATTTTTTTTTATAAAAGTTTATATTTATTTATAAGTTATACCGTAATTAATAATATAGTCTAGTTTATCTATAAAGGTAAAGTATATAATTTTATAAATAAATAAAAATTCTTTTAAAATATAATTAATTATAAATACTCTATAACTTATTTAAAAACAGTAATAATTTATTTTATTTATAGTTTTTTAGTTTTAGAATCTTATATCTTTTAGATAGCTTTTTATTATTAGTAATTTTATATATATTTTTTATTTTCTATTTTATTAGTGCTTTAGCTATAAAAAAATTTAACTATTTACTTTATATAGTTCTTAAAGGCGAAAAAATTATACTTACAATAATTTAGATTTTAAGTCTCTAGTAGGGCTTTATAAGTAATTTACCTATAAGTAGATTTTTAAATTAAGTTAAAAATTAGCGTAGACTTAAATGTTAATTAATATATATAAGTAGTAATCTTATATAAAATTATTTTATTAGGCTTTTACTGTAGATTTATTTTACAGTAGTGTATATTAATAATTTATATTTATTAAAATATAAAATTATTCTTATTTAATAAATCCCCTAGTCTAAATATAAATTTAAATTAGATTCCTAAACTAGATATTAGTTAACTTTTTAATGCCTATCTCTAAATACTTTTAAAAAAGTAGAGAATATAAAATGTTTTAGTAATAACTTTATAAGTAATTTTATATATTTAACTCGGCATTAAAAGTATTTTATAATCTTAAAATAACTTTAAAAAAAGAGATGAAGCGGTCTAAAAAGATAGATAATGTCTTTACTTATATACTTTTATATTCTTACTTATTAAAAAACTATAAATTTTACCACTACGTACTTATAACTATAATTATTCTCTATAAGACTTATATACACTTAGGGCAGTAAATTTTAAAACTTTTATATTTATTTTAGTTAGCTTCTGCCTTACTTATACGTTAAAGAGAATTTTATTTTAAACTTTTTTAATATACCTAAGGTAGTATAAAATATTTTATTAAGTATAGTTAGTAATTAGAATCGCCTAGTAAAAATCTTTATTTTATAGTAATTTGTAATAAAAATTTTATATAATATATTTAATTATATACTTTATTTTAATACTAAAATATCTAACCAAAGATTAAATATATATATAAACTGTTTATAAAAAAGAAACTACTTTAAGTTTTTTACTTTATATTTACAGGGCGGGTATAAAAAAAGAGTAATAAGAAAAGATATCTTTTTTAAATTAATATAACTTTATAATTCGTAAGCTAAAAAATATAGGAAAAATAGCGCTCTAAAGAAAAATACCCAGAGACTCTATGTACTCTATTAGGGACTGCTTACTAAGGGGTTTCAGGGTATAAAAAAAATATTAAATATAAAAAATTTTTAGGACAGTACTTTAAGCTGCTATAACTTTTTATTTAACGTTTAAAATTGTCCTATTATTATATATGTAATATTAGATACTATATTATATTATTATATATATTATTTTTATATATTTTTATATTTATTATATAATTATTAATAAAAGTCAAAATTTTAAACTTTTAATAATAAACTAGTAAATAATATTTTACTAGTATTTATTATAGTAGCCGTTAGTTTTTATAAACGCCTTATAACGGTTAGGGAGGATTAAAATATAGATATTAATAACTTCTTATAGTATATTATTCTACTCCTTTAAAATAGCTCTTTTAAAAAACTCTATACTTTTTAAACTTAGTTCTATACCTAAATTAGCCTTTTTATTTTTAATTAGTCTAGATTGTAATAATCTCTAGTTATTTTTTATAAGGGCTAAATCAGGACTACAGGCTTAATAAAAAAAAGTTTACTTTTATTATTTTTAAATTATGTTAAAATATTATTTATTATATATAATTTAGCGTTATATTATTAGAATTGCTATCCTAAAATATTACTAATACAAGGATAATAATTATAATATAATATAATTATATATATATATATATATATATTATAATATTAATAAAAAAAATAAAAATAAGTTATATTACTTACTACGTTCTATACTTAGTGTAACTCTAAAATTAAGGTCTTTATTTATATAGTTCTTACTAGTAGAAGAAGTATTATTATTAGATATTTTAATAAAGACTAAATTATTTCTTCTACTTATCTAAATTATATCCTAAACTTATAGGGTAAGATCTCGACCTATAAAATAATTAATATAATTATTATTAAAAAACTAAAACTGTGACTTAAAAATATATAATATGTTATATATTTAAATACTTTAAACAATTAAAATAATTTACTTTATAATTAGCTAGAAATAAATTCTCTTCTAATTTTATTATTACCCCTATTTCTATAATATTTACTTCTAGTTTTACCCCTTTGTATTACTAACTTATTAAAAAATATAGTTATTTTAAAATTTATATTTTTTATATTTTTTATATTATTATTAGGGTATTTTAATATCTTTTTAGCATTTTCTTTATTGATAAGAGGTTTTTTAGTACTTTTATTAATAGAATCCTTTTTCTGTTTTAAAACATTATTTACAGACCTTTTTATAATATTTAGACTATTATCTATTAATAGTGTTTTATTTTCTTTTATAAATCTTCTAGTAAAGTTTCTATTAATAACTTTTTTATCTCTTTTAGTTAACTTTAAACTCAATCTTTTAAAATTTTATTTATATTTTAATTATTGTTTTCTATATTTATTATACGTTATATAGTATTATAAATAGTGTTTTCTAATATATTTATACTTGTAGCAATTAAAGAAGCAGAATTATTTATTGTTAAAAGTAGTTAAACTTTAAATTTAAGTTTTAAAAATTTAGTACTATTTTAAGAAAATAGAAGTTTAGCTTTATAAAATCTAAAAGATATTATAACATACTATAATAATAGTAATATATTTCTTAATTAGTAATTTTATAAGTATAGGCTATAGTTTTATTATTAATATAATTTTATTAATAGATTACTAATATACTACAAAAATCTAGGTGCGTAATATAGACTTAACCTAAAATAGTATAGTTAGAATTTTAGTTAAATATATTTACTAATTTTAAAGTTATAGGCGTCTAAAAAAGGGGTTTAAAAAATTACTATAAATATATATATATACTCCTCCTTTTTTAAAAACCCTTTTAGTCGTCCCGAGCTATTACAGCCACACTATTTATTTAATTAATATATAAAATAAATATATATTAAACAATTACTATATTTAGATAATTTTAGTTTATTACACGTAATTAATAAGTAGAGTAAAATCCTTATAAATTTCTCTATAAGATCCTCTTTAAAACAGTATTATTTTAGTATTTTTAAGTTTATATATTAATTTTATATAATTTATTAAAAACGGTATTTTTTAATTACACTTTTTTTTCACCCCCCTGTAAATATATATAGGAAAGTAGTAATTCAAAAAATTATTTACTTTTAATAAATAATTAATTTTATATTTAGGCTTTAAAAAAATTTAAATTATATAAAAGAATTTAGATTTAAATTAATTAAATTTATAATATATTTAATATATACTAATATTAATAATATAATATATAAATAGTTATTAAAAACATATAAATTAGATTTCTATTATTAATGGAATTCTATTATAATTATAACTTTTTTAATATATATTAAGTATAAAACTATAGTTATAATTTCCCTTTTTTAAACTATCTTTTAGTGGTCCATATAACTAAAATTATATTATATAAAAAGAGGTAAAGTATAACGTCGAGATACTAGTCTACAATAAGTATAAACTAAAAAAAGATATTCTTTTAGATATAGTTAGAAAATAATCGTATATAAAAATAATAAAATATATATTTATTTTAGGTCAGTATAGAATATAGTATAGTATACTAAAATTTAATATTTTAGAAATACCGTCGTCTTTACTATATTTTTTTAAGGTTAAGTAGTACTATAATACTATAATACTATAATACGTCTGCTTTACTGTATTAGTATTATTAAAGTTATATAATAAAATCTAGTATATTTACGTAAATACCGACGTAGATACTAGCTTAAATATTAATATAGTATTTATTTTTAGCAGTTTATAAGATATAATTAACTAATATTTATTATAAATATACTAATAGTAATTTTATATATTATAATTACTTTTAAGAATAAGACTATAATAACTAAGTCTTATATATCTAGTTATAAGAGTATATTTAATAATAACTTTTACGTATAAGTAGTAAAAATAATTATAAAGTATTTTTTAAGTATGTATAAATAAAATTACCAAAGTTAGCGCTATAGAAATCTTTAATATATTAATATAGAAATATTATAATACTATATACTATTTAATTACTAGAGCTAAGAACCGGTCTTAATAGAGACCTAGAGATTTTAGAGTTATATAGGGGGGTAATATTAAAAAACCTAAATTAAAAAAGTTATCTTTTGTAAAATAATATAACTGTTTAGTTATAAGGCCTAAAAATATAAGAAAAATATAATTTTAAAGAGAGGGATTGGCGTATTCTATTTACCTACTCAGAGACTGCATACTATGAGGTTTAGGGGTTAAAAAAAAATTAGTAAATATGAAAAATTTTAAGAGTCCTAGTTTAGGCTATTATAACTTTTTATTTAAGGCGTACAATTAACTTACTTTTATATATATTATAATAGTATCTATAATATATAAGTATATAAAATACTTTTACGTATTTATATATTATTTATATAATAATATATAAAAGTTACTTTTTTGAATTTTTAATAATAAACTAGTAATAATAAATTACTAGTATTTATTATAGTAGCCTATAGCTTTTATAACTGCCTTATAATAGTTAGGGAGAAATAAAATACAGTTATTAATAACTTTTTATAGTATATTATTCTACTCCTTAATAATAGCTCTTTTAAAGGCCTCTATACTATTTAAACTTAATTCTATACCTAAATTACCTTTATATCTTTTATTTAGTCTAGATTTTAATAAACACTATATATTTTTAATAGGATTTAAATCTGGACTATAGGCTGGGTGAGGAAAAAGTATAATATTATTATCTTTAAACTAGTTTCAAACGTTTATTATTTTATAAATAGGGGCGTTATCTTATTAAAATTGCTAACGTACATTAATATAAATATAAAGTTTATTATTATAATATAATATATATATATATATATATATATATATATTATTATATTAATATACAAAGTGGTAAAAAAACTTTATAAAATATACCCCTTTTTATATTCGGTTTAACTTTAGGTAGAAGAACTTTTTTTATATAGTCCTTACTAGTAAAAGAAGTAGAAGAATTAAGTATTTTAATAAATACTAAATTATTTTTATCTTCTACCTAAATTACACTCTAATTTTATAGGGTAAGATCTCTTCCTATAAAATAATTAATATAATTAATATAAAAAAACTAATACTATAACTTAAAAATATATAAATAGTTATATATTTTAAGTTTTTAAAAAGTTAAAATAACTTACTTTATAATTAGCTAACAGCCAGTTCTCTTCTAACTTTATTATTACCTCTTTTTCTATAATATTATTTATTCTCTTATCCCCTTTTTATTGCTAGCTTATTAGAAAATATTATTTTATTTAAATTTATATTTTTTAAATTTCTTATATTTTCTTTAGCGTATTTTACTTTTCTTTTAGCATTTTCTTTGTTTATTATTAGTTTTTTTTACTTATATTAATAGAGTAACCCTCCTCTTTTAAAATTTTTTATAATTGTTATTTTAAAATATTTAAAATATTTTTTAATAGTATTCTTTTATTTTCTTTTTTAGGACTTCTAGTTAAGTCTCTATTAATAACTCTTTTATCTCCTTTAGTTAACTTTTTTATACCCCCTTTATAAACTTTTTTTATATTATAATTTTATTCTTTCTTTTTAATTCGCTTTAACGCCTTATAAATAGTAGTAGTAGACTTTTTTAAAATAGGTATATTTAAAGTACGAAAATTATTTAGTTTAAAAAGTAAATTTACTTTATATTCGAGTTTTAAAAGATTTAGCGCGATTTTAAGAGAATAGAAGTTTAAGTTTATAAAAGTTAAATGATATTATAATATACTATAATATTAATAATATATTACGTAAGTAGTAATTATATAAGCCTTAGTACTATTTTTATAATTAATATAATTTTATTATTAGATTACTAATATACTCTAAAAATCTAGTTACGTGATCTAGACTAGGCCTAAAAGAGTATAGTTAAAATTTTAGTTAAATATATTTACTAACTAAGAAGTTATAGAAACCTACAAAAGGGGTAAAAAAATTACTATATTTAGGTAATTTTAATTTATTATAGATAATTAATAACTAGTAACTAAAATCCTTATATAAGTCTCCTTAACTTGTTCTTTAAGAAGATATAATTTACGTATTTTTAGGCTTAGTAATTAATTTTATATTAATTTTTAAACATAGTAACTTTTTCGATTAAGGTTTTTTAATATTACCCCCCTATAATAAGATAATTAATATAAAATATCCTATTTTATTTAGTTATATACTAAGCTATTTATCTATATTCACTTATACTAGCTATCTATTATCCTCTCTTTAGAAACCTTTTTTAACTTATTTTTAAATATCCTCCGTAGTGTTAAGTTACAACGGTTTTTTATATACTAGTAACTTTTACTTTATATTATTTTAATTAGAGTTATATACGCGTTCTACGCTATAGATTATAGCGTTTAATATATTTAATTATTTATTAAAGAATTATATTATCTTTTTATTCTAGCGCCCTATAGTTGTTAGTATTATCGTTATTATTAGTAATAAGTAACTTACTCTTTTTTATTAATTACTTAGTGTAGTAGTACAGCTATAGTAGTTTTAGTATTATTTTTTTATTTAGTAGTATCCCTAAATAGTCTATTTTTAGCTTTTTTATAAAGTATTATAGTTTTTTTATACGTAGTTAAGTCTACGCTTATATTAATAAAATTATTTTATATAAGTATAATCTTTTACAGGTTACCTATAAAAATAAGTAGTAATATAGTAGTTATATTAGATATACTTACTACTTTACGTTTTTTATTTATTTAATTTAATTTAAAAGCTTAGAGTATATATTATACTCTATAGTATAGGCTAAAGTAAGTCTAGTATATATATTTTATTAAAATTTTATTTTTCAACGTGTTAGGAGCACGTATTTTAGTTATAGAGTAGTAGTATACTATTATTAGTAAACGGTATTTTAGATACTATATTATATATTATAATTATAGTATATTAATATTTTTTTCTTACAAATACCTACTTAGTATTAGTTTATAATAGTAAATATACTAGTGTAAGTTACTATATTTATATATTAATCGAATAAAAAGTGTGGCTGTAGTGGCTCGGGGTGACCCAAAAGGGGGTTCGAAAAAGGAGGAGTATGTGTATACCTTTATATGTAAGTTACTATATAGAGTAATAAACTATACTAAACTATAAATCTATTAAGTACTATTAAGCAGTTATTACGTGCCTATCTTAGTACTACCTTCCTTAATTAGGTTTAGCGTAGTATTTTTTAAGAACTGGTTATTAGTTTATATAGTATATATAGCACTCTTCTTCCTAATTAGGTAGTTACTAATAGCAACTTTATTATATTAAAAAAAAGAGTTAAGAAAGATAAATATAAAGTAATAATAATAGTAGACAAAAATATTAACTTATACCTATTAGTAATTATTAAAAGTAAGTTAAAAAGGATATACGCTAGCCTAAAAATAAAGTAGTATAGTATAAGAATATAGATTTCTTTATTATATACACAGGTAGGAGGGAGCGTATAAAAAAGCAGATAATAAAAGTGATATACTAAGGCTAATAAGCTACTAACTATACTATAGCTAGTAGTAGTATATACGTTTCTACTAAAAAAGTTTTAATAAAAAAGAAGATAAAATTTAGTAAATATACTATATTAAGAGTATTCTATAATATAAGTTATAGTTATTTTATATAATACCTTTTTTATAATAGTCTTTATTATTATAAACTATTACCTTATTATTATAGTAGCTAAGAATTAGTAGCTAATATATATTATAGTATATTATATATAGTAAACTAAATCTATTAAAGCTTATATAGTTTTAAATATACTATATAGAAATCTGCCTTATATATAAATTAATGTTACGACGACTATAGAAGCCTAACTAATATTTAGTAAAAGGTTACTTAGTAGTTAAGTATTTTATAGCTAAAAAGTAATTAAATTATTTACTAGACTATTATTACTATTAAAATATATTATATTATAGATATTATCTATATAGGGGTCCTAAAAGCGTTTAAACTATTATAACTTTAAGAAATAGTAGAACTAGATCTAGAGACTAAAGAAACTAAATATATAAAAATAAATTTAGTTAAGTAGAGCTTTTACGATACTACTAATTAGTATTAAAATAATAAGTAAATAAAAGATAATAAAGACTACATACTACGGATAATAACTAATAAAAAAAATATTACTAAAATTTAAAAAGTTATAAAAGTTAATATATAAGTAAAAGTAATAAAATTATATTAAGTGCTAAGAACAGAGTGCGAAGAGCGATAGGCAAAAAGTAAAAAGTTAAAAATAAAAAATAGAGGGTAATAGAGGGGACGGCTATATAGGATTAGTATATTTAGAGTTATAAAAGCTTATAAAAAATAAAAAGTAATAGGTAATAAATAAGCAGCGGTTAAGATATTATAAATTAATTGTTAGGTAACGTAGTTAGTTATATTTAATAATTACTAAAGATAAGCTTTTAATAATTATATAACTAACTTATTAATAATAAAGGGATAGTCTAATAAAAAGAATAATAATAACTAAATAAATAAGTACCGGCCTACCTATTAGTATGTTTAAATATAATAAATTAAAAATACTAGTTTAACTATACTATAAAATATTAATTTATTCCTCTTCTAGGGTTATTAATATAATATTATATAAGTTTAGACTAGTTATTTAAACTTTTACTATATTACGTAATTAACTAACTTTTAATATATTTTTTATATAGTAACTATAACGACTTTTTTACTAATACTAATAACCTATAATCTTTTTAATAGTAATTAAAGTATTAAAATATAATATAATACTATTTATAAGGCTTTTTTATTTATTATAATAATTACTAACTTTTTAATAGTAAGCTTTTATATAACTACCTATAGTAATATAGTATACTTTTCTCTTACTACCTACTACTTATTTCAAAGCTTTATTTTTACGTATATATATATTCCTATGCCTAAATAATCTTAAATATTTTAATAAGTTTTTTTTTAATAGCTTTACTTCCTTTAGTATTTTTAGAAAGTCTTTTTTTTATTAAAATATTATTACTACTACTTCTACTCCTACTACTACTACCGTTATTATTACCGTTTTTTACCTTAATTAAGAAAGTATAACTTTTTTTTACTTTTTTTTTTTGTAAATTTCACTATAATTTTATATAAGTAAAATTAAACTTTGTCTTTACAGATATTATTAAAATTAAGAATTATATATTACTTAAGTAAAGGGAGGTCTATTAGAATTAAATTAGAATTAAAAATATTAACTAAAGAATCTTTAAGCATATTAAATAGGCAAGTTAGTCGTACTATATAGAGGTAGAAGTTACAGTAGTTATTAATATAATTTAGCTAGTTATTACTATTAGTAAAAGCTTATATTATATATTTTAAATTACTTAGTTTAATTATTAGAGACTAGAATAAAGCTAGTAATATAGATATAATAAAAATATATAAACTTTACGTATATATAGTATTTATAAAAAAAAGAGAAAGCTACTATACTTACTATTTTAAACGCGCTATATACAACCTATAATTCTACTCTACTTAAAATAAAAACCTATAAATACTTTATTATTATTTTATAATTAATACTTCGCTCTTATTATTATTACGGCCTAATAACTTTATTAGTTTAAATTATTACTCTATTAGCTATAATATTTAAAAAATTTTATATTTTAATAGGCTGTAGTTACAGCGCCTCTAATTTTTACCTTTTTTTATATTAAGTAAGGACATAGTGTATACTAAGTTAATATATCTCTTATAGATAAATATAAAAAAATAAAATACTTAGCTATAACCGCTTATAAAGTAGTTATATATAAAAAAAGTAATAAAAATAAAGAATAAATTTAATACTAAAGATAATAGATAGTATATAAATATAAAAGGTGCTTAATATAATAATAGTTACTAAATTAGATAAAGTAACCCGCTGCTAGTAGTAGTAAATAATTAAATATAAACTAGGTATAGCAGCTCCTATACGTTAATAAAAGAAAAAACTAAATTAGTATAAATTTAAGTTATATAAGTATATATATATATATTTGTATACTAATCGAACAAATAGTGTGGCTGTGGTGGCTGTGTAGGCGACCAAAAGGGGTTTCAAAAAAGGAGGAGTATATGCATGCCTTCATACTTAATGTGTCGAAAAATTCAGGTAAGGCTAGGTCGAAAAAAAGTATATATATATACGCTTAAGTATTAGTAGGTATTTATATAATAATAATATATAGATAAAGAATTTAGAGGACTATACTACGTATAAGTAAATAGTAGCTCTTTAATACTATCTATAATATTTAATAAAAGATTAACTTATTAGTTAAATAGAAGGTAATAACTATTATATACAATAGATAAAGCTATAAAGACGTTACCTTATAATTACTATACTTATACTTTTAATTTAATTAATATATAAATATATATTAAATTACTATTATATTTTAAAAAAAGTTTTATATAATTTATACTAGTCCTAAATAAATATAGTAAAAATTTTAGTTAAATATATTTATAAGTTAAAAAGTTATATAGAATGAAAACTAAAATTTAAAATATAATTATATTTAGGTAAATAAAGGTATATGTATACTTCTCCTTTTTTAAAACCCCTTTTAGTCGCCCCGAACCACTACAGCTACACTATTTATTCGATTAGTATATAAATATATATTTAAGTAATTTTCATTTATATATATATACTTAATATATAAAAACTATAATTTTTATAATAATTTTTATAGTTTTTATTTTAAAGTAGTATTGTATAATTATTTTTAGGTTTAGAATTAAATATATATAAATTTTCGATATAATATTTTTTTATACTTATTTTATTACTCTACTATATAATTAAATACTTATAACTATAAGTATAAATATAAATATAAATAACTCTCTTTATATTTTTATATTTTATATTTATTATATTTTACTCTACCTACTAATATTATAAATATATAATATTATTATTCCTCCTAGATAGGAGATAAAAAAAGGCCTTAAGGAGGTAACCTAAGTATAAAAAACTATATTATATTTACTAGAGTTAATATATAGAGTTTACTATATATATATATTTATATATTAATCGCACAAATAGTGTGGCTACGGTAGCTTAGGGAAACTAAAAGGGGTTTTAAAAAAGGAGGAGTATATATATGCCTTTATACTTAATGTGTTAAAAAAAGAGTTTACTATAAGATTATACTTTTTAGAGTGTTAAGATTCTTAGTATAAAGTTTTTCTACTACTATTACTAGTAGCCCTCTCCGATACTTAATAATCTAATAATAATAATCTCTTTACTAATCCTCCGTCTCTAAGAATAATCTCTACGCTATACTTTTTCTTATTTTATATAATTAATAATAATATATATTTGTATACTAATCGAACAAATAGTATAGCTATGGTAGCTCGGGGCAACTAAAAGGGGTTTTAAAAAAGGAGAAGTATGTGCATGCCTTCATTGTTGAACTGGTAGTATTAATAATAATAATTTAGTTTATATTTATATAATTACTAGTTATATAATATATTATTATTATTTTAATTTCTTTTAATATATTTTTAGTTTTATATATCTAGACTCTTATTTTTTTTAAAAATAGTGCTAAAATTTCTATAACTTAAATCTAAAGTTAACTTATATTTAAACGTTAATACCTCTATTTTTATAATTTATTTCTTCTTTAAAAAGTCTAAAAATATATCTATAATACTATGTAACGTATTAAAGATAACGAAATAATTATAATATATAAATAGTTAATAAGAATAGAATTATAAAAATAACTAAAAGAGAAATAAGAGTTATTAATAATAATTTAATTAGGAGTTCTAAATAGGAAAATAAAAGTATATTTTTAAAAAATAGTATAGACTTTATAAAACAGTCATTATAATTATTTTAAAAAAATTAAAATTACTTTATTAATAAGAGTATATAAAACTAATAATATAAAATATAAATATTGATAAAGATTAATCTATAAAATAAATGATTTTTTAAATTAGTTTAATAATAATAAAATAAAATATTCTTTTTATCTAGTCTATAGCCTAGATTTAAATCCTATTAAAAATATATAGGATTTATTAAAATCTAGACTAAGTAAAAGATATAGAGATAATATAAGTATAAAATAAAGTATAAAAACTATAGAAACTTTTAAAGGAGTTATTATTAAAAAGTAGAATAATATATCCTAAAAACGTATTAATATAAATATTTTATCTCTTTCTAATAATTGTAAAGTAGTTATTAAAAGTTAATTAATACTTCTTAAACTTAATCTAGGAGTATAAATATAATAAGAGAACTTTATTATATACTAAACTATCTACATAATAATACAAAGCTAACTTATAAATATATTTATATACTAATTAAATAAATAGTATGGCTGTGGTGGCTTAGGACAACTAATAGGGGTTTTAAAAAAGGAGGAGTATATATATGCCTTTATACTTAATGTGTCGAAAAAGTTAGCTAAGACTAAATTAAAAAAGTGTATCCTGCACTGACGCCGAAGCGAAGGGTTACCACCTTAGAGGGAGGCGGACGACTAACTTATAAAAGTAAACTTTAAAGAATAATATTTATTTAAATAGCTATTTTATTAAATAATAAGGATATTAGTAGGCTAGTAGTTAGTATTAAACTAGTAATCTATATTAGCAGATACTATAAAGAGTAAGTAATATAACGTACTTATCTATATATACTATATAAATAGTAAAGGTACTCTATAATAATTTCTACAACTCTTTTATTATTAAAATTATTTAATTACTATATATTATAGTAAAAAATTTAAATAGTACCTATACTTTACTACTAAGACTAATAAACTATTAAAAATTAAAAAATAAGTAAATCTTTTATATAATATCTATATAGTTATAAATAAAAATTTATATTTTTACAGTTTAGAGATTATTAAATTAAAGATTAAAAATATTAAAAGATTATATAAAAGTAATTATATTTAGTCTAAATGGCGTATATACTTTCTTTAGCTAGATATAGTAACTCTTATAATATTTAAGCTTAATATTATTATCTCGATATATAGTAACCTAACCCTCTAGTAGTAATATAAATAATAAATAAATATTTCTACTACCGTATATAATACTATTATTAGATTATTTTAAGAGTATATAATTATTAGTACTTAAAATATAAAAAAGCTAATAGTATATTATTAAAAAAAATTTATAACTCTAAGCTATAGCTAAAATAAGTATAAAGTATATATTTATATACGTATAAATTAAAGAACTAAATAAAAGTAGAAATATAAAAAAAATTACTAAGTATAGCTACTTATCGTTAGTAATTATAGTAATAATAGTATTATAAAATATATAATACTTTAACTTACTAGTACTAGTCTCAACAGTAATTTAGAGGTTTTAAAGTTATAATAAAGTAATTAATATAGAATATTTTATTTTATTTAGTTATATACTAAGCTATGTATTTTAATTACTTT
Organism: Pleoardoris graminearum; assembly: GCA_030770415.1. Classification (NCBI taxonomy): domain Eukaryota; kingdom Fungi; phylum Ascomycota; class Dothideomycetes; order Pleosporales; family Didymosphaeriaceae; genus Pleoardoris; species Pleoardoris graminearum. The sequence continues at coordinate 631,813 of JASEKS010000007.1, read as the reverse complement.
AGACCTACTAACTATTATTATTATATTAAAAGTGTTTAGCCTAAAAAGGTTTTAAGACTTTTAATATCTTTTACCTACTCTATATCTATATTAATTTACTCTATTACTTTTTTAATAAAACTTAGATAGTTCTTTATATTCGTCTTTATATTTAGGATTTTATATATTTAAAATAATACTCTTATTATACTATTAGTTTACCTTTAATTTACCTATACCTATAAGTTATTACTATTATCCTTATAAAACAACTTATTATACACTTTTAGTAACTAGTATATATTTATAAATAATATACTAATTAGCTTTTCCGTTTATAATATAGGTAAATTATAACGTAATAGCGATATTATTTATAGTTCTAGGCTTTTAAGGACCTTACTTATTACGTAGTAGTTATTCTTATTTATTAGTTATATATCTATTATATTATAGTACCGCGTATAGTACTAAATATTATTAGTAAGTACTACGCCTAGTACGGGTTATAATAATTTAGTTATAATATTAGTTTACTTTATAAATATTATATATTTTATAATAACCTTTACGATATTTAGTATAAGTCTATATTATACTTTATAGTATCTAGCGCAGGCCTATATATATACTTTTTAGGCTATTTTATAGTATTAGAAGCGTACCTCTTAAATATATAATTATAAATATACTATAATATAGTTAATAGAGTAATATTTTAGTTAGTATAATTTATACTATAAATATACTATTTTTTTTCTTCTTTTATAAATACCTACTTAGTATTAGTTATAATAATAAATACGTAAGTATAAGGTAGTATAAAGTAATAAATTACTAAGCTATATAACTATTAAGTACAATTAAGTAATTATTACGTGCCTATTTTAGTAAGTATTACCTTTTTTAATTAAACTTAGCGTAGTATCTTTAAGAGTCGATTATTAGGTTATATAATATATATACTACTTTTTTCCTAATTAGGCAGTTACTAATAGTAACTTTATTATATAAAAAATAAACTTACTAGTAGGGGCGTGTAAAAAGATTAAAATTAATTACTATTTTACTAAATATTACTTCTTTACTAGAGACTGCGACTTTAAAATTATTTTTATAAAGAGAATATTAGTAAAGAAATTATTATTATAAAATTATTAAGTATTAGAAAAAATAACTAGTAATAGTAGTAGAAAAACTTTATATAAAAACTATAAAAAATATATTATATAACTAGGATAAACTATATTAAATAAAAATTTTTAAAGTAATAGTAAATACTATAAATTAATATTAGTAATATAATATAGTTTATACGTAAATTACTAAAGTAGGGCCTTTTATTATCTTTTACTTAAAAGTAAAGTAGTTATAAATACTAAATACTATTATACTAAATACTAGTAATATATTATTTACTAATTCATTATTAGAAATATAAAAATTAATCTTTTATAAATAATTATATACTTAATATATAAATATATTAAAAATATTTTATATACATATATATTATAATTACTATTATAATATATATAAAAATTATATAATTTTATATATTAAACAAAGTTATAATATCCTAAAGTAGTGTTCTAACAATATTTTAAGTTTACTAATTTTTTATTATTTCTAAACTTCTTACTAAGCAGTTCCCAATAAGGTAAATAAAATCTTTTTATTTTTTTTATATACTATTTTTTGGAATTTTTAACTTATAAAGTAAATAATTTTTATATAAAAAAAAGTAAAGTATAGTATTAAAAAACTAGTTTAAAATAGATATAAGTAAAAAAAAAGTCCTTTTTTTAGATATAGTAAAAAAATAGCCACATATAAAAATTATAAAAAATATATTTATTTTAATTAGTAAACTAATAGCTATATTATATAGCTTAATATATAATTTAATATACTAAAGTCTAGTATACTAATAGTATAATACTATAGTTATCTTTATTTTATTTTATTTTAAACTAATTAGTACTATAGTATTATTAATACTATAATACTTCTACTTTATTATATTATTAATACTATATAATATAATCTAGTATTTATTCTTAATAGTTTATAAAATATAGTTAGTTAATATATACTGTAAGTATACTAATAGTAACTTTATATATTATAATAACTTTTAAGTATAAAACTATAACTATGTCTTATATACCTATCTATTAGAATAGCTTTAATAATAATCTATACGTATAAGCAGTAGAAGTAGCTATAAAGTATTTTTTAAATCTATAAATACTTACCAATAAAGTTAATACTATAATAATTCTTAATATATTAAAAAAAATATTATAATTCTACCTAATATATCCTTACTAGAGATAAGGAAGATAAAAGAAATAAGTATAAAACATTAATAATAGTAAAAAAAGTATTATACTATATTAACTTATATAGTATGTCTATATGTAGTATAATATAAACAAAAGTAATATTAATTTAATTATACTATAAGATAATAAGATATAATAGTTTATAAAAAAAAGTAATAATAAAAATAAACAATAGACTTTATATTTAAAATAATAGATAGTATATAAATCTAAGAAATATTTAATATAGTAGTAGGTATTAAATTATACTAAATAACTTACTAGTACTAGCAGCGGCAACGGGTAATAAAATATAAAATAACTATAGCAGTTACTCCCCGTTAAAAAAAAATAGGTAAATATAAGTTTAAATTTTATATATATATTTGTATATTAATCGAACAAATAGTGTGGCTATAGTAGCTTAGGGCGACTAAAAGGGGTTCCAAAAAAGGAGGAGTATATATATGCCTTTATACTTAATGTGTCGAAAAATATTTTTAAATTTTATATACATCTAGGTATTAATAGGCATTTATATATTAATAAAGTAGATAGAGAATTTTAGAGGACTATAACTATAAGTAAATAAATAATAGCTCTTTAATACTATCTATAATATTTAAAAAAAAATTAACTTAATTACTTAATATAAGATAATAACTATTATTAATAGTAAATAAAGCCGTAAAAACACTACTATTAAATAGTTATATTATTTTAAAAAAGATATTTTTTTAAAGTACTTTTTTTTATTTTTACTTTACTATAATATAGTCTAAAAGCGATTACTTAAGAATATTAAAAAGTTAAATAAAATTATTAATTCTATATACTTATAATTTCTACTTATTATATTAATTTTATATAACTTTATCCAGTTTTTTCAATACATTAACTATAAAGGTATATATATATTCCTCCTTTTTTTTTTAAATCTCTTTTCGTTGCCCCCAGTCACGATAATTATACTTTTTATTTAATTAATATATAAATATATATATTATTTTCAAAATCTAAATATAAACATTTTAATAATCTAAATCTATTAATCTTTTTTATATAATATAATAATCTAGACAGATTATAAATTTAACGCGCCTACTTAGAAGCTGTTACTTTAGCCTTGGCTGGGGCCCTATAAAGGGATTTAAGACGTCTAGTACCTTACTAGTAGTCTAAGATATAGCTTTTATTATTAAGCGTATAATTCTTTTTAGTTTCTATAGTTTATATTTTTTTTTAACTACTACTACTACGACTACTACTATAATTATTATTATTATTAAAGTTTAATAGTAAATTGTATATTAGCTATGTATGTATTTTATAAAATAGACTTTATAACACGTTCTCCTTTATCGAGCTGCCACACACAAAGGGGTTCGAGACACCAAAGTAGTAGAGACACCCGTTTCTCCTGCGTAATAGTGCCGCAAAGGCATCACCATTCGGAGTGACAAAGTCAAGGTGCCGCAAACATCTTGGAAGGCACGTAAGCTCGATCACGAGAACTCACTTTATTTACTCTCCATTCCAGCCAGGCGCGCAATCTCACCTCGTATTCCACTACCCATCTCCTCCGCCAACGCTCAGCGCCTAGTTGCTATCCACACCTCCACTTGCAATCCCTCAACCTCGGTGGTAAGCATAATGTGTTTGCGCTACCGCTGGTTCTACTACTGCGGCCACGTCGAAGTCCATGGCAGGATGCAGGCCTGCACAGACGGCCGCTGCCCCCTCTTCACCAATACCCCCGTCCGATGGATCTCGCACTCGACTGGTTGCAGACGGTTCGACGACATTGGGTTCGAGTGTGCTGTGGAACTCTTGGGCTCCTTGCTCCGATCCCGACGGCGCTGATGTAAGTCTGAATGCTCCTTTCGCCTCGGATCATACACCGGCCTTAGAAGTTACAGTTTCCATGTGAGCGATGGTGATGCTCCTTCGCACGTGGCAAGATTTCCAAGTCTCCTTTCTTGCTGTCACGCATGCCTACCATTGTATATTGCCCGGGCCGTACTCTTCCCCATAGTCCTGGTTTAGTAATCGAAGCTGTTACCAAGACGAGACGTGCCCCTTTCGACCCCACCGACGGAAGCAAGGATTAGAGAGCGTGGGATTGACGGAGATGTGGCCATGGTCGAGGACGATGGGCAGGGTTAACATTTTGCCAGGATTGCGTATCGAGACAGCCTCATTGTCTTCACCCACATCTACGTCGCCGTCAACTCGTTGCGGCAGAGAACCATGGGTGGACAACAAATGCATTTAAACGTTGGACAGTTTTATATAACGGAATAATGGTAGCTGTAAGAACAGTGAGATTCCGCTCGACTAGGATGCAGACCAGTGTTTGGCTGATGCCAATGCGCGGAGGGACATGCTGTCGCACATACACTTGAGACGAGAAGGAAGAATCAAGCGCGCCCAACACTTCGTCCATCTTGCTCATGATTTACCGCGCATTCCCCATTCTGTCCTCTCTGGGTGCGCGCCCAGGCGGAAAATTATCGCCTGAGGGGTTGCCCTGCGCACGTCGACACGCCTCTCCTCCTCTACCCATCCCAATATGCCTGCGCCGCAGCCTTGCACTTCCCAATATGCGTTGTGATATTGACCCCGACGTAGAGATTCTGGTTGGAACGCGGGTATCCCGGCAAGTACGGGCAGGGGCGGAACGGCAGAGGCGGGCGATTAAGAGGAATGGGCGTGTAAAATGGAGGCGATGGTGTGGTTCATGGTGCGAGTGGGTTCGGTGGTGGAGCCGTAGGCTACGATGAAGGCGCCGGCGAAGCGGGGGAATGGGAGTGCCGCTAGAGAGGATCCATTCGAGTGCATGTCTCTGCTTCGATAGATTAGCGCCGATTTCATGCTTTTTGACGTCTTGCAGGTATAATATTCGCACGTCGGAGACGAGGCGATGTGTCTCGAACTAACCTGCTGTGTTGGAGTGCTTATCGCTCCCGCCTCGAGCACCCGTGCCCACGGATCCGAAGGAGCTGTCGGTGTCCCTCGGAAGAGTCTCCAGGATAACGAGCTTGGTGCTTACCGTCCTGCTCTTGACAGTGTAGGACTTCCTCTGGTAGGGGCTGGCGATGCTTTTCTTTGGGGGCGGAATCGGAGTCGGACGTCCCGTTCCATGCTGGGACGACTTCGTCATCCCGGGCTCCATTGACGTATCGTCTTTTCAATTTCTGCTGCTATTACGAGTGTCGGTTCCGCCTTGAGCAGCAACACGAGCTGGTGTAAACGCCACTTGTCCACCGATCTCTGGCTGCCAGCCCCATGCCATCACTCGTCCCAGAAAGGAGCATCCAACATTGCGTCAGCGTCCGCTTAACTCGAGCACATGTTCCGTGTTTTCGCGTGTTTCTCCCGTGGGGCACATGTTCGAGGCAGCAGCAGCGGGGACGGGGCGAATCGGTCGCAGCAAGGTCGAGTGCGTCGAACCGGCTGCGTTGGGATGGGATTAAAATAAGCTTTTTAGTGCGCGTTGGCTTGCTGACGGTGCGGATCGTAGGCCTGCAGTGGAGATGCCGCCCAGCCACTAATCGGGTCGGTCCTGCGCACTCGCAGGGGAGCATTGTCGAGCGCGCCCTGTAGGCTTCAATCTCCTCTAGGCTTCAATACACGTGCGCGTAGTGAAGCCTACAGGGAGATGAGTGCTCTCTTGATGAAGCTCGTTTCCTGCCGTTAAAGGACCCTTATTGCCGCAACCTTCATCGCAAGCTTCGCCAGCGCCATCTCTCCCATGTACGCCCGTCGTGCCGCCTGTATCCTCACCCCGCCTTTGTCGCCCCTAGCGATCCCGTCATCGCTTTGCTCAAACGTGATCCCGACGATGGCCCATGTCTCCGACGCGCCCGGCGCGCCCGGCCGAATCGTTGCTGCACATCTCCCCCGCCATTGCCGATACTTCGACCAGCTCTTCGCACGCTTCCAGATAACACAGCTCCTCAGGCATCGGAGCAGCACAGATGATGCGGTCCAGCGTTTTCCGTCCAGCGGGGCGGAGTGGAATACAAGGTCGACAAGCCAGGGTTCCGTGAGCCGGAAACGCGCTCGTGAAAGCGAGAATGGGATTGCGAGAAAAGAGCAGGGCGAGAGCGGCTGGGGGTATTTCAGTGACACCGTAGCCCCGCGGCCGAACGTGTTTCTAGTGCGTAGGGCTTACATACAGAGGACGAGTGAACGAAGAGTCTGGCACAACAGGGAGAGCGTGTGCGGGCAGGCGGGAGCCAAGGGGACGAGCGGCACATGAACATAACACAGCTTCGAAGGCTCGGGACAATACTCACGACGCTATTGGGATCAAAAACAACACAGGAGCTGCCGAGAGAGTAGAGAGATGGAATGCAAGCACTTTGGCCCAAAACATCACTACACCTGTTTCTCAAGGCCATATCCCCGCCCCAATGCCCTCGTCCGGATACCGAGTATGGCCATTCACCATGGCCATGGTGGTTACTCGCTACTCCGGGCAAACTACGCGCAAGACCCTGTGACGTGCAAGCACACAGGCCCCGGGGGGAACTACCCTAGTATCTCCCGGACAGTTCGCGGCCAAGTATAGCAGGAAGGACTGTGCAAACAGAACGACGAAAACGATGTTGTGTGTTGAAGCAGGAGCATATCAGGTGTATCTGCCCACGTGGCGCCGGCTTGTGGTATGGAAACCTGTCACTTGACCCCTGCAAACAATGGAGGAAGAGTTATAAAGGCCTACATATTTACATGGCTTTCATCTCCACCGATATCGAGTTCACATTTAACACAGCGCGAGTAGTCTATCACGATCAAATCGAAGCGAAGTCATCGTCAACGCAAGACCCCGGTATGCAAAACAACGACATCGACACCTGGATCGGTATAGCGGAAGAAGCTGAGGAAGGCATGGCTTCCTCTTCTTCCTCGTCGTCCAGGAGCCGACGCCACCGCAACGCCCAGGAACAGAGACAACCCTCGCACCTAGGAACACCTCACGTCGATGTTCGGATCGCTGAAGCCCAAGCCAGTCAGGCTATCGAGGCCCCAGACACCACTAGACGCCTCAGATGCAACCGCGGAGCCCAACCACTGGAACAAGCATCAGTTAGACAAACGCCTCAAACGTCATCAACACCTCCTACAAGAAGTTCCTCGTCCGTCCGCGCGCAAACAGCGCAAAACACGCTCTATACGCCGACAATGCGCCGCTCACGACCACAGCAAGCGTGTGAGAAAAGCTCATCGCCAGTTTTTTCAATGTCACGTAGCATTGCGTTATCCTCTCCCGATATCTACGCAACATCAAGCAACGCTTCTGCGTATTCTTCGGCATCACAGCTTCGGCGGCGTGTCCAGTCGTCCAACATTGACGAGGATACACCTTCGTCTGCGGTGGGAGGACACCGAGGTCCATCGGATGTACCTGAACCTGGTTCTCTGCCCAGCCCAACCCAACGTGCCATGAACGACGAGTCTAGCCCTGACTCATCCATCCAACAGCACATGGAGGCCCGATTCGCAGCCCGACTCGGAGACAATATACCCATTGATAGCGGCAGAGGGCGGTACCCCGCCGGCCGCGGGGGCAGAAAGCACGATGCGCGCACTGAAAGAGGACGGTGGGAGGCGAGAAGCATCGATAAGGTGCGCAGTTTCGGCAATGCTGACGGAGACAAACATGTTCACTACGTCAACGTTGCCACTATTCCCAGTTCGGTTGAAGAGGTTCGGAGCAACCCCTCTCTAGGCGATAATAATACACGTGCGCGAGGCAACCGTACTAGTAGAAGTTAATAGATTTAATAAGATAGTATTATTAAGGTTATAGTCTAAAAGTATAAACTATAGTTAAGAGTAAAGATAGGCGTAAAAAAATATATATGGATTCTTTGCCTATTTAATATACTTATACTTATTTATATATTCTTTATTTCTATTTTCGTAATTATTATACTATATAATAATAATTATTATTTTAAGTATAGCTATACTACTACTTTATTTAAAGAGATAATATATTAATAAATAGCTTTATAAACTCTATACTAATATTTTATTTAATTTAAAGCTCTGTAAAAAGAATAAAAAAGAATAAAAAAGAATAAAAAAGAATAAAAAAGAATAAAAAAGAATAAAAAAAAATAAAAAAAAAAAAAAAAAAAATAAAAAAAAATAAATTAAGAATAACCATTAGAGATATATATATTTAATTAGGTTTATTTTTTATAGTATTAACTTTAAACTATAAATTTAGTTTTTTATACTAGTTTAGCTGCTATACTACTATTTAAGATTAAAATTTAATATAAATAAATAATTATTTCGTATTATAAATAATGTATAACTATTATAATAAATAACTAACTTTAATAAAACTTTTAGTATAGTATACTAAAAATAAGTTGTGTAAAATTAAAAAACTTCTTAAATAAAACTATAAAAAAGATTTTATAAAAGATCTATAAAACCTTTTTTATTATAAAATACTATTAAAAAAAAGTATATTTTAATTATAAAAAGAGTAAAATATTTTAAATAATAATTTACTATAATTTATAATTAGTGTATTAGATATAGATTGCGAGATTATTATATAGATTATTATAGGAAAATTAGTGTGGCCAGGTTCGGAGCAACGTGAAAAGATCAGGTGGTGTGGACACCTGTGGGGATGAGGAGCACCACGTTGAGACTGAGGAGCAGCACAGCAAGGCGGAGTAAGAGCACGTTGAGATGGGTGAGCAGCAAGCTGAGGCGGAGGCGGCAGGTACTTGAGGTGGAAACAGTCCGACGAGGGACCGAGACATCGGTGCCTCTATGCTACTTAATAGGACGTTTTAGGTCTCTCTAGGACTTGCTGCTATCCTGATTGCTTCCCTCATTGCCCTCCTCAGGGTTCTCTCCAAGGGGGAATAGCTAAGCATAAACATTCATGGTATGCGAATCGGAGTGGGATCCTAATTATTTGGAGCTAAGGAGAGAGATGCAGAAATTCGAGTTTCGGGTCTCGGGAGCGGTGGGTTGCAGTGGGTTTGCCACGTTTTATGGGTAACAAATTGGAAGTTAGTTGTGCATCGTTAGGCCATATCGGGCGGATTTGCTGAAGTACCTCAGCTCACATGGTGAGTAACAGCAACGAAAACTATTGTAAAGAAGTCCGGCGCAGGTAGAAGCTCTGCGCAACGACAATGCTTGATTATTAAGCTCTACACCGCGCCTTGGAAGCGTGCTTTCTCTTAGAACCTGCTTGCTTCTAAGTCGCTAGATGGTATGCCTACGTCCTTGTAATGCCATTTTGCGACACCAAACAAGTGCTTCCTGCACGGTGTTGCGGCATCTGTTATGAATACAGTAGTGGATGCGGGACGCCTGTGTGTCACTATATCAAAAATCGGCACTGTACGCAGATTCTTCGCACAAACTTTAACCTAGCCTAGTAGATTTTGGGTGTCTAGTCCATGTCAGCGGCGCACCACATAGGGACAGTATGCTGCGATAATCTCTCGCGTGCTGACATGATCATCGGCGGGTTCGTAACATGGGCCCTGCGGTCCGAATACTGTGCGTGAGGGTCACAGATTCGAAAACTGGAAGCCAAGACGAAACGATGTTGACGTGAATCAAAGTTAGACTTTGATTTCTACACGTTCGTGAGTAGCAAGAGGATAGGATTCCAGAAGACAGGGGCGAGCTAGACTGCTATGTAGCACACTACTAAATAGAGCAAATCGGCGCACAGCGCAATAACAAGTGTACATATTATTGCGAGGATAGAGAGTGGAGAATTGCGAGGCAACAACCGCCAAGACGCTAAGCTTGATTGGATCTACAGTGAACGCAAACAATTCGAGCCGCCGTGGCCCACATACCACAGGTAGCCCTGAAGCCTAAAATCCATACGTTCCCGTTTTTACATCTCCATGCCTGCGACTTCGGCTACAGTGTTCTTCTAATCTCAATTGCCATCGATCAGTGGAACTCAGGGACCCCGGGAGGGTCAGTTGGCTTCCCACATCTCACCTCGGCTGTTCTGCCCAGTGAACGTCCCCATCTCAGCAACAATTGCCGTCATGCCGGCCAGCTCAGACCCCCCATCAAGGACACCCCGTTCTATACTACGCAGACCGGGGGCTCCTCCTCCCGATCCCACAAAGAGGGTACGGTTCAATCCTACACCGCACTATATCGGATTCGCTCTAGAGCAAAACGAGGGACACGAATTAGCCAAGGATGTCAAGCCGCAGCAAGTCGAGAGGCTCATAAGTCCGGTAGGTTTCCCTCCATGGCCGTGAACGACCGTTGTAGGTGCTCACCAAGCCCAAAGCCTTCGATCGATTCGTTCACTACAAGGAAGGAACCACTCAATGGACGAAAAGATGTGGACTCCTCTCGGGTATCAGGCGAGACGGAATACGCCGTGCAAGTGACAATGACACAGCAACGGGAGGTCGTTAGGGTTGAAGCAGGCACGTTGCAGAATGGAGAAGGAGTGGTGGACGCACCCAACGAGCCAGGCGAAAGAGGACAAGGTTCCAACGGGACGAGCAGGATAGGCCAATCAGGAGCAGGACTTCAACCCCTCATGATCCGTTCCGCTAGCCAACGCGAGGACTGCCATCACCATGATTGGAGCTCACAGAGCAACCCGGCGCTTCCGTTCCTCGACGAACAAAACCCTGAACGCTCCGGCGACATCGCTGAACAAGTTAGAACTAGGATCGGTGCGCACGGAACCGCCCGCTTCTCGATGGGACCGTACGAAACCCACATTCACGAGGCCAGTGACTCGGGCGTGCAAATTGACAGGAAACCCGAGTAACCGCACATAGGGCGGATGACAACCGGGGCGTCTCGTCGAAATCGGCGTCATTCACAAGAATGTTCCACGATCCGATACCGGGAGGTGCCGAAACGACTTTCGACTACGTCCACAGATAGCGCGCGAACGCCCAACTGAAGGCGTACCTGATGGGCCTGCTATAAGAGTGTGATGAAATAATGAGATGGTGAAGGGATCGCGTTCTGGGCCTGGTGAACAAGCGTCCCCGTTGTGGAGCATGTGCTGGAGAACGAGATGGCCCGACTCGGTATTGCAGGAGGTCGTTCATATAGAAGCCTGGCGAAGGTAAACTTGAGCACTTGGCATGTATTGTTCGAGGAATAGACAGACGGAAATAGTATTTGAATGAAATAGAAACAACTTCTCGAGGGATAACCCCTGCGAGATAAGCATGAATCAACTAAGGTCTGGGAACATGTATAATATCGTCCGTGAAGAAGATGTTACCATGTGTAGAAAGTACAACACATTAATCCAAGGACAGGTAATAGTAGAGAAAGATACAGCAACGGATGGCGCAGAGTGCGCTTACATATCACCCAGATGTGTAATATGTAGAGTACGAATTTGCCAGGAGGGCGTTATTAATAGCACCCTTCTGAAGTTTCTCATCCTTCAGTATGCTTCGCCAGCTTGTGGAACAGCGACCAGCGCCGAACCGGATGAGGACGCAATAGTACTAAGGTAGCTATGGGTGTTGCTCGACGAGACCGATCAGAACGGAAAGGATACGTCAAGGGCCGGTCCCTCAATTTCAACGTCTAGCTGCATGGGCGTTGCATGGGCGGATTCCTCACTTAGAGGTGGAGCCTCTTGTTCAGAAGGAGTTCGTTGTGAATCCGTTGTTGATGCTTCGCCCATGTCTTCGCGGATTACCTGCCGCAGCGAAGAGGCGAGCTTCGCATGATCCATCGAGCGCTGGCTTGTGCAAGCCTCGATGATCTCGTGCTTCATGTTGTCGAGCAGGGTGAGTAGGGCATTGATATCACCACCTTCGGGGTTGCGGTGCTCAGAATCATCCGCTGGCATGGGCATTTTGCCCTTTGCGTTGTCCGATTGTTCCGAAGCCATGTTCAATTTCTGTACTTCGCCTTCCAGATTGCGGATTTGGTTTCCGAAAATGCGCACGGTCTCACGGAGAGCGTTGTTTTCGGACTTCTCCTCTGCAAGCTGCCTCTCCGGCCCACTGACCTGTTGTCCATGGGCGCTGTTGATAGTATCGTTTACTGGTTCCGCCGTCTCCAGCTGCGGAACCGAAAAGACCTCGTTTCGCAGCGCCAATGTGGAAATCAAATGCTCGTCTTGTAGCTTTTGTTCAAGCTTCTCAAACCGGCTTGCCATCCTCTTCGTATTTTGCTTATGAAGAAACCTTTCCCGTTTCTCTCCCTGGTGAGCTAACCAAACATGATAGCCCTCCGATCCGGGCCCCGATCCAAATTTAGTCTCATGAACTGCATCGCACAGGCGATGCTCACATAAGGTTACGTATTTTACTGCTTTCTTCGACGGGTCACCTTGCGTCCCGGAGCGGGGTGACATCTGCATAAACTCGTCTATTTCGCTACATGCTTTTGTAAAATCTTGGCGCACAATTTGGATCACTAACTTGCGCTGGATATACTTCATGGGCGTGTTCGCTTTTTTGTTCGCAGGACAACTGCACCAATAGCGCCCAAATTCCCATTCAAAGCATCGAGTCCTCCAAAGGCTTAAATGTGCATGGTCGCAGTCCTGAATTGCCTTGAGAATGTACTCATAAGCCTGCTTTATGACCGATAAAACGTCCTTGAGCTGTATAGCATCTGATGGATATTCATCGCCCCTCCACTTAGCACGACGCATTTTATCTTCAATGATTGCCTGGACTTCATCAGCGTCCAGAGGTGTATCATAGTGAGCGTCGATTGCAGTTACGTAGATGGGTGCAGGTGGCTCTAGCAGAGATATAGTCGAGCTTGCCATTTTGTACTGCTATGCCTCTGCTAAAGCCAGAGTCGAGCTGAATATATACACGGGGATTGATGAGCATTGTGATGTAATCTCGACCTCACAATGGAGGACCATTATGAGCGGTTTATGCAGTCTTCCCCATAAGGGTGCACAACTAAGGATCTCGCTGATAAAGCGGCATCGTGAAGTAATGGCTAGTAAATCCACAATGATTATACGCAGCCAATACCACCACTGGATGTCCCATACTGATAGTTGTCAAACCGTTAAAGTGTTGCGCGAGAACTGACACCACCTGCGTCGAACCGTTGTACGACCCTGGTTAAAAGCCGCAGGATCATCGGCACGGATGCGCTCTGAAGAAGGCAAAGAGTGAAAAAATACGCTCCCACGACTGAGAATCCTTGCACAACTCGCGCAGTTTCCCTTTCAACGGGGCCTCCTTCGGTAAAATACATTGACCCCTTCGACTCCGCCGTTCCTAACGCCGATCGGGGGCATTGCCGGGACAGAAAACACGTCCTTGCCAGAAGCGGTACCGTCTCATCGTTTCCGCATTTCGCTGCCTTTCCCTGGCACACATAGGTAGTCACCCATTCTCGTCGACCGACTTCGCTCATGCTTCGCGGCTTCCAAACCAGCGCACCGCCCCCACCACCAATCCACCCGCTATCACCACGCCCAAAAGCACAACCAAACACAGAATCGCCCGCCGCGCACTTATCCAGCCTTCCTCCTCTTCGGCACGCAGCACCAGACCCGGAAGACGGTACTCGGACGGGGGTGAGGACGGTGGCGAAGGCGTGCTCATGTGGCGGATCATCGACGTGGTTTCATTCGGTTGGACCTGCTCAGGCTTGTAAGTAGACGTCTGCGACTTGCGATCAGACTTACCATGGCGGTGCTGGAGAGACTGCGCACGCACGACACAGGAATGGCTTGATTGGGTTTGTTCTGCGACTGGGCCTTAAAAGTGGGTGTTACTGGCTGTGTAATTTTAAAGAGAGGAGTAGAGATTGACGGAGGTTGCATAGAGGAGATGAGCAATTGTGCCACGTATATAAGCTAGTTACGACGGGTATCCGCAGATGAGGGCTTCCACCTTCACCGCTGGATGCAATCACCCTCCTCGCGCCCGCGAGCGTCTCTCCAGGCGGCTGCCCTCCACCCGCTACTGGAACCAAACTTTGGTCAAGAGAGGGAAACTGGAGGAGCTTGCCTATTACAAGATTCTTACTGATTACCAGAGTTCGATATTCGCCACAAGGCTTTCTCTCGTCCTATATCCTATGCCAACACTTGTCGCCCGCGTTTACCTCGAATTCAGACAAACGCAACATTTGGCATTTTATCACCACTTGCACCACGCTCTAGCATTTACGGCCGCCATGGTCGATATCGCCAGCGGTCCGCGACATCACCAGGGTCGCGTGGTCGTTCTGTGCCTGCCCCTGGGGCTTGCTAGTATTATGCACGTGATCTTGTCTATTCAAGGTTCCAGTGTTCTACCCACCCCGCTTGGGCTCGAGCTCAAGCGCATGGAAAGGGTAGAGAACGTCCGCCCGGGCCTCACGGAGCCGCACGAGTGCAACATTATCTTCTAGGGTGTACATTAACAGATCCCATCACGAACTGCGTCAGGCGGGGCGAGGTGTTCGCGAAGAAGTAAGTATACGATGTACTAAGGATTTCTTTTATCGTCGTTACCGACCTGAACAGATCATGCGACTACACAAATGTTGACGTGCTCCCCTCACATTGTGCACCATGCGCTAGCGCATCGCTATCGTCATGCCAGTCCGGGTGGCCAGTTCCGCAGAGCTCTCGCGACATGCTGGGGCGGGCTCCATAGGATTAGCAAGTGTCCATCGGCGGGTTCACGAAGCAACATAGTTGCCGCAGAAAACATCTCGTCAAATCCATCAACTTCCACTGGCACGGTTGCCTCGCGCACGTGTATCATCACCGCCTACCTCTTCCACTGGCTCGCTAGCACGTTTTCGGCTAGTTTCAGTCGGAGTCCCTTGCTCCGCGCCCGAACCTCGGCTGGAACACGTGCTCTGCAGCCCCGGGCGGTATGTGTTTCTGTTCCACCTCAGCTGCAGCTATATGCTCGTATCCTTCCCATCGTTGCGCGTGGAGCCCCGTCCTTGCCTCCATCGTTGAGTCGGCTCGGTTTCGCTCGTCGGTTTGGCCTCTCCTTCTCCCTCTTCACACGCCCCGCGGTTGCCAGTCATGGTGGAAGGTGTCGTTGAAGACTAATCGGTCCACGTCGCCCACGCTCTCGAGGTCCTCCTGCCTATATCGCTCCATCCTCGCATCGCATCCATCGTGCGCACGCCGTCCGACCGCATTCGTCGCGGCCGCTCCCGCCGTCGCGCCACACCGAGCCTCGGTGCGCACCGGCACTCGTCGGTTCGCAACGATGCGAAACGACCTGCACATCGGCGCCGTGTTGGACTGTTCAAAAAGCGATGCGAGCGGCCTTGGCCTCATGGATGTGCCAATGCATAGAGATGGCCGGCATCGTGTCAAGGTTTGGACTCGGGGTCCTTGACGGATACACAGAGTTGCTACATGGGTATGCTTTCCGCCACTGGGCACCTTTTATAAGAACGTGGCTAACGATCCGAAAGAGACGGTCGGCAAGAGGAGCTTCGATGTGTACTATTACCTCGCACTCAAGACTTGGTATCCTGATTTACCAGGATCGCGTCGCGAAACGTCTTCCATTACCACCGAGCATCTCCTCCCAGCAGCGCGTGCCAAATCGATGGCGCTCTGCCGCGCTCGACGCCCTAGTTGCATAATACCCACATGTCGATTGGTGGATCCTGGGTGGCGAATGACCAAGTGACTTTGGTCAGCTGCTGGCTATTCTCCGGACGATACGACAGGCTCGGCGCGAGCGCTCAACTTTTCGAGGGCACGGTCGCGCCAGCTGCAGAGCTGGTGCCTACCCGCCTCGGAGCCTCGCTCATCCCTTGCTCACCTGGGCAGCGTCCCGCACCCCCCGCCGGCCCTCAGGGCCTACGCGCGACTCCGCGGGAGGTTCCGCCCAATAAACCAAAGCAGTTCCAAGTTGCATCCTCCGACCTGTTTGACTTCGCGCACTGCCTACACGACTTGCCCCACATCGGCCTAAGCGTGCGGGACGTGACCCGACCCTCGACTTTGGCGTAACAGCTTCGAAGCGTCAAATACCCTACGAGCGTACTCAATCTTCGCCCGCATTGTATGCGCGGACGTCTGTACCTGCGACAATTATTTACCCCTGGTGGATGGGGTCATGGCACAAGCCGCACCCTTCACTATCTAGTTATTGGCTCAGCAGGCTACTCGTCAGACTTTCGCCTTTGGAACATGGACCTGGTCCCCGCGCGGAACGTGTGTCGGCACTCCTTTTTACTCCACCCGCGCGCAGCTGCTGATCCGGAACGCACTGTATTCTCGAATAATAATATTCTCGCTAACCAAGCTACCTGAAGCACGCCCGGGCGTATCCCCTGCCGTGCCGCGCTCTGCGCTTCGCCCTTGTTGATATACGTCGTCGACGCGAGCCGCACCTCGTTTGTCATTTGCCCGAGCCATCTTGAATCCCTGGCATGCAACCTACGTTTCGACGAATATACCTATTCGCTTGTTAGTAAGCGGGCGTGTATTAATTTTCTTTTAATAATTATATAGTGTACTGTATATTAAAGAGCGCTATTATACGTTCTAGTAAAATAATTTATTTATTTCCTATCTACTAATCCTAATATGCCTTCTCTTTATCTATTAACTTAATAAAGCCTTATATAGTCTTCTTATAAAATTCCTTATACGTAGGCTATTTTTTTTAAAAATACTATTTAATTACTATTATAGGGTTAGTTAAATATAAAGATTTTTATTTAAATATATTACTTACTTAGGCCGAATAAATACTACTTACTATACTAAAAGTATATTAGTCTAAATAGTTTTAGTATTTATAGGTACTAATTTTTTTTTTATAAAAATAAATTAGGCGTAGGTTAATTTACTTAAGTTTTAATAGTATTTATTATATATATTTATAGTTTTACTACTACGTTCTAAATAAGCTCTAAATTAGGTTTAGTATTAATAGTAAAAAGAAATCTTTTAAATAGCTCTATAAGTATTAGTATAATAATTAAAATTATTATAACTAATAAAATAGTTAAAATTATATTAAGAATATAAAAAATAAAAAGTCGATAGATATAGCTATAGTAAAAATTTATATATTTTTATATATTATTTTTTATATATACTATAGTTCCTTTTTATAAAGGTAATAGCCTTAACACTAACTTTATTAAATTAGATTACCTTTATAATGCTGCTGTCTTGTGCGCGCGCGTATTAAAGCCTACAGGGAGAAGCAGGCGTGCGACTGCTTCTTCTGAACGTCGTTCATCCCACCGACCATGCATTACGCACTTTCTGTGCCTTTGGGATGCGTCGCGCAGGTCTTTTTTCGGTCCGTGGCGCCACTCTGGGTCCATGAAAGAGGTGGATCGATTCCAGTGACCACGCCAGACTGACTCCTGTCCCGAATTAATCAGCTGCCAGCGGGTGCGGTCTAACCTTCGAACAGCTGCAGGCTGCTTACGTCCCCATCAATATCCTCTCTAGGCGGTGACGATAACACGTGCGGAGGCAACCGTGCCGGTGTAAGTTGATGGATTTGACGAGGTATCGTGTTGAGGTTGTAGCCTGGGTGCGAACCATGGTTGACGGCGAAGACGGGCACAAGGAGACTGCACACACGGATTCTTCGCCCGTCCACCACGCTCACACTCATCCACCCCTCTGCCTCCATTTCCGCGCTCACATTCGATGATGGCCGCTCCCATCAATATTGCTTCTTCAACCCCCCATTCACGTCGAGGCGCCATATGTTGTGTTTGGCTGGAGAACACTGGCTGCCTGGGATGTACGTGTGCGGCGTACAAGGCACCGTACAGTTCCTGGGAAGTTCAGCATCCGATTTGTCAGGATCCAGCTGGCATAGCTACGGCGTGCTTGTTTACCTGCCAATAACCGTCCCGTCAATCCCAAGTCTATGTTTGCTGTATACGTGCGGCGTGCAAAGCCGCGCGCAGGTCAACATGCACGATAGCATGCCAGCTACCGCACGGCGGAACAGGACTGTAGGCTTCTGGCTGTCGGGATATTTCAGGCAGATCAAGATTTGCAAGCAGAACCTTAATAGTCTGGACACGAATCAGAGCGTTTCCTATCCAATCTCAACTCAGAAAGGCGCTGCGATCTCGCACTAGGCCGCGCCAGAGACTGCAATATTCATCAAGGACACCGCAACTGTGGTTTCATACACGCGTGGCGCCTCACTCCGCGCAAAGGTCCGGTGATCGGATCTCAAGGGTCCAGAAATGGATTCTGCCAATACTTGCTGTGCCGCATTGCAGGTCTTGCCAACTACCTTACGCGCCGCAGCGCCGCGCGGCGCATCGCATGCCCAAAAATGCGAATCACACTGCAAGCTGGCGACGACGCCACATCAAGTCAGGGCTGCCAGTTTTCCGTGGCTCGTGCTTGTTATCCCGCGTAATGGGCGACGCGCAGTCGTCACTAAAACGAGGTAAATACGGCTAAGGCGGCTAATCCCGCAAAGTGAATGGGTCTAGCATTATCCGCTGCGATCCTCCCGCAACGTCATTCAGTTCTCCCGCAGCAAAAAGCACCGGTTGGAGCAGATGCTCGACTTATGCAAAGGGCACGTTCCGACTCCCGCATAACTCCCGCATATGCCGCTATCGTGGGTTGAAGGAACTCCCCGTGTGCATCGCCTTGTGGCGCCACGCCGCAGACATCTGCATACAAACCTACTTTGGGTGTCTTTCAAGTGCGTCCACGTGCGGCGCGGACACACTTTCAAGGCTGTGCAGCTTACCCTTCCACGATAAGAAATGGATGGATGTATGTTGTTCCGCAGAGGCTACACGTTCTGGGCAGGATAAGAGTGTTGACGGCGAAGCCATGTTGCATGCGCGACCAGGACGCATGACTATTCTTTTTCCCCGCGTATCATGACGGCGAATACGACTTTACATTCGCACACAACAGTAACAAGAGCGCCTAATGCCAACATTACGTCCCATGCGAGGCCTGCGGACCAGGAGGCACGGACGAGACGACCTGTGAGAGCATCAGGACAGCATACGATACGAGTTACAACAACGGTACAAATTACGACTGATCACGATGATATGAACAACCGTTTCGAAAAGCTCCCCGATGATGTGGAGAAACATCTCACGGGCACACCTGCACTGCCGATTGATGAAGAAACCACCACCGCCCCCCAAACTACCAGAAAGTCGTTCTGTTCGCACACTTGCGACTGCGATGGAGATAGCCACCGCTCTAGCTGTTCAACGCTAGCCGGTAATGGAGGGCTCTCAATTTGGAGTACGGCCGTCAATAGTCAACTGGTTTCTGTACGCATCACGGCACCACCCACAAGACTTGGTGAAATTGAAAGGGACGGGGCTGCTGAACGGTAAGGAGGAACACATGTGCAGAGCAACAAGGATGGGAAGGACTGGACGAGTCGCGTCTTCGGTAGTTCAGTCGTACTGGATGCTAGTCGATTTAATTCGTTCGGGTATCTTATATTCTACACTCGACGTCGCTATTATGCGGTGATGCCCATCCCTCCCCGAAGTACCTAGTTACCCGAGTGCCATGCCGAGTCATCATGCCAATGGACATCTATGGCGTCTCTTTCACCGGACGGTAACTGGCACCCAGTACCAAAGCGATATGGTGGTGCGGGGACTCACAGGAGGGGCCTTGGCGGTTTGTACAATTTCCTTGCTGCCATTTACAGCTCCCGGCTTTGTTATTCACCAAACAACCCACTGTTCCGATCCTAAAAGCATATGGTAGTGCGAGAACTCACAGGAAGGAAACTCAGTTTCCGCGACTTGCTTGCGTCCTGTCGCAGACGCTGGACTTCTACCACGTGTGACTTCACCAAACGATAACTTGCACTAAATCTAAAAGCGTATAGTGGTGCGGGAACTTGCAGGAAAGCGACTCACAACTTGCTTGCTTCCCGTTATAAATGCGAGTTCTCTCGACAGCTCATCATCTTAAATCATCGCAACACGCGTGCGGCCCATGGTTCTGCCCGCGCGCCGTCGTCGCCACTGCAGCCCAACAAATCGTCGGTTGAGTCATCGCTCCACTAGCTGCGATAGAATTCTAAAAATCCTATATTTAATAGGTCCTAGTTATAGCGCCTCTGTTCTACCTATCTGTATTAAGTGAGGACGTAGCGTACACCAAGTCGATACAGCTCCCACGGATAAACGTAAAGAAATCATTGCAACACGCTGAGTTTAAGTGGACGAAGATATCAATCGAGCGTACGAGGCGTCCTATTGCAATCCAGCACCGACAATGTCAGCACCCACAGAAGACCATTCCATGTACAGCCGTGCAGCTCTGACTGCCGCATTCGAATATGAGAGTGCGCAGTGTTCGTTCAACGTCCTCCAAAGCGCGGTGTTTGAACTCGGTCTCCTCAACTTCAACGGCGCAAAACTCTTTCTGAGAACAATGTACACGGCCTTTCCACCACTTCAAACCGACACCTTCGAATCAGACTTCCCCGAAAATTTGGTCAAAGCGGCCCTGCAACAGGAGGATACCGGAGTCAAAACTCGCACAGTCTTCAGCTTTGCGACGCTACACAGTTACGTCCACAAAGCGAGGGGCAATGGTCATTACAAGTTCCGGGATCCCCTCACCTACGGCGAGCGGACTGCATTCATATCTAGAGAGATTCAGCAGGTGTTATATAACAGAAACACTATTGTAGTCACAATACAGCCAAGAAGTGCCGAGCCCGTTAGTTTCGAGCTTTCAGTAGACGAATACGTCACCGCGATCTCCATCCTTACGCTAAGGCTGCGAATGGCATTTCCATTTGAGAGTTCCCGACTCAACCGTCAGAGTCTTATCGATGGGTTCAGCGTTCTACAACAGTATATCCACTTGGCGGGCCCCTCAGCCACGGTATATGACCCTATCGAGGCGACGTACAGGCTCAAATCGGGCCCGCACAATTGGAGTGTCTGGGATCTTAGGCGAAAGCCCGACGTGGTCGCCCTCCAGGGTCTGCATATGGTGGCGACCAAGTGCTTCCTAACGCACCTTCCCTTCGTCCGGGACTCAGCACTACACATCAACGGAAGTGCTCCAGAATACACCTTTACGGTGAATATCCCTAGGATTGATATGACACCACACAGCACCGCAAGCTTCAACGTCCAGCTCCATTATCGCCAGGCGGTCGACACAGGCGAGCCGGTTCACAATTATGCCTACCTCCAGACCATGGCCGCTGTGCAAGTTATGTCTAGGCTGCCTGCAGAACTTCGACAAAATGTCGTTATGGTCGATGTTGTCGACGGAATTCTTCGCAGCCGAGTCGCGGGGAACCGGTATACGCAGGACACGTATACTTGCGCCGCAAGGATGACGCCCTCTGCCACAAGGTTATGGCAGCTGGACGTAGCCAAGATGCCTATATCCAAGTGTCTCCAAACAAGCCATCCAGTCGATAAGAAGCTGGTCGTGTTTGAGGTGACGGTATCCGCTACGCTGACTTTGAAGATGCTGCCTTGAGGCTTCCCTTCCTTGCAGGCCGTACTGCCGCTCCCTTCACGCATTCCGACTTTCCGACATAAAGTGGGGAGAAAATGATATCCCACGATAGTCTGTTCGCCATCTTGCAACATTTTGAGCTTTTAACGACCCGTTACGGCCTGTGGATTTTCAACTACTTTCAACGTACTGCAACCCAACAATATCACCGCTCTAATTCGACGCCGCACCCTTCTCTCTATCTTCTATCCGCGCAGTCTCGCAGGAGGACTCTTCTCATCCACTTGCTCGACAGTTCGACTTTTACTATGGCATTTTGGGCAACGTACCGCATGAAACGTTTGGACTGCATTTGATCTAATTGGTGGATGGAGGCCCGGACCTTTGAGGTTCGCACAGCTGGTGAGAACAGAGACGTTACTGGGGTATGGCGATGATGTTCTTATACTGGTATTTTACGTTCCGCATATAGACTTCCCGGTTTATCCGTGCACCTTGACAAATTCTAGGAATATTGAGTACACGGCGAGCCATGGTACGCAACTTGTATCAAGACCAATTGAGATCTGCGCCCTCTATCCCGTGATTCAAGCATAGAACGTTCATGAGGTTGTTCGCGCGCGTGGTAAGTTTGCCGTTGGAAGTGAAAGCTTAACAGTTTCGTAGGGTATATGTGATTTCGATATTCGATCACTGTTTCGAGAGGCGTGAATAGACACCACGGATACCTAAAAACCTACCGTCAAAATCATCGCTGGAGGTACATGGGCCCCAGTGTACGTTGATCCAGATGACTTCAAGCTAGATTATTATATATAACAGTAACATTTTTTGCAATCTTTACATACGCTCATTTTTTGACTATATCCGGGGAAACAACTTTTTTTAGCTTATACCTTTTTTGGACTAGTGTCTCGACGCTACACTTTACCTCTTTTTGCATAATATGACAGTAATGATGCAAAGGAACTTCAGACCGTTCCCGTCCACGAGCGGCAAGACGCCCCAGCGCCAAATGTCTCGAGCGCAACCGTGCTACCTGCCCCCTCCGTTATGTTCGGCCTAAGTAAGTTCCGTCCTATATAGACTTCGTATCTCCAACCAAGGACGTGCTCGCTGATGAGCGTAGTACCCGGGAGAGCTGATCTTACTTATTCTAGTAGAAGTCCTCCTAACTATTCTACTTGAATCTATTCCAGATTGACTTAAGGCGTTCCTCAGCTGAACTGCGTCCGTCTAACAATTATTTGGTTCCTACGTCAGACGACTTAGCATAGACTACAGTCTTGTAGTGATGGGCTGAGTCAAATGATTGCGAGCAGGGACGATTCTAGCATCATGCCCTCATCAAATCAGATCATCTCATGAGTACTGTAGCCTGGAGGAAATTCTCGATGTCCCTCCTTGTTCCGCCGGCAGGATACGACGAACGACACCTACGACACGCCAACGGAGAGGATGAGAAGCCTGCGCCTGCACCCACACCATGCGAAGATACGGTCATGCGCGATCCTGAATAAGGCTGTCTCGATATCGGTGCCGACATCGATAGGCAGTCGGCACCGGGCTCGTAGGGTGGGACGGCTGAAGACGGGTTAGCTTCTCGGCTCTCTAAGACAGGCTGCCCCAAAAATCCCGCGGAGAAGAAGCCTAGGAAGATCAGCCTCCCATGAGAACCAAGACAAGGTCGCTTCACAAGATAGAGCAAGTAGATCGGTTGGCGAACCACCCCATGATGTCGCTATCACATTCCGCACGCCGCATTCGGGCATGGGGCGGATAGTGTTAGTTCGCAGGCTCCTGAGCGACGGACGCAGGAAGGTAGGGGGGACGCCACATAGGACTGGCTGGCTACCGCATTGATCTTCCGTGAATCGTCGTCGTTGTCTTCCTTCGCGCAAAGCCTCCGAAACGTACATGAATCTGTAATTTCGTAAAGACACAATTGCTTCCACCATCATGTTGTGCGTATACGACAACCGTTTCGGCATTGTGTGTATACAGCACCGGCAATCAGTGGGTGTACAAGGCACCGGTAAAACTATAGCTCTAGGGTATATCTGATGAGCTGCGCCTGGGTAGAACGGACCATACAACGAAGCTCCAGAGCAACGTTGCTACTACGCAAGGCTAGAACTACACCTAAGCAGTATTTCCCTGGTCCGAATACGTTTAGGGAAGCTCGAGTCATGGCTAGTCTATTGGGTGCGATCAAAGGAGCGATAGTTGAGAAATTGGCTGTTCGCGGAACACCACCTCCTCCGCATGCCTCAACACATACCTCTGTAGATGTCTCCCACCGAGAAAGTGCTGTTTCACATGTCGATTTAACTATACCATGCGTGATTTCCGCAGTCCGCACGGCAATACGCGAAGAGATGGGAACCGCTCCGCGCGCACACGCCGAACGCAACGCTTTACCTTCGGAAGGCGAACTAATCCGCCAAGAGCGCCCGTCTCCGCAGGACTACTGCCGCGCAGTCGATGTACTGTTGAAAGCTCGGACCGAGGGATTATCATGGGATGATGCCTTAAGCGTGATACAGTCTATGTGGACCATATACGAAAGCTTCGATCACTTGGTACATATCTTAACGGAACTAAGGGAGAATTTCCGTGCTAGAGGGCTAAACAGGCGAGCCTAGACTTCTGCTGAGGTACCATTGTCACGTAAGAACACGCACCCCTCGAAATCAGTGCTGGATCCACCGCCGGGAGGAAAGACGGAGCTACGTCGGGGGAGAAGAGAGCCACAAAGTCATATTATGATTAGCCTAGGAAGCTAAAACAATTTTGAATACCTGGGTTATCCAGGTTAGACCGTTCTCATAGAGTTAAAATTGTAGAATAATCGATAAATGAGAGATCAGATAATTCGGTAATGGTAGGTCCATAAGCGAAGGGAAAGATTTAATAGATAACACTAACAGAAGTGAGGACTAGTATAAATATTAAGCAAAGTAAGTATTACATGGATGAGTTAATTGTTAATGCTAGGAAGATCTAAGTACTTTGCGAGACGTTAAGCAAAAATCCATTATTCAGCAGTACCGAACTTCATCTGGCTGCCCAGCCTGATGCCCCACAAGGGCGCTCAACAAGTTGCCAGTATCCGTTCCGGAACGCACCAAACCGGTGGGAAGAGCAATGCTCCCATTGCTCAAGCCGAATGTCACCGGGACGGAACCCGTCCTTGGTGGAAGCAGGCGGGCCATTGCTCACCTGGGCATTCAGCGAATTATCGAAAGGTATATAGTCTACAACGCACCTACAGCTCCTCTACCAACCGCTCCTGTGACAATTATTAACAAAGCACCTCACCGTGCGTCGTGGTTATTGCCGTGAGTCAGCAGACACGGAAAAGCCTAAGGCCCGAAAATTAATCTTACTTTAGACGTAGGAAAACGTCTGGTGCAATCGGGGCAAAGGAAACGTTTGGTCTTATATGATTCTTCCAATCCATGCCATCTATTTATTGTTTTAGCTTCGCGATACGGAAGAATCTTGTTTGTGTACTCGGTGGTAAGTTCGGTTTATCACGCCTATGTTTTGGCATTGTAGCATTGAAGGCGCGTTGAGCGTTGCACTTTGTGTTTTCCCGCGGCACAATGCTTCCACATCTTGACCTGAAGGTGGCAGTTTCGGAGAGGGAGGAAAGCTGCAACAGAGGCGAATCACAACGTTCATAGTGGGTTGTTACCTAGGTACGTCTTGAGGCGAAGCTGAACAAGCGATTCGATGCGGTCGAATTATTATGGTGAGGAGGGTCAATAGGAATGTCAGGAATATCTACCAAACACTGGATTCCGTGGAGCCAACACCTTCAGTAGCAAAAGCTTTACTGTTGGGCCGCTGGTATTATGCAGGTACAACAGGCTATAACCTCAACACGATATCTCGTTAAATCACGTCCGTGCCCTAGCGCCGGCCTAAGGTAGGGCTTTTGTTGTTAAGCGCACGATCGCCTACGGTTCTTATATTTTTTTTTTCTTAATTATTATTATTAAAGTTTAGTACTAAGTTGTATACTAGCTATCTATATAGTAAAATAGATTCTATAATTCTTTCTCCTTTATTAAACTATTATAAATATAAATTTCTTTATTAATAACGCTATACGTACTATAAAAAAGATATATACTAATAATATAATATATAGCCTAAAGTAAGTAGTAGTAGAATTATAACTATAGCTAGTACTAATATATTATAGTCTAAAAGTTTTATACTTTAATTATAATTTAGGAGAATAGTATCTAAAAAGTTAGTTACTTTTAGATATACTATTATTACGTATATAATTTAGTACTTAATAGAGTTCTTTTACTACGTTTATACCTCTAGATTGTTGTCTAGGCGTACTTATTACTTGTTAATTAGATATACTCTATACGTAACTATAGTAATATTAATTATAAAATTAATATATATAGTAAAATTAAAGAGTTTAGGAATAATTATAATAAATATAGTTATAACTTAGTTTAGGCGCGTCTAAATAAGTATAAAAAGTATAATAAAGTAATATAGTAGTAAGTATAACTTTTTAATATAATTACTTACTATATTATTATCTACTCTAAAAAATATAGGTTTTTTAATAGTATCTAAAAATAGCGCTAATATTAGTAAAATATCTTTTATAGGATTACTAAAAGTAAAAGATAAATACTATAAAAGTATTTTATAAAAAATTTAAAAATAATAAAATACTTAATTATAATAAGTTTTTATATATAGACTATATAAATAAAATATTTAGTAACTTTACGGTAATTATAAAACTAGATTTTATTTAAGTATATAGGCTATATAAGAATCTAGTATTAACTTTATTAACTTCCTTATTATATAACTAGACTAGTATTAAAATCAGCTATAATATATATTGCGTCGCAAAAATACAAAGTTACCTATTACTAGGTGCTAAAATATAAGACTCTTATTAAATCTATTAACTTTTACTAGTATTATTACATCGTAAACGTATTATTATCGCCGCTTAGTAAGGATGCAGGTACAGAATATACTATAGAGCTAGCTAAAATAGAACGCGTAAGCGTTAGAGGCACGCGGGATACTTCTAATACTAATTATAGCTGGCATAGCACTGCTAGGGTCTCGTAGATAATATAAGTACAGGAAGTTAAAAGGGTTAGTAGTAATAAGAGGTCTAAGGCTTATAAAAGAAGCGTTTATATAAACGTACCTAGATCTATATTATTAAGTAAAGCGACGAAGTAAATATAGAAAGAGATATATTCTAACAAGAAAAAATTCGTCTAAGGTATAATAGGGATAGGCTTAGGTAAATAGAATATTCTATCTAGGCGATAATAATACACGTGCACGAGGCAATTATACTAGTAAAAGTTAATAAATTTAATAAAATAGTATTATTAAAATTATAACCTATAAGTATAAACTATAGTTAAGAGTAAAAGTAAATATAAAAAATTATATATAAATTTTTTATCTATCTACTACACTTATACTTATTTATATATATTCTTTACCTCTATTTTTATACTTTTATTTAATAATAGTTATTTTAGATATAATAGTACTACTACTAATTTTAAAAAAGCTTTATAAATATAAACTCTATATTAATACCTTATATTTTCTAATCTTTTTAAAAATCTTAAATAATTAAGTTATAGGTAAATTTATTATCTATATTAAAAATATAAATAAGAATATAGTTAACCTATTTAAAAAATAAATTATTTTATTTAGTATACTTAGTTAGGCGTACTATAAAATAAAATTAAAATATAATTTTAGTACGTAAATTCCTTCTATTACGCTTATAACTAAATAATTAACTAACTTTAATAGAACTTTTAATATAGTATAATAAAAATAAGTTTTTTATAATTAAACAGCTTTTTAAAAAGAATTATAAAAAACGTCTTATAAAAAACTTATAAAACCCTTTCTATTATAAAATAGTAATAGAGTAGGAAAAAGTATATTTTAATTTTTAAAAGGTACTAAATACTATAAAGAATATTTTACTATAATTTATACTTAGTATACTAGGTACAGGTTATATTAATATATAAATTATTATAAAAAAATTATTATTTAAGTAAATAGGTCTTCCGTATAACCACGCGTTAATATATTACACTAAACTTCTATTAATAAAAACGTAGATCTCTTTTTCCCTTTTTACCTCTCTAATATACTTATTTACTAATATATATTATAGTCGTTTTTATTATATTAGTAATTACGGCCAAAGAATAATATTTTAGATAGCTTACGTGTATACTCTATTTCTAAATATATAGTCTAAAATTTTTTTAATACATTAAGTATAAAGGTATATATATACTCCTTCTTTTTTAAAACCCCTTTTAGTCGCCCTGAGCCACTACAGCTACACTATTTATTTAATTAGTATATAAATATATATAGTCTAAAATCTATATTTTTATAATTATTTAAATAAAAAAAGATATTTATACTCGTAAACGCGAACTATTTATATTCTATTATTATAAATAACTAATCTATTTTATTAGATACTATACCTTCTAGTCTCCAATAGTATAGGCGGAAGTATTATTATATTTAGTAGTTAAGTATACTAGTGTAAACTAAAAGTAAGGTTAGAATTACTAGGCGAAGAAAATAACTAACAGGCCTACGGAATAATTAGCGACTATACCTAAAACTACTACCTAGGTAGGGGGCTTAATTAGAGTATAAGGCAACAATTATAGTAAGAATTTTACTACTTAATATATCGGGATCCGCTAAGAGCTCCTTCGGTATCTATACTGTTAGACTTTATCTATAACTAAGTTTATATAGTTCCTATAGATATATATAAAGAAATAAAAAAAATAAACGCTAAAGACTACTATACTAAGTATTAGTAACTAGTTTATAATTAAAATTTTTAAAATTTATCTATTATTAATATATTTATATATTAGTATACTAATTAAATAAATAGTGTAGCTGTGGTGGCTTAAGGCGACTAAAAGGGGTTTTAAAAAAGGAGAAGTATATATATATCTTTATACTTAATGTGTCGAAAAAGTATTAATATATTTATATAGTATTTAAATATAGTAGTGTACCTATAGTTACTTATAATAATTAAAAAGGATTTTAAAAAAGTAGAAGTATATATATACCTTTATACTTAATATATTAAAAAAATTAGGTAAAGTAATACTAAAAAAAGTATAATACTATACTAAATTATACTAGCGTACTAGCGTACTTAGCGCGCCCCTTTAAAAAAAACGTTAAGTTAAAAAAGTTAAAATATTTAGTATAGACACTATATTCTTTAAAGGAGAAATACTATAAAGTATAACTACTACTACTACCTATATATTTTCGCTTTATATTAATAGTATAGCTAAACGTTTATTATTAATAAATATATATTTAATATATTAATATATTAAAATAATTTTAATACTATTAAAATATAATATTAATTATTATATATATAAATATACACTAATTATATACTTTAAATAAAAAGTTATAATACTTTAAAATAGAGTCTTTAAAATTTATTTTACTTACTAATTTTTTTATTTTTTTTAAATACTTATTAAGTAGTTCTTAACAGTGTAAAAATAATATACTAGTTTTTTTAAAATATTATGTTTTTTTAGTATTTTTACGTATACTAGTTAAAAAGTTTTATAATTTTAAAAAAGGTATCTATTTTAAAAAAATTTTTTATTCTACTATACAATTATTATTTATTTTAAAAATTAATAAACTAATCTAGTAATATAGTATAATAAAGTAATTAAAAAATAATATATAAATATAAAACTTTTTATACTACTATTATAAATAATTAAATATATTACCCTTTAAGTTAACTGTTCTTTTATTAATATTTATTAAGTAATATATATCTATATTATATTTTAATATATTATTTTAATATATATTTTATATATTTATTAAATTAAGTATATAGATATAGTAGCTTATAGCGAATAAAATATATTTTAAATAAGAAGTTTATTTATAATTTTATTGTATTATTTTAAATTATTCTAATAAGCTGGTAGACTTATAATTTAATAATAATATTAATAATAATATTTTTAGTAAAGCTATATAGTTTTTAGTTTTTAACATTATTATTTTTAAATATATTACTAGTAAACTATATTTCCTTACTACGTTATGGATTTTAGACGAAGTCCTAGCGTACCTCTCGTACTCGATACACGACTTCATTGCAGCATGTACCTTCGGGTAGGGACAGTCTGAGCTGTGCATCTTTAGATATGAGTTGTCCCTTTTTCAGGGCTATAGGGCTGCTGGTGAGTCACGTGCAGTCGCGTTTCGGGCGCAACGCGACACCAGATCCCTCACGAATCCACGGAGATCCCTCACCCCAACAACTGTTGGCAGCACCAGAGAGCGATACTGACGTAGTTAATGTCTAGTCCACGGCGCTCATCTTGGTTTGCTACATTTACGTCAGGGCGCGAACGTGCATGTCGTACCACAAGCACCCCTGCATCTCGCTTATGCGGCAGTAAGTACTCTCTCCTAGGCCAAGTCGACTCTCATACCGATCTTTCCCTTCCTTCCAAACCGCGATTTCACCTATCCCTCAAGTTTCGCCCCCATTTTCATCCCACCGCTTCCCGTCCCATCTTCGGAAGAAGCTCAAGATGCAGAACAAACCATCCTCCAACATCGAAGCACATCCTGAAACTGTGGCCAAAGGCACAATTCTTCACAGTAGGTGCGCGGATGCGGAGGCCGGGCGGCAAGTGCTTCGGTATGCGCACCATACTAACCCATCGTCAGACACCCGCGACGACCGTACGCACCAGTCACTCACCGGGAAGTACGACCAACTGCGGCGCCGATATAACCACCTCTACAATCACTTTCTCGCCCTCTACAAAGACTATGACAAATTATCTGAGGAGTTCCGCACCGCCGTGGAGCTCATCGACCATCTCGAAGAAGAGAATAACGAGTTGAAGTCCGAGTAGGAGAGTCGTTGTGGATGCGGCTTTCACTGTGCGTTACTCCGATTCTACTTCCGGACGATGGGGGCTAGGGCAGGGTGTATCCGCTACCCAGCGACAAGAGTTGGAAAAAGATACGCGGTGTTGGCCTCCGAGGTCGGGGTGTGGTGGTTCTGCCGCTATCCAACTCGACACTCATCTCATCCACGGGTCGATTCTTCCTATCCGTAACAGACGAATGAAGACTCCAGTATTACATCGACACTGAATCTTCCCGGTTAACCACGTCGATGGCGCTTCGGTGATCACCACCCACCCTCTTTAGGGTGGAGAGCACAACACGTACGAGAAGCCCCTGTTGGCGTGAGAGCTTTGGCGAGAGTGTTCTTGTGGCAGAAGAAGGGCAAAGGGTCAAAATGTAGCAACAGTTCCGGTCTGTCTATATCTGACGCTTACAGCTTCGCCCTTGCAGTTGGTGTTGTACAGTACTATCAGTTGAATGGCATGTGTTGCAATAGGCTCCGACCGTAGGCCGTAGCGTAGGAAGTTTTTGATGGCAGCGACAACAGCCAAAACGTCACAGAGGGCTGCGTGAGTCGCGATTACCATTACGTTACGTCAATGTACATCCAGTTCATGACCATTGTACTCTCTGAGGCTGGATTAGTCTCAATTGCTCGGTGCCTGTCCGTGGTAATGTTTCTGGCGCGGAAATACAGAAGCAAGACGCAGAGCTGTGGCCCCGGGGTTTCCTTTTCCCTCGAAGAGCTCGAAGTGTAAAGACTTAGCATAATGCGTCGAATATCAAGTCGCGTGCAGCTGTGATGCATACTTGTGCTCCCAGCGGTAACGCTAATCGGTGGATGTTACGACTTGCAGCAGGAGAAGATCTTTTTGGAAATGAAATTTATAGACTTGCGAACCGCAGTGGAAAGCCCGGCAGTAATCCACCATGAATGAAATCCCGTGAAACTCGACCCAGCCAAGAGAATGCGGGAAACTTTTGAACCCTGAACACCTAGACCCGAAGCAGACCCACTTGAACCAGAAGCTGCCTCTCGGAAGAAAAGAAAAAAGTGAACATCACCCAAACCCATAGGTAGCAAGGGAAAGATGTAAAAGAGCAGTCGGGGCGAAGAAAGCAGTCCTCCCAGCGCTCAAATGCCCAGCCCTGACCTGTCCGTCTTCTCCGTCCTACCTAGTAATATCAGTCAAATACCCAGGAGGAGGATGAATGCCATGTCAGGCATGCCTGCCTTACTTTGCCGACTCCGCCGTCTGATCCTTGGTAGCATCTCCTGCCATCCGCTTGCATTCCTCACGAATCTCCTCCAGGGCTCTAAGATACGCCTGCCGCTTCTTGATGGCTTCCTGGTCAGCACTCAGTTTCTCCTCCTCGACCTTGGGTGGGTACTCGCTCAAAGGGAAGCCGCGTTGCACGATTGTGCCGTGTTCGATGGGGTCTGGTGGGCTGGTTTGGAACGGCGGAAGGCGTTTGGGTCGTGGGGCAGCCGTGAGGCGGTCAGTGACGTGGCCGGCGGGAGCTTGGGGGGAGTTGTGGACCTGGGATGGTTGAGAGCAGGCGAGCGGATGCTGATTGGGGCGAGTTTCGGCTTGAGCCTCCTGAGTCGGGGCCTCAACGGCGCGGTTGACGGAGGGATCCATGTCGATGGTGCCGTTGTTGAAAGCGGTCTGCGCGTTGATACCTTGGTGATTGTGGACTTGTATGTTGTTTTTCTGTCGTGTTAGCGATGTGACAATATTAGTGGTAGCTGCAGTGGAGTTCTCGCCCTGGGGTGATCGTATATTCGAGCGTTATCTGCTTCTGGTTTATAAGTAATATCTAGGATCTTTGGGCTTAGCAAGTAGTGATAAATCCGTGCATTGAGGGTATTTACCTTTATTTTACTGTGTTACCTTTCACCACATTAATTCTGCGGAGGTGAAGGCAATGAGCTCTCTCACCATGTCAGAATTATTATGATAAACACTTTGGGTGAGAGCGATATCAGATGAGTGAGATGGAAACCGACCGTGGGAGCTAGGTTGACGGATTGGCGATTTACAACACCTAGACATCTGACTGAGTATCCACCATTTCTTGCGCCCCGTAGATTTACCTAGCGCATACTGAAGTCTATGACACGGGTCGCACTGAATAGCTCAGTTCGCGGAAGAAACTCGTACTTAGCTGCAGCGTCCTGAGTAATCGTTTTTTGGCCGCTCGAATCTACAGATCGACGGATATCCCCCTCCCCTTTTGCAACCCGACGTCCTCCAGTTTATAATCTAACAGTCTATCCTGGTTTTCGGTGTTCGTCTCGCTGCTCCCGATATTTACATGCGCTTTCTGCTGCTTACGCGCCTCAGATCTATCCTTTACCACTAACAGTACGTCGACGAGCTCAGGAACCGGATCAAGCAAGCCCTCATCGCGTACGACCGCACTCTGCTTAAGAAACAGACTTAGAATGCCCACGGACACCAATCCAGACGCTGAGAAACATGGTAAGCTAGAATTACCCTGACCGGAATTTGCGATTGACCTGATATGGCAAAGACGACGGCAAGATCGATCTCGACGATTTCGTGGACCGTTCCAAGTTCTACGCCTGTCACGAAAGGCCTTGGCGCCCTGGCGAGCCACTGGAAACAGGTCCGCTTACGATGCAAGATTGGGCACGTCTGGGAAGGCTGGTGCGTGAGACAGCAGGGCAGTGCATGGACACCGAGCATGGTACTGAAAAGCAGGAACCACAACATCCTCACGAGCCGAGTGATGACGAGAACCATACCAAGACACAGGATTCGCAGCACCCTCGCGAGATGAATAACCCGGCTGAGCATCAAGATGCAACACCGACAGAGAAGGACCTCGTAGCGAGCCCGAGCGAACCTCATAAGCTCGCACAGTGTGGCGAGGAACCAGGCAATGAACGTAATGAGGCGTGTGATGGCTCCGAAGTACTGGAGACGCTTGGGACGAACCTGAAACGAAGCCGTAGTGAAGACACGAGTCAAGGATGGCAAGAGAAAGCAAAGGCGGCACCTGGGACAGACCGATCAGTTGCTGGGCAAAATGTGGACAAAAGCGCAGGCCCGGAGAATCAAGCAGATACAAAAAATCCGGCAGAAGGTAACGAGGCGGCAGTTAAGGGCGATGTTGGCAAGGAGAACGTGGAGGATATGAAGGAAGTAGATGGGTAGGATGATTCAGAGACTCGAAGCAGGGCATGAGACACGATATTGCAATCTGGAAGATGGGGCCGCGGCATTTTGCCCGAAAGATATAATCCTACGATTTCACGATGGGGTGAATAACCGAGGGGGAAAGGCACGGTATTATGGAACTTGCCTTCCCCCAGTTTCCATGTGGGTTATAGGTATTGGTCATGCTCTGGTGGTAGGGACGGCATCCAGGGTACTATAATTTCTCTGTTTTTTATTATAGACCGGGGACACCTGGCGTTTGATTTCCAGTTCGTGATTCTGGGAGATGTATGATAGGTTTTCTGCCACTCTTACATACGCATGACTTGTACCAGGGTTCCTTCTGGATCATAATTGCGGTGCCCTCGCAACTTAGATTCTAAATAATAGCTGCTTCTACGACCGGATGGCATCTAGGGCGGTCTTATTAGTGTAAGGTCGACACCTTTATAGCGGTAGATTTATCAGAAACGTATATGCTTAGCGTAGTAGGCTTTTCGATCATATGAATTGGATTAGCGGTTATGTGAAGGGTGGGTAAGCCGTGGAGCAGACTTGGCTGCATCGTCTAAAGGGCATTTTTATGAGCAGTATACTAAAGCTACGGAGCTAGTTAGTAAGAGTATGGAACATGTATGTGGTGCATAGACATCCCGAGGCACAAGATAGGGTTCTATAAGCTGGTGGACGGCCTAGAGACGCGCCCGGGAGACGGGGGGTCTCAAGAAAAGTTATACATATGGCGTCCCCTGAGGGTAACTTTTCGGTGGTATGGCATAAAAAGAAGAATGTTCAATGCATCAGCATGAGGCGAATAGCAAACAGATGCTATTTATATCGCAGTATGCTAGAGCCTACCTAACCAACACTTTTTTATTACGTCTTGCTGGGTCCTCTGGGGCGTCCATGTAAGATTCATGTTTGGGACGGATGTCCGCTGGAGAAACGTACCATTGCGGTCCAACCAGTCCGAGTAAACAAAAGAAAGAGAACCGCGTCCGAGGCAGCGTTCGTCCGCCTATGCGTTGACCGGAGTAGATGACTCCTACTGTTCGTCTTCGTGAGAAAGGTCCATGATACCATCACGAGCAGGAGCATTGCGGAGGAACCACCCTGAGCTGACAGAGGAGAGACCCTCGTCCAGGCAATTGTCCCCCCAATCGGGTTCAGGGGAATCGTGTTGAGTGTTGTCGAGTGGGTGGAGTTGCTCCCCAGAGGCTCGACGGCTTGTCCTTTGCCGCTTTCTGGGGGGTTCGACGACGTCAGAGGGGGAAAGGGGCTCAGAGGTCGATCCTTCCTGACTTGTCACGCTTCCTGGGGACTGGAGACCGTCGTCGGGATCTTCTCCATCTTCCGCGGTCTCGGAGTCTCCTCCTCTTGGACCCGTACACATTCCCTATGGACGTCGAACCATACGAAGGGGGCTTCCTCGTATTCCGCGTCTGGGTACTGGGCGAGCAACTCTGTTGTAGAGGGGATGCCCTCGAAGTGCCTCCCGTCACCGGGGCGCGTACGCCCCCACAGCTCCCACATAACTTCATGCATCTTCGCATCGGCGCCGCTGAAATAAGCGAGCAGTGGTAGGCGCCGCACGTTGACCAGGAATCAGAAGGTTTCGGTTGAACGACCGCCGCGCAGATCGGTTCCGAATACACGAAGCAAGCGAGTTGGGTGAATGTGCTTGTTCATGTGCACTAGAGCGCCGAGCCCAAGATGCCGGGAAAAATACAATTATGAAATCCTAGTGTACTCCACTGGATCATATCTGCTTCGAAGGACTTTGACCAACGCTCCTTGCGGATTTGTTGGACATGGAGCTCCCCAGGACGGATGCTCTGGGGCCACTGCGAGGGATCTTCGAGCACCGACAGATATATATACATGCAGCTGGCAATGCAGAGCATGTTTTGTTCGGCCGACGCGCCATCGGGAGGATACTCGTCGAGATAGTGGTAGGGATGGTGATAGTTTTCACTGGAGTCGCTTCTGATCCATGCCTTCGTTGGGTTGTCAAGCATGAGCTCGTCGCGATCGAGCCACAGCCCATCTCAGAACCGCTTGGCGGTGGGGAGCATGCCTTCAATGATGGGTTCCTTTGGAAGCGCGCTATGATCGACCTTGTGCGTCACTGCCGAGTGAGCGATGTACACGTGGGCGTGCAGAGCAGCTTACCTTCGGTTGCGAGGCGGTCCAAGAAGGAATGCAGCTCGCGGAACTCTGCAATGAGGCTGGAAATACGGCAGATGTCCAAACCGGGCTGACGAGCGAGTCCATGTAGGCTCTCGAGAAATCTCCGTTCGGATGCGTCCACAGGGTCTGTATTCATGGCTGATGAGTCCGTTCAGACGAGGACGTGACGCGGAACATATCAAGGCGAAGCGAAGCAGCGACAGCGATACGCAAAGCGTGCTCGTCTTGGAGCGTCCCGCGACAATTGAATAGGACATAAGCAAACAAACATGGGAGATTTTGCCAAGGGACGCAGCCTGCAGGCTGCCGCTCCTCCTTTCCTTTGCTGTTTCTCATCGCCTCCCGTCACCGCTCCTCTACCTAAGTATGGTCCAATACAGGTGCTCAGGGCAGCAACGTTCTGATTTGACGAAATTGGTGTTGAGGCTGACACCTCGAAGCAGGCCCGTCGCGCTTCTTCGCCTCGTCGCTGTACTGGGTGCGTCTCGGATTGGCGAGCCTTGTGAGGTTGTACAATGCATGCTCCTGGTGGCTCCAGGCACTGGGCGAGGCTGACGGCCCGTGTTGATTGACGCGCCCGATCGTGAAGCCTGAGGTCCTGCCCGCCCCACCTTGGATCCCGACCAGGACCGCATTGCTTTGCGGCGGCAAGGCAACCAGAATGGGCAAGGGTGCAGAGTTGGTTTGTCCACCATGCATTGCTACGGGATATACGGCGCGCGGATCCAAGGTCGACGCTGAGCAACTGCGGCGGACGAATGATCCCTCCATCTTGGAGTACTCAAGGTAGCTCCCTGCCCAGGTGTGATTCAATATCATGTTGCCACCGTGACTGTTTCATGCAATCACCCTCCCCGCTCTCACGAGTATCTCTCCAGGAAGCTGCCCTCTGGAACCAAAGTTTGCCACCGTCACACAAGAACTAGGAACGCGACGCCGCAATATGCAGGTCCCGGACTCTATTACGTAACCTTCACACCGCTCACTCTTTTGACTTGGCCCGCATCAGCACCATGCCCCAACGTTCCTACGACGCTGATTAAGCGCTCCCTTCGCGAAACCAACCAGTGCGGGAGCCCACCCACGTATGTACATGTCGAGAGAGCGACGACCGAATACTCTTACTTTGGGTAGGTTGAGATGGGTAGATCCAAATCAATATTGTGGTAGAATTACACTTCCTAAGCCATTGCGCCATATAGTCTCTGTTAGGGTGTGTTTAATCCCCCATGTAAACATTGTGTGTATGTCTAATAGATTTCCTTATCGGCCGTCCACTGTGAGTCTCGATTTCCCCTTGACTTCTGTCGACAGTAGAAAGATTCTTAGTATTAGATACCCGTAAAAGAGCCTTTGACTGGGGCGGGCAAGCCTCGCATGACGGTAACCCGATGATATAGAAGCCTTTCAAGATCATCGTGGGTGATGACGCCGGTCGGAGTACTTTCCCGAGGCCCTCACGCGGTCAGGCGATGGCGCGCATCTCGAGGAGAGGCGAAATGGTTCTTACAACTACCTACACCTCTATGAGCTCATGCCTCTCACCATCGAACGACGTCCCCGTCTAGAAATAAAATGCGTGATTTGGTCGCATAACAGTCGCATGTATGCCATGCAACCCTCCGCCGATATGTACCATACATCCACCCGTGGACGCTCTAGCAGCACGTGCCCTAGCCTTTGTCCACAGCGGCTGTTTGGGGCGTGTTTGCTAGGTAAATGCTCCATTACCTCTTCTTTTAGCATATAAACATAACAGTAACGTGGACCCTTCTCCTCTTACCTTGCACTATTAAAGATACACCGCGTAGTTCACCCTAGCACGTCCCAACCGAGCCCGAAAGAGACCCGCTGCAGAGGACACCAAAGCTACTCCAACCAACTCCCCAAGTATCCTAAGATGAGTCGCTCTAGCAAACCTATCGCCAACGGTCCGCTGGCTTCCGCTCCTCTCGGAAGCAGCGCCAATCCCATCGATGTTGACGGCGAGTTGGGAAGCCAGCACAACCCTATCAACGTCGACACATACGGAGATGCACGCATCACTTCGCGTCCCAAGACCGAGGCAGAACAAGTTCGCGAGTGCTACATGTGCATGGAAGAACATGGGCTGGTTCAGTTCGGTTGCGGTACGTTATGTCGTCTCGCCATCTATTGCTCTATCTCACACAGTTGCAGGCCATGTCGTCTGCGTCCACTGCATCTGCCGCGACCACAATGAGCAAAACACGACCAATAGCGAGTGGGGAGCGAACCCACGCATGTATCACTGCGGTCTATGTGACCCATTGAAAGCTCGATACTTGGACACCGCTATCTCTTTCTGGAAAATGCAGCGGCTGTTCAAGAGCGCGGGTTGGATCTTGACATCGGAAGGCGGAAGCGGCGAAGGTTCATGGAGCTGCACTGCTGTTGCGGCACACGAGTCGTGAAACCTTTGGATGGTGCAACAACATATAACCCAGGCCGGGTCGAGCGCGCTGGTCGGATGTGCTTGAGAGCATGTTGGTCATTCACAGACCAGCTACACTCATGACATGGAGAGCTTCTTCGTGCATTCGCTGGATAAGGAGAGCATTGCGTGATTCGATGGAAATAGAGAAACATGCGAAAGAGCGAGTCTCGGTTATGTATATGTAGTTTGAGCAACGACCGAACATGCTTACGGACTGCCATTTGGAAAATCAAGGGCCAAGTTCAATGTTATCCGGGCTCGACCGTGGATTGGGATAGGTAGTACGTGATACAGGCGCTCCGCTCATACCTGGTAGTGTAGGGTATGGGCAATCACAATACACGGTGCATTCGCTGCGAACGTTTCTGTGTGGATCTGCCGTGCTTGGTCGGCAGCCGCACCCAATGGTGCCGCACGCCCCTATTGGGGAACGTAATTCCCAAGCACCATAGGCTAACGTGAAGTGGATCCTCGCTATTATTTGTGTTCTTCGGAACGGCAACAGCGTTGGGGCAGTGTACGGCCACTCCACTGCATGTACAGCACCCGATCCCTTAAATTGCCTACAGTGGCGACTCGTAATCAGCATCGATTGCCGGGCCGCTTCCTGGGCCTGCCACTCGTAGGCGACAACGGAAATGCGGCGTGGCTGGCTAAACCGCTTGCGTGGGCCTTTATGAGATAGCACGGACTTTCCAAAGTGCATCAGTGAACCGGATAGCCATGCCATACTGCGGGACGGCGGTTCCAGTTGCCTGGATCCGTACATCATCCCCGTAGTGATCAGCGACGTGTATGCGGCGGAAGGCGCCGTTTTTGGCGGCCAGAAGACGAGGTGGGCATGTAGCTTTTGTGCTCTTTATGCTGCCCGAAAATAGACGTGCCGTAGGCTCCTGCCGTTCTCTTCGACTCAGTTTGTGGCGTAGACGGATGGTTACGCGTACTTGTGTGAGGCCTGTCAAAGCCTTTATCGACGGACAAATAAGCAGCTGTTAGTGGTCGGGAGTAATAAGGAATGTTGGTGTTGAGGCTGGAGTGCCAAGCCACGGACGGCTTATCTCATCAGGATAGGCTTCGGCCCGGGCCTAACGTAATGCGCCCCTAGCTACCGACACCCGAGCATCTGTAGGCTTTAATACGCGCGCACGCAAAGCAGTAGCGCTATAAAAATAATCTAATTTAATAAAATTAGTATTAAGGCTATTACTTTTAGAGAGGAATTATAATATATATATATAAAAATTAATTTTTACTATAACTATATTTATTAATTCTTTATTTTTTATATTTTTAACGGAATCTTAACTACTCTATTAGCTATAATAATTTTAATTATTATACTAACAGTTATAAAATTATTTAATATATAATAGTAAATCTATAAATATATATAATAAATACTAGTATAGTTTAACTTATTAAGCGCCCTTATAGAGTATTAGGCTAAATAGCTAAATAAAATTCGGTACTAAATATTAGATTTTTACTTAATATTTATTCGCGAAGTACGGTACGCTAATACTAGTAAAAAAGTAATAGATTTAAATATATACTAATTAAGTACTATAAAAATTCTTTTTATATTCTTTATTAATAAAATTTAGAGTAAGTAGTATAATTATACTATAATTAATACTAATTAGTATAATAAATTAAATAATATAATAATTCTAAAT
This sequence comes from Pleoardoris graminearum, assembly GCA_030770415.1. Lineage (NCBI taxonomy): Eukaryota > Fungi > Ascomycota > Dothideomycetes > Pleosporales > Didymosphaeriaceae > Pleoardoris > Pleoardoris graminearum. Next base: position 591,569 of record JASEKS010000007.1, on the reverse strand, counting down.
ATCGTATACTCTAACTACTCTTTTAAAAATCTATTCTAAGTTAACTTATATAATTATTAGATTTTTAATAATATTAATACCTTTAAACGACTAATTATAGTTATTAATAAAGTAAAGTATAAATAAATAGGTAATAAAATTTTTTTTTTACTAAAGTATACTCTCTAGCTACTAGAAAGTAATATTATATAATTAAATAATAAAAACGACTTTATATATTATAAAGAGTTAAATGCTATAAATTAATTTCTAATAATTAAAATAGAGAACTAAATAGTATAATAGGTAAAATATATAAATGTAATTATAAATAAATTTAATTCTTTATAATAACCGTTTACTATACTTAGTATAAAAAAGTAATAGTAAAAGAAAAAGATAGGTTATATAGTATACTAAAATTATTATTAGTAAACGTTGCGGTAAATATATATAAAATATATATTATTTTAAAAAAATAAAACGTAGTATAGTTTAAATAAATTAACTTATTTCTAACTTATTTTTATAAAAAATAGTTTTTATAAATACTAGAACTATTTAGTCTAATAGAGTTTTAGTATAATAAATAGTATTAATTTAACTTAAATAAGTAATATATAAGAAATTTTATAAAAAAGCTAGATAAGACTTTATAAAGTTAATAAATATATAAAAGGTATATTAGAACTAGTAAATAAAAAATAAATAAATTACTTTACTGAAATATATAATATCGCTCCTTAGTATATAGTACACTATATAATTATTAAAAGAAAATTAATAACACCTAAGCAGCCTATACGAGCAACCCTAATCTATCTGGACTATCGATTCCTTCCTTGTCGTCGCTTCTAGCGCTGCAGTTCGAATCCAATTAAGCCGATCCAGCTCGCAACACCCGGAGGGCAGTCTTATGTGAGCGCGGAAATGGAGGCAGAGGATGTGCATAGATAAGTATAAGTGTGGCGGACAGGCGAAGAATCTGTATATATCTTCTTACGCCCGCCTTTACCCTTAACTATAGTTTATACTTCTAGACTATAATCTTAATAATATTATTTTATTAAATCTATTAACTTCTACTAGTACGGTTACCTCGCGCACGTGTATCATCATCGCCTAGACAGGGCAGTCTTAGCAGTCCGACGCCCGCAGCGAGCAACTACCCTTCGTGGGGCATTGCCGGAGAAAGTCTTACTTGGACCGTATCCGGCGAGAATTAATCTCAGGCAAACCGTGAGCTGGGACCTAGTACGAAGAGTATGCCGGAACCCCTCAGCAGCTGCTAATGCAAGCGCAGGCCCCAGCGATACAGACATAACCTATTACCGTATACGACCTTCCTCCTCGCGTCAGTGCAGACCATCGGGATAGTGCGCAAGGCTTGGGCAAAGAAGCCCGCTGTGAAAGCTGCGCCCAAGGCCGCCGCCCCTCGCCATCCCGTAGACCGCGCAACACGGCCCCGGCCAAGCTCGACACCGTGGACACAAACGAGTGAGGGAACGCCTTTGGGTGCTGACCCTGTACGCAATCATCACAAGCTGAACATACTCAACCGTATCTACAATATTGCAGCACCGAAACGATAGATTTGGATATTAACAAAGTTAACAGCAGCGGAAGGAATAACCATTAGACGTTTAAATAGAGCAATACTGTGAGGCTGCTATGAACACTCCGGTTGACCACAACGCCGGGCCCTTCAAGAGGGCTCATGGTGTGCGAGCACGTAGGTTATTCTATCCAGGTCTGTGGCTTCCAACCAGGCCGAGTCCAAAGTCATATTTACTAATGCAGATAGCCCAGATGAGCCTGGCACGGGATCCATGCTAGACATACCCGACAGGCGCGAAAAAGCGACCGCCGTCGAGAGCAACCTGACCTCAGGCGTATGATCACCCTCTAGGCGTCAGCTTCCGTGCCTGTTCCAGTGTTTCCGATAAAGAGAAGAGGGAGGTGATGGTTAATACACCTCAGCACACGCGGACCAGACCCAAAAGTCCAAAGGGAACTAGCCTCGGATCCTGCTCCTACTCATCACGGCAGTCAAGGAACCAAAGTAACTCGGGACCGAATCTGATCTACCCCGCATATGGAGTCCTATCCCGTGTATAGTACCCGCAGCCGAGTACCGGAATCCCACCCCGCCAATAACACCCACAGCGAATGCCGAATTCCTACCCATTCATCGTATCCGCAGCCGAGCCCCGTCGCCCGCCTCTGTTCATGTATTCATCGAAGAGCCTGCCGCAGGAGGGACAGGCGCGGCAGCCCGCAAGTACGACAGCTTTGTTATCGGCATCGGCGGCCCATCTATGTGGAGGCGTCGGCGTAACGTTGGACGGATGGTGGGCATCATGAGGGGCGGCGGCCGGATGGCTAGGAGGCGCTTCTCGCAGGGGGGACATGTCGGCCGCCGAAAGCATCTGGGCAAGGCTGGAAAGAGTTCCCCTTGCCGGCGCCTGCGCTCGACGGAGGGGGCGTGGGGCTGCTGAGTCAGTTCACCGCGGGGCTGGGGTTGGGGTTGCGGGGCTGGAATGCACCGGGGTGGGGCGGTGGTTGCTGGACTGGGCCGGCGGGTTGGAGTGGGCGGAGATCGGGCCGGACTGGAGAGCGTCCGGGCTGGGGGAGGTTTGGACTGGGACTGCCAAAGTGGCTGAGCTCCCGCCGTTCGAGCGCAACGCCTGCCATGGTCGAGCGCGCCAGGCTGCAGGATGCGGCGGCGACGGCGGGCGGGCAGAGAAGCACCAGCGACGAGGACGCGAACCCGCCGAGGACGCGCGGGCGTCCTGTAGGGTGTGCCCGGAACGCCTGCTCGACGTCGACGCAGAGCTGCAGGCGAGGTGGTGTCGAGGAGCGCCGCGAATGGGCGTCGTCGGGCGGGCCTGCACTTTACACCTGCGTCTTCATCCGAGGAAGCACCCTCGTCTTAGCTGGGCATGTTGCGGGCCGCCATGGCGAGGTTCTACATTTATAGTTTTCTTCGGTGGTGTTGATATTGCGCTTTTCGACAGTCCGTAGAGCGTCTGCTTCGAATTACCCAAATTTTGCTTCTCTGTTGCATAATCTGTTCGCGTTGCCAACAATGACAATGAAGAGACTGAGAACCTTGGAATTACCCAGCGCGGCGCCGTCCATGTGTGAGGGGGAGACGGGGATCTTCAAGGTCGCGTATAGGACGCAAACCCGACGCGAGACCAAAGGCCATCGGGATCCGTGAGCCCGGCAATGTTCCCATAGGCCTCTGCGCGCAGCTTATTGACGTCTGCTAGCCGATTCGAAGAGTCGAGCATCTCGCATTACCTTTTCAATGGTTCTCTACGGTGTAACGGCGTACCGCTAACAAGTTACACACCAATACGCGCCGTCCAATTAACGTCCTTTGTAATTACAGTACTTACTCAACCGGCGGATGGAACCCCATCTTGCGCGGCAAGCGGCTGAAAGACGACAGGTTGCACGTCATTTCAAGGTATGCAATAGAGAAGAAAGGTGAATTGGAAGCATAGAATTCGTCGCAGCCATCTATCGCTAGCACAAGGGCGTGTTGTACATGCCAGGCTCGTCAACCATGGTTCGCACTCCCAGGCAACTTGTTGAGCGCCCTTGTGGGGCATCAGGCTAGGCAGCCAGATAAAGTTCAGTACTGCTGAATAATAGATTTTCGCTTAACATCTATTCTCCGCGAAGTACGGTACGCTAGTACTAGTAAAGGAGTTATAGACTGAAGTATATACTAATTGAGCGCTGCGAAAATTCTTCTTGCATCCTCTATCATCGAAACCTGGAGTAAGTAGTACTGTTGCGCCGTAACTGATACTGACCGCACTCCCAGGCAACAACGTCAACAACACCATCTCGTCAAATCCATTAACTTCCACTGGCACGATTGCCTCGCGCACGTGCTATCATCACCGCCTAGAGGGGTACATGCCAGAGCTCAGCTTAACTTCTCCTTTACCGTCGGGAACGACCTTCGACAGACCAGCACCGATCACGACATATCAAACCAACGGCCGACGAAGGGGAACCAATAGTCGAGAAACGACCACCAACTCCACTCCCATCCATCGCTGTGGCCCGTAAACCAGATCTTCCAGTTTCGAGCCTCCCGGGTCAAGCCGCCACCCTCGTCGAAGACGACATACGTAAGGTAGCCGACAATCACGGTGAACAGTATGATTATGGTCCAGTCGCGCTCCATGATCTCCCTCTGAATCTCCTTCAGGCGTCCATCCAGCTTCGCCGAGCTTCGGCCCGTGTTGAACGCCATCTCCTGCACCACCTCTTCGGTGCGCTGCACGACCCCGAGCAAGTCTTCGGCGTGCCCTTCGATGCGGTTGAGCCGACCCTCCATCTGTACGAGACGCTGGCCCATGTCGTCAAGCTGCCGGTGCGTGCGTTGGTGGGTTTTCGGAAACGAAATTGGCCCGGCTGGCGCGGGCGCGGGCGGGGAGGACGTCGGAATCAGGATGATTGTCGGGATTGGCCTGCGGGTGGCGGGTACGTTGCTTATTAGGCGGTGAGCTCGTGAAGACGTCTGCATCCCGATGTGAGCAAGCTGGAAACAAGGGTCATGGTTTGAGCAGGCTGAAAGAAAAAGGACGGGTATTTTGAACAAGGCGAAAGGAGGAGCAGGGGCATCACGCGCAAGCTGAAAGAAGAGAGATGGTTTAGGTAGCTGAGAGCAAGAGAGGGGGTATTCTGTACCATCATCTCGGGGGCTATTAATTTTTTTCTAATAATTATATAGTGCAGTGCACGCTAAAGAGCGCTATTATATATTTTAGTAAAAAAATTTATTTATTTTTTATTTACTAATTTTAATACGCCTTTTCCTTATCTATTAACGTAATAAAATTTTATATAGTCTTTTTATAAAGTTTTTTATATATAAACTATTTTTTTTAAAAGTACTATTTAATTACTATTATAGGTTAGTTAGATATAAAAATTCTTAATTAAGTATATTACTTATTTAGGCTAAGTAACTACTACTTACTATACTAAAAGTATATTAGTTTAAGTAGCTTTAGTACTTATAAGCGCTAATTTCTCTCTTATAAAAATAGGTTAAGTATAGGTTAATTTACCTAAGCTTTAATAGTATATATTATATATATTTATAGTTTTATTATTACGTCTTAAATAAACTCTAAATTAAGTTTAATACTAGTAGGAAAAAAATTTTTTTTAGGTAGTTTTATAAGTATTAGTATAATAATTAAAATTACTATAACTAATAGAGTAAAATTACGTTAAAGATATAAAAAATAAAGAATTAATAAATATAACTATAATAAAAATTTATATATTTTTATATACTATTTTTTACGCGTACTATAGTTCCTTCCTAAAGTAATAGCCTTAATACTAACTTTATTAAATTAGATTACCTCTATAGCGCTACTACTTTATACGCGCGCGTATTAAAGCCTATAGGGAAATCTCAGAGGCCGCCACAGCTTGGGCCTGCGTTTTGTGAATTAGCGGAGAGCAGGAAATGACCAGATGTCGTTCGTACCCGGTACCCCGGACTCCTGGGTGCCTTCCTTGATGTGTTCTGGGTGTTCGCTGGCCATTTCGCTCAATCGCGATGATTTTGGAAGGGCAGCGAGGTGGAGGATGCGTCGCCGTCGGGCCATTTTGACCGTGTTAGTGCAGCGTTACACAAAGGTGCAAACAAAGCCTAATCAAGCCGAACACGGAAATATGAGCTTGGATTGCCCAACGTGGACGAGCCAGTGGGCACAGGCCTGGAGACGCGTGCCGTACGCGCTGCACGTGACTCGCTCACTCACCATCCACGCAGCTTTTCGCTCCCACCAAGAGAAGCCTCGACGCGCCTTGGCCTGCGCCACAATCCATAATCGCTCCAACCGCCTGTACATCCCAGAGCAGCCCGGAAGTGACACCCAGGGTCATTGTGCTGAACAGTGCGCCCCTCCAGCAGCTTATATAGCGACCACCGCGAGCGCCTGCGCACCACTTCACCACCTCACACGATACCGACAACCTTTTCAAGTCAACCTTGTCCCAAGCAGTCCGTCAGCGACGTACGACGTCTTGGCACTGAACAGTGCACGCCTCCAGCGGCCTGCACTGCGATCACTGCGGGGATTAATTTTCTTCTAATAATTATATAGTGTACAGTACTGCAGTAACTATATATCTGGGAACTTTTAATTCTATTTTTAGAGGTCTTCTGTCGCCGCTTTTAGAGTTACTTATACTGAAAATACTAAGTCTAAATCTTATAATATTATTAGCTATTATTAGCTAAACTTCTATATTATTTTATACTATTTTATTTTATTCTTTTTAGATTTTAAAATTTGTAATAACTAAATACATTTTAAAATAAATTTATATCTATTTTATTAATATATTATTAACGCTTTTTTTATTATACTAATTTTACTAAAATATTACCTTATCTATTTAGAGAAACCTAATATATATACTTATTTACCCTTTATAAACCTACTATTTTTACTTATACTTTATTAAATTATATAACCCCCCCTTCCTGCCCCTATTTAATATAAATTTTTATTATATTTAGTAGTCTATTTTATATAGTCTACTATTAGTCTATTTTATTAATTTATAATTAATATTATTCTAGTAACTATTAAGTATTTTACTATTTTTTTCTAGTTTATTACTACACGTATAATCGTCTATAATTAAAAAAGTATATAAATATATACCTACTTAATAGTATAAATTAATTAAATTAAAATACTAAACTAGTTTATAATAAAATTATAAACTATATTTAAATTTTTAGCTAAATATTATTAAAACTCTACGAAGATTTTAGAAGGATAAAAATAATAAAAAATAACTATTTATAATTAATAATAAATAATACAAATAAGATCTTAGATAAATAGATAAAATAAAAAATTTTATACTATAAAGAATATTTTATAATAGTAAGTCTCTTTAGATACTACTAAAATATTAAAATAAAATATTATACTTTTTTTTTAGTAAAATTTAGACAACTTGTATATTAAAAAGAAAATAAATATTTATTAAAAACCTAAATACTAGTGGCAGCTTTATTAAAAATATAATAATTAATATTTACTAAATATATAAAAAGAAAAGATTAATAATATATTACTAACTAATTTAAATATTTAAGGACCTACTAACTATTATAGTATATTAATAGGCTTCTAATAAAAAAATATTATCTTAATATATTTATAAATAAAAACTAGTTATAAATATAAATAACGTTTTTTTTATTTTTAATTATTATTAAATTTAAAGTACTTTAATATTTCCGGACACGTAATAGATACTCTAATTTATATTTCTAATATTTATTTATATATATAATATCTTAGCTAGTGCACTAGTTAATAAAAAAAGAAATATAAAAATAGTAAATAAATATTTTATTAAAAATTATAAAAATAGTAATAAAAATAAAAAAATTAATAATAATAATAGTATTACTTTTAATAGTAACGTCTTTATAACTTTATAAATAATAGTTATTACCTTATATCTAACTATTAAGTTAATCTTTATTTAGGTATAGATAGTATTAAAGGATTACTATTTATTTAATTATAAATAGTCCTCTAAATCCTCCGCCTACTTTATTAATATATAAATACCTATTAATACTTAGATATACGCGTATACGTAATTTAAATATATATTTATCTATTTCTTTCTCCCCTTAATATATAATAGCCGCTATACCCGTCTCGCGCTTTATTTAATATAATTTAGTAATTATTACTATATTAAATACTTTTTACACCTATACGCCATTTATTATCTTATATATAAAATTAATTTTTTATTTTATTATTTTACTTTTTTATAAATTTACTATAAGCAATTATAGCTTATTACCTTATAATATAACTAGACTAGTATTATTTTTATTTAAGTTATATATTATCTAGACGTGCTATATTAACAAATATAACTTAATATCTTCCCCTACTATTATTACTACCTTATATATATTTTTATATTTATTTTTATCTATATTAGCGAGTAGATAGTAGGCGCTATTATAATATCCTCTTTTTAGTACCTTAAAAGCTTCTATATATACTTATATACTTAATAATAAATACTTTATAGTTATCTTTACTATTTATACGCAAAGGTTATTATTAAATATACTTTTATAAATAGATATATAAAGCTTAATTATTATAGTTTTATATTTAAAAGTAATTATAATACGTAAAGTTACTATTAGTATATTTATAAATATTAGTTAACTATATTTTATAAGCTACTAAAAATAAACGCTGTGCTAGTAACTATTTTAATATACTAGATCCTATTAAATAACTTTAATAATAATATAATAAAATACATATATTATAGTATTATAATACTACAACTAATTAGCCTAAAAAAAAAAAAAAAAAAAAAAAAAAAAAAAAAAAAAAAAAAAAAAAAAAAAAAAAAAAAAAAAAAAAAAAAAAAAAAAAAATTATATTAATTTATTTTTATTTTTTATTTTTTTTTTTTTTTTTTTTTAATTTTTTTTTTTTTTTTTTTTTTTTTTTTTTTTTTTTTTTTTTTTTTTTTTTTTTTTTTTTTTTTTTTTTTTTTTTTTTTTATATTTTAGTTTTTACTATATTTTTTTTTTATATTTTAGTTTTTACTATATTTTTTTTTTATATTTTATATTATATATATACTATTATAGTAAATAATATTTTTTTTTATAACTTTTTTATACTCTTCTATTTCCCTTTTACTTAAATATTTAGTATTAGTAATTTTTACTACTTTTAGTAGAGGTAGTTTTTTTTTTATTAATACTATTATATTTAGCTTTTATATCTTCTTTTATCTTAGTACTTTAGTAGTAGTTATTACTAGCGTAATAGTTTTTTTTTAATATTTAGTATTATAAAGATATCTACTTAATATAGTAATTAAGCTATTAGATTTAATTTTTATACGCGCTTCTTTATATAGTTCTTTTATATTTTATAGTCTTTATATTATATCTTTATTAAATTAGCTATACCTATAGCCTTCCTATCTTACGTATATATATTAAAGCCTTAAGGAAATACTGTCGGAGAGGTTAGCTAGGTATATCTTATAAGTAAGTACGTGATAAGCGGAAATTATAACTACTAGACTATCAAAGATATGGGCTATTGCCTGATAGCTGTTAGTTATTTGATTTTAGATATTAGTAGCGTAGTATATATTTCATCTCTTCTAACAAAGGCAGATAGCTTTAGTTTTTAATATCGCACATTAAGCTTAGATACCTATTCTGGTACCGGATAGCGCCAAAGCCGCTCATATTATTAATATATTAAGTATCCCCAGAGCGCATCTCAGCCACAATTATACAAATCATATACAGTAACACACCAAATCCGTCACCCAGGATAAGGAACTAACATTAATCACCTAGAAACATTGCGTTAGCGTCATTGGCAACGTCATTCCCAACCCAGGGACCTTGAAAGCAGGATTCGAATTTGTCGTTGAAAGAGACGTCCACGAATTGGCTGTTGCCATCGTCGCGGAGTCGCAACCTCGTCAAATCAGATCATCTCCACGACGTTGCCGCCTTGCGCACATGTATTGAGGGCCAGAGGAGAGATCGCGCGCTCTTCGCCATAGCGCTTCTGGACTTGTAGTGCATCAACTCCGGGTACCTCCTTATCTTGGTAACCCTGGTCGGCAGCCACCATGTTGACTGCTGTTGAGTGTTCAGTCACTGCAATGGTAGGTGATCCATCTGTGTGATATCGATCTACAATGGGTGGGTGGTGGAATGTTTAGACACCGCAAGTGATGAACGCGCCAAGCCACTCATACGCGGTCCACGGTAGCACGTAAGCACGTGATATAATGGCAAGGTACCCAGGTAGGTCAGCAAAGTAGAAAGAAGTGTAAGCGAAGTAAAGTAGGTATTTAAGAGTAATGCGAGTTTTACACGTACTGTTTATTCTAATATGTAAACTTTTTTTGCATGAGCGGGTCATAGACCCACATAAGCGGCAGGTCATTATTGGGCCTTCTTATGGACGCGACTTACCGTGCGATACCCCTACTTTAAGTTAAAAAGAGTCCAGGATATAAAGGCAGGCAACGATGAAACAGTGAGGTCTTTAAGGCAGGTTACTGCTTATTTGACCCCGCAATGTATCTCCTCAATTAGGCAGGAGCTATATCAAGCGTGACGTCTTGTGGTACGACCCTGGGACCCTCGTTAATAAAGCAACAATGGCTCTTCCTGCGCGTCTTCACATAGTATTCGTACTTTCTCACTGCAGTCGTCGTCATGGGTTGTATCCGGCATTTGCGCGCATTGGCGATTGTGTGCGCTATTATGCCCCTCGCAGCGAGCAAGTCGAAACATGCAAATGAATCCGATGTGTTGAACTATGTCAACCCCTTGATCGGAAGTCAGGCGGGAGGTAATGTGTTTGCCGGTGCCACTTTACCGTATGGAATGGCGAAAGGTGAGAGATCAATTCTTCTTCAGAGTTTTCAGTAGAGAATCGCAAGATTGCAACCCACCGAAAAAAATAATACGCCGACCACTGGTAGATTGTCTCCCCTCGATTGTCACATGAAACGTCGAACCGCTCATATTCAACATAAGTCCTACGTTGAATGCAATAACTAAACTTCGTTAAAGCTTCACCAGACGTAAACGGTGAGAACACAGGCGGATTTTCCACGGACGGCTCTCAAATCACTGGCTTTTCAGCGCTTCACGACTCGGGAACGGGTGGCAACCCCAGTCTGGGGAACTTCCCGATCTTCCCCCAAATATGCCCTAGCGATGACATCAATACCTGCAAGTTTCCTATAGCTGCGAGAGCCACCAAGTACGCGAACGATTCCATCATTGCAAGACCAGGACATTTCGGTGTTACTCTCGAAAATGGCATCAGGGCAGATATGACTGTGGCTGAGCATACTGCTCTCTTCAAGTTCGACTTCAGCTCAAGTGGAAACGGAAGTGCGGATCCTCTAATCATGCTCGATCTGACCGATCTGTGGGCCAGTCGTCAGAATGCATCGATTAGTGTCGAAGCGGAAGAGGGAAGTAAAGGTGGAAGGATCAAAGGGAATGGAACGTTTCTGCCGAGTTTCGGAGCGGGATCGTATGTCTCATACTTCTGTCTTGATCTGTCTGGTGGGACAGTCAAAGACTCCGGTGTCTGGGTGAACAGCCGCGCCGGTACCGAGCCCAAGAATCTCTACGTCACGCGTGGTTTTAATCTGTTCTACCTTGAGGCTGGTGGTTGGATCCGGTTCAGAGGACCACTATCTGGACCAATTTCGGCACGCATGGGCGTCAGCTTTATCAGCACCGATCAGGCTTGTCGGAACGCCGAAAAGGAGATACCCGGACCAGAATTCGATTTTGATGATCTCATAAGCAAAGCACAAGACGCATGGCGAAAGAAGCTTGCTCCAATTTCAGTCGACACTGGTGGAGTTGACGAGAGCATGCTCGTCAGCTTTTGGAGCGCAGTCTATCGAACGATGATCTCACCACAAGATTATACCGGTGAGAACCCGCATTGGAACTCATCGGAACCATACTTCGACTCTTTCTATTGCCTCTGGGATATGTGGCGAGTACAATTACCTTTCCTTACGGTTGTGGACCCTCTTCAACAGTCACGCATTGTTCGCAGCCTATTGGATATATACAAACATCGCGGATGGCTACCTGACTGTAGTATGAGCACCTGTAAGGGCTGGACACAAGGCGGGTCTGACGCGGACAATGTGCTGGTCGATGCCTACGTAAAGAATCTCACCGGTATTGACTGGAACCTGGCCTACGAAGCCATAGTCAACGATGCAGAAAACGAACCGCTAGAGTGGAGTGTTGAGGGGCGCGGTGGGCTTGCTTCGTGGAAGCGTTTGAACTACATACCGTATCTGGATTACGATCCTATAGGATTTGGCACCAATTCACGAAGTATATCGCGGACACTGGAGTATTCATACAACGACTTCAATCTGGCGACCCTTGCGAAGGGACTTGGAAAAGATACCTCCACGAAGTACCTTGAGCGTTCCGGTAACTGGCAAAATCTGTTCAAAGCGGATCAAACTTCGGATATCAATGGGACAGGCACAGGCTTCACCGGCTTCTTCCAGGTACGTCCCCGAAGATGTCAATGCGATCTATGTGACTCATTGACTTCGTGTTAGCCCAAATACCTAAACGGCACTTGGGGTTATCAGGATCCGATTGCATGCTCCCCGCTTGCAGGATTTTGCAGCTTGACAAGTAACCCCAGTGAGACCTTCGAGAGCAGTGTCTGGGAATACATGTTTGTAAGCATACGCCATCCCTCGCTACCAATGTCTGAGATGATTAATTGAGTCCGTGTCGTAGTTTGTACCACACGATATAGCTAAGTTAATCGAGCTAGTCGGCGGAGAAGGGACGTTTCTTAGGCGACTAGACTTTTTCCACACATCGGGGCTCGCCGACATAGGCAATGAGCCTGTCTTCTTGACAGTGTACATGCCGCATTATGGGGGTCGCCCAGGCCTTAGCGCGAAAAGAGCGCATGACTGTGAGTAGTTCTTGCACGGCTTCTACTGGATTGCTTACTGATGTTTGCCAGACATACCGTCACGCTTCAATTCTTCGCTTGCTGGCTTGCCCGGCAATGGCAAGTCTACCGGGTACAAGGTGGTTGTCTTTATTTGGGTGAAGGAGGAACTCTTCCCTTTACTTATTTAAGACACCCGCAAAGTACTATCCCTAACACGTAAAGACATGCACTGACTTTGTACCCGCGGGTTTGGCAGATGATTCCGGGGCCATGGCTTCCTTCACGCTGTTCTCAACCATAGGCCTCTTTCCCAACCCGGGTCAAAACGTATATTTTATCATTCCACCGTTTTTTGAAGCCGTGAGTATCACCTCGCCAGCCACTAACAAAACCGCGACGGTAAGGAATGTCAACTTCGACAAGGGATATGAGAACATATACATTCAAAGCGCCAGGCTCAACGGGAAAGAATACACTAAGAACTGGATTGGACACGAATTCTTCACTGAAGGCTGGACTTTAGAGTTAATTCTTGGGAAAGAAGAGAGCGCATGGGGCACTGATATGAAAGACCGACCACCTAGTGTCTCGGTGGCTACCGGGAGCATGGACCATCTGGTCTAGACTAAGAAACCCTGTTTTACCCCAGTGTAGATAGTACAACGGTCAGTGGCCCCCGTTATAATATAGGCTCCACTACGGCTCCTCACCACCCTCCTCCAGGCCTCGCGGTCGCGGGAAGATTTTTGGAAGGTGTAGGGTCGATACATGTGGGCGCGGCGAAAATCTAGCCTTTGTGCTCCTTCACGTGTACCATGGTTCCTCCCCCGACGGCGACAGCCTCAACACCAACCTCGTCAAATCAGATCATCTCCACGACGTTACCGCCTTGCGCACGTGTATTGAAGCCTAGAGGAGATCTCCTTCAGGCCCTTCTTTAAGTCGACCTTCTAACGCATACATGATATCAGTCCTCATAGTCAGCTTGGTACCGCTTATTACATCGTCTCCAGGGTGAAGGAGGCCTTGTTACTGGAATAGCACACACGGTCGCATTTTGGTTCAATGTAAGTACTCTTCTCCATATCCCACGAATAACACGTGGTTGCATCGCCCTACAACAGTACTTGACCGTCCTTGCCTATAGTATCGCTGAGATACAATGTAGCGTGAAGAATGATTGCTCCGTCCCAACTGGTGTCTCAAACATACCGTCACAATGTGTTACAAATTTCAGCATTAGCGTTGCGGAGGAGGTACAGTCTGCAGACCTTTGAAGTATTCTCTGCCCACGTATTTGAGGAACCGAGCACGCTCATTTAGTCTCGTGACGACCCAAATCTCGTCTCGCCTGACAGGACCTGTAACATCAGGCCAATTCTGAAGGCGATGTATCTCGGGCACAGCTGCTTCAATTCTCGCCCAGATCTTTGCCACGACTTCGTAATCATCCCAGACAATAGGACCGCACTTCCGTGTATCTTCGACCATTGCTTGCTGTCTGCCTCTGATGTTGATCTTCGCTCTTCCCGTCTGCCGTTTGTCATGGCTTCAGCAGCTGCCACGAGCTGCTTGCATTCTTCTTCTGTCAAAACTCAATCGAGCAATACTGCGTATTCGTTCTGATACTCGGGTAGACCAGCTTCGGCAAGATCGACCTTTGGCTTTGTGAGAGCCCATGGTGGGCCAGTGAGAAATCCTTCGGGAAGTTGGGCTGAAGGAGCCATGGTTTCGGCAGGCAACCAAGTAGTAGCGCTCCTCGCAATTTTCTTTCTGAACGCAATATTGGAAGCTATAAGTCTACGGGAATGTTACTGTACGGATGGTGAGCGGGCGTTTGCTGTCCGGTTGGATGCAAAGCTATTGCACTATTGCCTGGTACGGAGCGCGATATACCTGGCCTCTCTAGGCGGTGATGATAACACGTGCGCGAAGCAACCGTACTAGTAGAAGTTAATAGATTTAGTAAAATAATATTATTAATATTATAGCCTAAGAGTATAAACTATAGTTAATAGTAAAAATAAATATAAGGAGACTACTCTATGTATGTAGATTCTTCGCCTATCCGCCACACTCACGCCTATCTACACACATCCTCTGCCTCCATTTTATATACCTCGCCGCAGCCCCGCGTTTCAGACTGGCCTCCGCCACAATATATTTTGTATCGCATTTCGTCGCGTTCGGAGAAGGGAAGTACAGAAATTAGTGGAATGAATACACAAACATTCTAGATCACCCCCTTCAAGATTGCCCCGCTCCCCCCGGGTGCCGAGACCCTCCTTTTGCAGTATCCACAGTCTCGCGCCATGCGTCAAAGCGCAACCAAAGGCGAAAAATCCTACATTCTCTCTATACGGCTGGCCCCACTTTCGATGAGGTAAGAAGCTGGGTTTCAATTTCGCGGTGATTAGCACATTCAGAGCGAGGAAGACATAGTATACTATGACGAGGGGTGTGCAGCGCATGCGGCTTTGAAGGATATAATCAGGGGATCATGATGGAGTATCTTGAAGATGGAATAAAGGATCGAGGGATGCTAGTATAATGTAGTGGGGACCTGGGACAGAGAGATACTCTGATCATGTATTGCTCGTTTCCTTACAGTTCGTATGGTGCACCATCATGTGATATCCCTCTAAGTCGATATCGTACATCCATTGAACCAGTGGCTCCTCAAAAGGTCTGCGTGGTCTAGACCGAGACAGGAGTTCAATCGCCCCGATCCGAAGCCATGGGACCACTCTTCATCTTCTCAATGAAGTTGCTCATTCTCCCCCCACTTTTACCTTCCATTAATGAACCTGAAACTGGTGGACCACCATATGGAGTCTTCCTGGCCGCTTGCAGATCGACGTTATCATGGTTGACTTGAGGCGGTACTTGGGGAGGAGCATGCTGCTGGTGGTAGGTATTATGAAAGGAGCCAGATTCGATCTCGGAACGTCCTGTGTCGATGACAGCTTGATTCTTGGCGTGCACAGCTGAATCAGGTTTCGAGAACCGCTTATCCACGGTTTGATTGAGCGTACCGCGGAGTGCCTCACCAGCGCCCTGTATATGGCGTAAGCCGAGTCGTAGTAAAGAAGATGTTCGCTTACATGGATACCAGCGGCTGCTGTTTTAAGATTCGCGAGGGTTGATTGCTTCTGTTGGTTCTGACGTTGATGTCCTGCCCGAAGAGGTGGTGGATGAGCGCTGCCTCCATAACCGACTTGATGGTGGTCTTGATGCTGCAGATGCTCAGCTGACTGCTGAGAATGGAAGTCCTGTGGATGGAACTGGCGAGGAACACCCGCTGGTGGTGCCCTTGCCGGATAGGAGAAGTTATGCTGGGAGGGACTCGGTGGACTGATCGGACTAACTAGCGGGTTTGGACGCTCTATACCTGGCGAGACCGAGTCCAGTTCTACTCGGTTACGCATATTGTTTCTATTAGGGATTGGCGGGTTTGGAGGAGCATTGCCATGTGCTTGTGCTGGCAGCGGTGGAGCAGGGGACGGAGGGCTAGGACCTGAGGTGCCTGTGACGCTGGCTTGTGTCGAGACTCTGTCGTCATGTCCGGCAGGTTGTTGCACGGTTGTTGAACCTCCTGGTCCGGTGGTTGTAGTAGTTGTAGTAGTTGTCTAACGTTGTCAAGGCAAAACCACGAGAAACCTGCAGAAAACTTACAGTGGTGGTCGTTGTCACTACGTTGCCTGTTCTCTGGTCGGTATAGGACTCTCTTTGTACGTTATCTTGTTGCACTTGTGCTGGTTGCTGCTGACTCAAAGATGTAGAAGGAGTAGGTGGCGTGATACTAGTAGTAGGTGGCTGCAGGTTTGCATTGGGTGCTTGCAATTGTTCTCCACGCGAGCCCCGTCTATCAGCGCTGGAAGGGCTTCGGTTTCCACTCGTATTGATGTCCGACCTTGGGCTGTTAACGTGATCACTACTGAAATAGGCCGAGTCCCCTGCTCTTGTCACGTTCTGCGCCGTTGCTGAATTTTCTATTAGTGCAGGATCTCCAGCTGTAACTGGTACTGAATCTTTCCGTTCCTTGTCTTTTGAATGAAATGGATTCGATAAACGCCATTTCGATTTATTCTCCCTTTCCTGAGCCATCACGGTATTTTCTGTATTCAATGGAGGCACAGTGGGTGTGTCTTGTTGCGAATGTCGGTTTCCAGACCGAGCACGATCGCGACCAGGTGATGCACTGTCGGTCCTTCGCTTTTGCAGCTTTGCACCTGGCCGTTGGCCTTCTGGCATATTGTCGACTAGTATTGTAGATAAGTTGAAAGGTCAATTGTAATGAACATGCCCAGCGGAGCCATCATAAGCTCCTCTACGTGGTATGACATCATGATCTGGCCAGCCACTCCATGTGGCTCCGGCATTTGTGAAAGCTTCTGCCCCCCAATAACAAAACCATATCACGTCGATCACAAACTCGACAGCGACGGGAAGATGACAGGGGTTCAACGAGGCTTGACGTCGGTGGATGTTTCTCCCCAGCACGAACTTGTTTCTCAGATCGGACTAACCCGGATCAAGCTAAGCCAGGATCAAGGCTGGGAAGCAGTAGGCCGTGTAACGTTTCAGCCCCAGCTCCTCCATTGCGCCCAGGAACGTGAAGTGTCTTTTGGATCGTCAAGACTTAGCCTGTATCCGCGATGTCAAATGGCCGAGGCACTCGGCATCGTTGCTTCGGTAATACAGGTTGCAGGCGCGGGTCTTCGGCTTTCTCGGACATTGTACGAATATGCTGACAGCGTGGCTTCTGCTGACCGACGGATCAGAGACGTTGCAAAAGAGATTCAGCGTGGGTAACTCCAAGAGGAACATTGTGGATGCGCATTTACTCATCCCCATTGTTCGCAGTCACTGCATTTGTAATCGAGGAGCTCGGGTCTCTGTTCAAGCAGGATGCGACGTCTACACTGCTGTCACGAGGCGCGCTTCAAACAGCCGAAGAGACGGTGCGCGAGTGCTCAACTGTTTTCGCAGAGCTCGATACGGCGCTCAAGAAGACCAAGAAGAATACGATTGGACGGCTCATGCTACCATTTCGCGAATCGAAGATCGAGCTTCTAAGGAGCCATGTTGACAAGCTCAAAAGCACGTTGCAACTGTTAATGCAAGTGCTTACGCATGCGCATCAAGTCGCTGCTCGGAAGCTCGACCGAGAGGCAGAGGCAGCTCAGCGAGAGCAGATCAAAGCATTACTGCAAAACAAGAGAAATTCAACGAAGCGTTATGAAGAGTCTCTGAGGAAATACAGCATGAGCGGAGACAGCATTGTATCTGATGAAGAAGATGCCGATAAGGAAAGTCAAACGCTAAGTACAGCGACAACTATGGTTTTGACCACGGCGGCGATAAAGTCAACGATCACAGTAGAAACGCTCGCGACATGCGTGCAGCATATCCAAAATCTATTAAGTGACATCGAAACTCTACAACAGGCGCTGGAGCAACAAGAACATGGGGCAGATCACTCTGAGCATCATCAGATTCTCATTGGATCTTACTTTCGAACTCGTGAACATCTTGACAGTGCGCTCCTAGGCAACATCGGAAATCATGCCTGCGACATTCTGGATGCTGAGGTCAAAGAGACAGGACTTGGAAAGAAGCCTGAAAGGGTCGAGATGAGATGGCACAGGGCCCCCCCTTCGTCCCATTCTCAAACCTCATCCCTTTTCACAAACGATTACACCGCAGTACTGCATGAACAGCCGTCGCTTGCCGCCACGTTAATCAAGTCGCCTCAACCGTCCATGGAAGAGAGAAGAAAGCCCAAAAAAGCTGTAGAAGCGCGCAAGGACCTGCCAGCTCCGAAAGTCAACCAAGTTAGTCGTGGCTTTGAATCCGACCAGACAGGCACTCTATTATCGCCGGAAATTAACGTCGATTTTGAGCCACCCTCACGGCTTTCGAGTTTTAAGCTCTCCGATCCTGCCATTCTGTTTGGAGCGCCTAGTCCTCCTGGTAGAGGTAAGAGGAAATCCATAGAAAGGTTATAGACAACTATTGACGACCTAAAGCGCGGAGTGAAGAAACAATTGATGATAGTGCGATCAATTGTGGTAATGTCGGTGGAGGTAGATCTTCCGGGCAGCAAGACGTGGACACAAACAGCGTGCCGTCAAACGGTAGCCCACATAGAGACAGTGTCCAGCAAGAGAATGATGCTCAGTACAAGGAAACGTTGGAGGGCCTAGCAGGAGATGGCTCGGATTCGTCACACTCGCTCACTGATACCGGTGCCAATAATAAGACTATATCGAAAGTCCTTGAAGGCGACGAAGACACCATCGAAATGACCCCTGCGGCCGAGCTGATGGCTACGCCTAAGCAAAGGCTTAGCAAGGCCCGGAAGACCGGCTCGCTTTCACCTTATCTTAATCCCTCCCACGCGCCTAGCGACGTGATCCCAATCTGGCAGGCTGCACGAGCTACAACAACGGCACCAGCCTATTTCGATAGCACCTTGATCAAACACAGCGCACCTGCAGAGAGTGGTCTGGAATACCAATCTCAGCTTAGCGACGCAGGCCAGACACTGCCTTCGAAGGGTGGCGCCACTTCCTATGGTCATGCAATGGACGAGAAGGTACAAGCAGAATTCGACGATGGAAGCGACGATGGAAGCGACGATGATATTTTTGACCCCGAATTTTTCAAATGCAAGAAATACGCCTGGACTCCACCCAGAAGCGAGAACGCAGCGAGGGAATGCAGTGTAGTGGCTTTCGATTCGTTCCTCAATGTGGAGGACAGCGCTGGTGGGTTTCATCTCAATATAGAGGCTGACCAACTGGGGGGGACCGAGTCGGACGAGGAAGTCGACGACTTGTTGCGAGAGTGGACCACTTTGATGATGTAGAACGACGTTTCATTGTCACCAGTTAGAATTATGTGATGTCGTACGGACTCGTCGAACGCCGGGTTTAAATCTCGAGCTTTTCGTTGCTTCGTATAATTAGGTATACTCAGGTCTTCGCGCTGACCGAATACCGCTTCAGAGATGTTACCTTTGGTTTGGTGATAAGCGTTTGCAGCTTCTTAGGTGTGGCCGTGGTCGCCGATTACAAAACGCTGAGACGGTGGGGCTGAGAGCGCCACACACGGCTGAACCAACATTTTCACCGCCAGAGCAACGATGTAATGTTTTTCCACTTCTCTAATATTACAGCGGGTTTGAGCACCAAATTGCGAAGGCGCGTTTGGCGCGGGCTGGCCGAAGCGTGATTGGTGAAGAGTCGGAGGCACCTCAGGCTCAGACCGTCGTCTCATCTAGACGGTAAAAGACGGCTGACCTGAAGCGTACAAAAGCTGAGGTGCAGACCCAGTTGTAGCGAACCCTGAGTTGACTTCGCCTGGCCGTAAGCTCCACGGTGAAGCATACCGTAGGAGCACTGCCTCGCGATGAACTCGGTGCTTCTGTTAAGTTGGGTATAAAGGGAAGTCTTTCTAGCGGTTGGGATCACCCATCATCAGCATCATATTCAGTTTCAAAGCTTCCCAACCAAATCCTACAGCCATTCTTCCGCAACCGTCGCGTTTCCAGACATTACCTCCAAACGACGACGTACCAGTATGCAGTACACGCACATCATTGCTGGCCTCATGGCTGCCATTGCCGCCGGCTCTCCCATCCACCAGATCACCGTCTCCATCTCGAACGACATGACCGGCGCCCACGCCTCTGCCACCGTCCCTAGCGACGGCATGGCGCGCAACCTCACCACCCTCTTCTCCGGCAGCGCTATTGACAACCATGGCGCGATCATCGGTACTTCCGCCCAGCTCACCCAGTTCACTGACAAGACGCGCTGCTTCTTTCAGAACGGCAACCACGTCATTGATCTGAATGGGAGGGCGCTGAGCTTTGTGGATCTGGATGGCGACAAGAGCCAGGCGCTTCCGGTGTATTTGAACGGGTTTAACTTGCAGTGTCCTGAGTAACTGGAGCGTTCGGTGCGGAGGATATCCGGGTCAGCGGATACTTTGAGGTTTAGCTTGAAGGACAAGGTGTTGGGTAGACGGTTCTTTTTTTATCGCTGTTTTTGCAGTTTCCTGTTACTGCATTCGTTTGCACATGCATTATTTCTATTAGAATTTGACTGTTAGCACATGATTATACTGCTTGTTACGAGGTCGCCGTGAACCCCAAAATAATAGACGCGAAGAGTCGTAATAAAGGATGATCGATAGGCTTGAGAAAAACAGACGATGTCGTCGTGTTTTTGAGCATGCGATTGTCAAACTCTGCGATCGTGTACTACCCCCTTATTAATTATTATCTATCTACTACTATTCTAAAATTATAATACTAAGCTCTAGTAATAGTAAATAAAATAAAAATTTTTTTTTTATCTTTTATAAAAGTAAAAATAAATTATATTTTTTTATTACTATTCTTTCTTTTATAAATTAATAAAATTTTTTTATTATATTTTTTTATTATACATATTAGTAAGTATTTTATATTATAAAAAATCTTTTTTTAAATTTATTAAGCTTAGCATTAATAGCGTAGATAGTAGTATAAAAAATTTTAAAAAAAGCTTCTTTTTATATATTTTTTTTAAAAAAAAAACTAAAAATAGATTATTACGGAGGCTTAAAAAGTAGATATTAAATATTAATATTTAATAAGAATCTATATATAGGGAGCTTGCTAGGTACCCTAAAATAAGATAAGAATATATACTAAAACGCTAGTTTTACTAGCGTAGGCGTACTCGTTTTAGTACTTATACTTAAGTAAAGAGTGCCTTTATACTTATAATACTATCTTCCTCTCTAAAAAGCTTTATCCCTAAAATTTTATAATTAGTTTTATAATTAGCCCTATAATTAGCTCTATATATTCTTAACTTTTATATAATAGAGCGGAGTCAGATACTTATAAAAGTAAAATATTTTTATTAAAGTAGTAAAATATATAACTACTTAAATAGTAAACTGTAGAGCTGCTTTTATTATAACCTAACTATTAAAATTATAAGTATAATAAGTAAGTATAGCTTCTTTTATCTGCTATCTATACTTTTAAAAAAGCCCTTTATACTAAGCTGTATCGTCCTTATAATTCTATTATACTACTTATCTACTAGTTATATTTTATTATCTGTTAATTATTTACTAGATTATTTTTAGTCTTTTACTATTATTTATTATTAGTTAATTATTTATTTATTATAAGCTAAATAATAGCTATTTATATATCGTAAGCCTTTAAGAAAAATATACTTAATTATTAAGATATCTATAGATAACGCTGGTAGTATTTTATAAAATATTTTTAATAGCCTATAATATTAAAGTAAAATTACTAGTTAGGGTTATTAAAATCTTCCTATTTAATAAGGAACTTTAGTAAGCTTTTATAACTAGTATTAAAATTAATTATATATTTATTAATTTTATAATTAAGTATTACTTTAATATTATAAACTAGTAGGTCTTCTTTTATAATAACTAGCCCTTATAGTTTTTACTACTACTCTAGTAATAGTATTATATTTTATAGATAGAGTAACTATAAATAAAACTATAAATAGACGTCTTTAAGTATAGTATAATTAGTAAAATTAAGTTTAAAGGCTTAGCTAATACTATACTAATTATTTAGTTATCTATTATAAATATTAATAATTTTAAATAGTCTTAAGTTTTTACTTTTTAGTTTTTTAGAGCGATATATATAGATATTATATATATTAAGTATAACCTAATTGCCTACGTAAATCTCTAGAGTAAATAATTATTAACTATTAATATATTCTTTTATCTTTATTTATACTTATATTAGTACTAAATATAGTTATTATTTTATATAGTCTACGTATATAAAAAGTCTATCTATAGCTTATACGTTATATATTACCTTTTATTCCCTTAGTAGTATACTAGGAGGTTTACTACCTATATATAATAAATATCCTTTTATAGCTTTAAACAGTGTTATACCTATTAATATAATATTATTATTTACTTTAAACTTTATAACAGCTAATAACTCTATTTAGTTATTTTACTTATAATTAATAAAGCAGCGTAAATAAACTTTTAACGCTTAATTAATAATTTCTATTTATTTATCTATCTCTAGGTAAAAGGCTATAAATAATTTTAGTATTATACTAATTCTTTTATATAATTATTTTTAAAACTAAAATATAAATTACGTACTGTAATTAGTTATAAACTCTAATAAATACCTCTCCTTATGCTAAACGTACTTAATAAAAACCTAAATATAAGCTTTAGTATTAAAGGATATTAAAAGTATAAACTTTTTTTTTAAATAGTTAATTAACTAAAACTATAATATATCTATAATTGCAACTATTATAGTAGCTTCTAGATAATAGTATAATAAAGTTAATAGATATACTTATCTAATAGGTATTTAGTATAAATAGTAGGTATAGTAAACTATACTTACTTTTATATTTTAATTTTACTCTAGAATATATAAGATAGTTACGTATATAATAGGTAATACTATCTATATAGTATAGCTAATAGTAATATTATAATAGTCGTATATATATTTTATACTTACTATTATACCTAGCGGTATAGTTATTATAATATAATTATATAAAACGCGTTTAAAGTTTATTATTATAGAGTATAAAAATTTTACTATTAATATATAATAAGTTATTATTTAAATAATAATCTTATAATTCGACGCGAATACTAAGGTTATAATAAAATTAATAAAGTATACGGCCTACGCTACTCTCTATAGCGTTAACTATAGCTTTAATAATATTATTATAAAAACTAACTATTTTAAGTAATTATAATAGATTTACGTTATTAGCGTTCTTATAACTATTATAAAATTTTAAAGTAGTATCCTCATCCTAACTATTAAAAATAAATAGCTTTTTACTAATTTTATAAATTTATTAAGATAAGTTTACAGCGTTTAACTCTATTATATCTATTAGAATCTTAGCTAAGTATATAACGTATTAGAAGCTGCTATTATATATAATATATATAGATAGTTTAAATTATTTAAAAAATAATAGCACCTACTATTAGTACTATATTTAATTATTATATATATTTATAGAGACGTTTTTAGTCTATTATATTAGCGTATTAGGCTTTATACTTTTTTTACTAGGCCTATATTTAATTATAAAGTTAAACTCTAATAAAAACTTAGCTTATTAGGCTTATTAGTAATTTAGCTATTTAATTATTATAAAATACTCTAAAGCTTTATAATTAGAGAATACCTTTATAGGGTTAAATATACTAGTAAATTTAGATTACTACTCTTTAAAAGCGCGGATAATTATTATAAGCTTTTTATTATAAATAGGGTAGTTAAGCTCTATAGGTTTTATTTTTATTAAAAAGAAAATAATAGGCTATAGGACATTATTCTTATACTAAAAGAGTATACTAGTAATAACCTAATTAGATATATTAATCTCTATAATTATATATATTAGGATTAAAGTAAGTAAGTATTAAGGCATTAATAAAAGCGCTTTTAAATTACTTAAAGACTTTTTTAGTAGTAGACGTTAGTATAATCTTCCCTATTATACTATTACGTATTAACTTAATTAGTAGTCGCGTAACCTAAAAAAAGTAGTATATAAATTATTAGTAAAAGTTTATAAATCTAATAAAAGCTTATATATTTTTAATTATTTTAGGTTACTGCTACTCTATAATAGCTTTAACTTTAGCTATATCTATTTCTAACCTGTTTACTAATAGAATTATATTAAGATAGCTAACGCGTTAAATAGAGAACTTATATTTATTAATATTAAAATATAGTCCGGCTTTATAGAGTTTATATAATACTTAAAAATAGTACTATTTATAATTTTTATTATTTTTACTAAAAATAATAACATCGTTTAAGTATATAAAGTAAAAGTTATCTAAGTAATTATATAGTAGCTAATTAATATATTACTAAAAAGTATTTAAAGCGTTATATAGTCTAAAAAGTATAATTATATATTTAAATAGACTAAATTATATTTTTAGTCGCCCTAAGCCACTACAGCCACACTATTTGTTCGATTAATATACAAATATAGACTAAATTATATAAGAAAGGCTATTTTATACTTATTACCCTTTTTAATTCTAATTTTATTAAAGGCTGCGATAATATTAAATTTAGAGAAAATATATATTTTATTTATATAGGTAAGCGTCGTTTTTAACTTTAGTAAAACGTTATAATTTTTAATTATAATTTTATTAAAGTAATAATAGTTAATATATATATAGATACTATTTCTAGGCTTTTTAATAACTAGTAATAAAATAGTAAACAGTAAATTACTTTTGTATATATAACTCTTTACTATTTTAGTCTAGACGTAGGCCTTAATAGTTTTAGCTTTTTTACGTAACGTACTAAAATAGTGCTATACTATTAACTAACTACCCTCCTTTAAGTATATCTTATAATTAATATCTAGTTATTAGGGTAATAGCTTAGTTACCTCTTTAGAGTCCTAAAGGTTAGTAATATAATAAAATTATTTTAGTAATCTTTATTTAATTTCGTTAATTATAGGGTATAGTTAATTAAGTTTTAAATAAAACTTATTAAAGTTAGCTTATATAGCTATAGCGGTACCCTATTTAATTTTTATAAAAGTTATATAAATATATTATACGTTATTTACGTCATTATTTATTTTAAAATATACCTAGTCTTTTAGTATTATTTAGATAATAAAGTCTAGATTACAATAAACTATTTTTATAGTAGCTTTAACTAAAATAATTACTATATTAATACTACTCTTATTTTTTAATTTAATTATTTTAGCGTAGCTATTACCGTACTAGTTATATATTACTTTAATAAGTAGAGACTAATATAAGTAGTTACTGTAATAATAATTTAACTTAAATACTATTAAGTTTTTTACTCTACTTATATAAAGGGTTATAAGCCTTAAGCTATAATTATCTAACTATTACGTTATAGCTAATAATATTTATAACCTAGTACTAGTCTTTACTAATATATTCTTTAATCGCTATACGTATTTTAGTTATATATATTATTTTATCTATAATATTACTATTAGTAAGTTTTAAGATAATAAGACTCTACGCTATAACTATCTAAAGTTTATAGATATATATAAAATTAGTACTAATAATTTATCTAGTATAGTCGCTATTTAAAAAAATATATATAATAATTAATATTTTATTAGGCTTATTAACTTATATTTTTAGTTTTATCTAAGTACTATAGAGTAGCTTATTTAGTAGATTTTTATTATAATTAAGTAAATAATTTATTACGCTATATACTATAATAGTAATAAATTATTTTTATATATTATAAGCTATATAGTAACTATTACTTAATAAAGTAAAAAATAATTATAAACTTAATTAACTTACCGGCGCACGTCGCTCTACTATAAAATAATACTAAAAGGTATTAAGAATTTTTTTTCTTATACGTAGGTAAAAGTTTTTAAAAATAATTATTCTTAAAGAATACGCTTTTTTTTAATACTTAATATTATAATTACTATTATAGGTATTTTTAGTATTAACGTTCTAAGTATCTATTACTTAAAACTATTTAGTAGGTACTAAAGCTATTAGACTCCTTTTATAAAACTTAAACTAATTTTAATTAGGCGTATAGCTAGGCTTTAGATAATATATATATACCCTTTTAGCTTAGATAGCGCGAAACTTTTTTAATAAATAATAATTTAAATTACTAGAGGGATCGCGTCTATTAATAAAATTAGATTTTTTTTTATAGAAACGTTAGCCCGTAAAAACTTTTTATTATTTTTACTATTTTTACTATTTTTTTTTAGGCTTCTTATAAGTAACGTCTTTAAAAATTTTATATTAGAATAGTTACTAAATAAATTATATTTAAGTCTTATTTACTAGAGCTACGCTCGTTATAGCAGCTTTTAAATATAAATTAAAATTAGTTATAGCTTTAAATTTTATTAAAATAGGTTTTAAGTATATTTACGTTGTTTTATTTTTAAAACGCGCTAACTATTTACTAAAAAACTTATTATTATATTATTATAATTTACTAAAGTTAAATTCTATAAGCGTAGTAAGTTATTAATTAATTAAACTAAATACTTTTTATAAATTATTATATAGTTTTTGTGTATTCTAATATAAGTTATTTAATATTATAATAGTATAACTATAAATATAGATAAGCGCGTAATTTTTATATATTTAATAAAGGTACTTAATTTTAAACTACTTATTAGAAAAGAGCTTATATAATTACTAAAACTTCGTCTTTATATTTTTAATTTATATATTTAGATTCTTATCGGCGGCGCTATTAAACTTATTAATATTCTTTTATCTGTTATTTAAATAACACTTTTTTTTAGAAGTAGTAGTACTAATTATTAATACTAGTATACTACCGCGTTGCTATTAATTCTTATAAAGTATAGAATAGATTTTATTAAATAACATTAACTCTATGTTATTATAATAAAAAGAGCTATTAGAACTACTAAAGCTGTTACTACTATTATTATTAAATAAATTTAAAAATATAAAATCTTATAGCAACTTATATAGTACTATTCTCTACTTCTTATTTTTATTATTTTTTTTATACTTTTTATTTTTTTAGAGAATTTATTATTAGTTGTAATATTATAAAAAGCTTTTACTAATAATTTTAAGTATTTTAGTTTATCTTATAGTTTACGCGCTTCTTAAATTATTATAATAAAGTATTATTTATATTTATTACTATATTATACCGCCTTACTAAGAGTTTTATTAATAGTTAGTCGGCGCTACTATTTAATATTTAACTCCTTTTATAGAGTGCACGTGTCGTTTCTTACGTTATTATATTTTTAATAAATATAAGTAACTAACTAGGAGATACTATTAAAATCTTATTTCTACTACTAAATCTATAGTTCTAGTTACGCTATATTTATTTTAATTATTTATTTAGTCGCGTTTAGATTACTACGTAATATATTTTAGTAGTAAAAATATTTTAAAATAATAATAAACTAATCTTTTAGATATTCCGTAATACTTATTTAAAGGTTATTAATAAAAAAGATAGTAGTAATAACGTACTTATTTATAAGTTATTTATTAGGTAGGGTACGTACTAAAATAAAATATTTATATTTAAATTTCTCTTTAAAGTACTCTTTATTAGTTATAATAGCCGTCCTAATAAATAATAAAATATTAGCTTTTATAGCCTTAGTTTATTTAATAAATACTTTATAGTTAACTGTAAAGCTATACTATAATTACTAATCTATTATAGGTTAACTAGTAATAATTATTATATTAAGATTTTTATTATCGTTATTACTAATATTTAGTAAAATAGAGTAGAAGACGCTAAAACTACTCTTATAGTAATTATTTTTTAAAAATTCTTTATTAGTATTTACTATTAGTAGGATTTTCTTAATCTTTTTAGTAAAAGGACTATTTATAAACTATTTACTAAAATTATAAAAAATATTTAATAATTTAGTAATTATACTCTTATAGGGCTTATTAACTTTAAGCTTAAAAATATTTTTTTTACTATTTTAAGTAATCGCGGCGGTAATAGCGGAGGTAACTTATTTAATTAATTATATAATATATTATTAGCTAGTATATACTAAATTAATTTTTAGATATTATACTTTTTAGTAGCACTATTACTAGCTAGTCTTTAAGTAGCACTATTACTAGTTAATTTATAAATAGCGCTATTACTAGCTAATTTATAGATAACGCTATTACTAGCTAGTTTTTAAATAGTAGTACTATTACTAGTTTACCTAAGTAAGGTTTTTATATAAGATTTTATTATTTTATTTATACTAATAGGTGTTTTATATAGTATAAAAAATTAGTCTACTATAATTATATAATTAGTAGAATATAGATTTTTTTAAAATCTAATACTTATATAATTTATTATAGAGTATTATTTTATAAGCGCCTTATTTATAGGTATAAAAAAATATATAGATTATATTATAAAAACTTAAAAAGTAGGTATTAAATATTAATATTTAATAAGAATCTATATATAGGAAGCTTACTAGGTGCTTTAGAGCGAGTTAAGGGTATATATTAAGACGCTAGCTTCGCTAGCGTAGGCGTATCTATCTTAGCGCTTACACCTAAGTAAGGGGCGCCTTTACACCCACAATATAGATATAAAAAGTAGTAAAAAGAATATAAAATTTTTATTATTATAAATATTTTAATAATATAATAGGGTTCTGTAGTATATTATAAAAAATTAACTTTTGCTACCGCTGAAACTGAGGGGGCAGCAACCGAGCCAGAGCGCAGAGCACAGACCATGTCTCCACTGAAATCTTGGCCGTGACCGCAACTTTTCGAAAAAGTTCAATTCGAGCGGCGCAACACCGTTTCGAAATACCAAGCAACGGAAATGGCGCCCGTGTCTTTTTCTCCAGACGCTTCCATCTCCTCGCATACGCTCTCCGCAGGCTCCGCCCAGCCTCCATCTATGGACATCACCACGACTTCGCTGGCGGCGCTGCTCGCAAAGCCGACCGCTTTCCTTACTCCCACAACACAACTGAATGGTGCCTTTCTTGCCGCTGCGAAGCAATATCTTGACCCTGTCGCGGCAGGCGTGAGCGAATCCCAGACGCAGCGACAACAGGAAATGAGGAAGAAGAGAAAGCGAGGCGAAGAATACGAAAGCGGTGACATTAGAGTCCTGCATTTAAGAAAGGTCCACTTACAGGGTTTTGGCGTCGATCAGATCTGGCAGCAGACTAAGAAGATCATCGACGCTGCGGTAGAGGAAGTCGAACTAGCTTTGCCCCAGGCTCAAGATGATACTGTGGCGCTTCCAGTTGACGAGGACGATGAAGATGACGATGATACAGAGCTTGAAGATGGTGAGGAAAGCTCTCTTGGCGAAGAGGGCGTGGACTGGGAGTATGAAGGCGAGGACGTGTCCGGCGAAGAAGCGTTGGGAGGAGAAGAGGACGACCAGGCGCAAGAGGGCGAAGACATCGTTATGGACGACGACGAAGAGGGCATATTTTCCGACGAAGGGTCCGGTTTGGATGAATCCGCGGAGACGTACCGGCCAGGTACGGAACTCCCCCTAAGCGTCGCAATGCACTTGGCTAACCGTAGCTAGATCCTAACGGCCTTAACGACGGCTTCTTCGAGATTGATCAGTTCAACAAACAGACAGAATTTTTAGAACAGAGTAAGAAATCTCACAAACTTGTATTTGTTCGAAATATAGTAACAGCGTCCTTCCACAGGAGACAATCAAGGCGAAGCCGCCGATAGCGACGAAGAAGAGATAAACTGGGAGGAAGATCCTTTCTCTGTAAAGGCAAGCAAAATGGCCGCCGTCGAGGAAGATGAGGATGAGGATGAAGAGGAAGCAGGCCCGACCTTTCCCGAATACGAAAGCGATGATGACGAGCTGCAGGATGGAGAGATGGACGCAATGGACGAGGGCATGAATGCCAACAATATCATGTATGCGGATTTCTTCGCGCCGCCAGTATGTTTTCACGCCCTAACACGATCCTTACAACTGCTAATAAGTGCAAGGCAAGTAAGGCAGGCAGGAGTAAGAAGAAACGTGGCAGACCGAATCCACACAATTTCCCGTCCGCAGACGGTTCACAAAATACGAGACCGGACGACGAAGACGAAGACGACATACAGAAAGTCATCTCAAGAGTTCACGGCGACCTCTTCTCTGATGAAGACGACATTGGCTCAGACGACGACCTCAGTGATATCGATCCCTCGGACCCCAAATCCAGGCGATCAACTCACGAACGGCGTCAAGCAAAGATCGCGGAACAAATTCGCAAGCTGGAAGCCGCGAACGTCGCAAAAAGGGGCTGGCAGCTGTCTGGTGAAGCTCGTGCAATAGACCGACCGATGAACTCCCTTCTCGAAGAAGATTTAGAATACGAGAGAGCCGGCAAACCCGTGCCTGTGATCACAGCAGAGGTCTCAGAAGACATAGAAGCCCTCATCAAGCGAAGGATTTTGAGTGGTGCATTTGATGAAGTGACTCGGCGTCGCCCAGATCTTGCGACAAACCCTCGAGAACGGCGTGGACTTTTTGAATTAGACGACACCAAGAATGCGAAGGGTCTCGCTGAAATCTACGAGGAAGAACATTTGAAGGCGGTGGATCCCAACTTTGTCGACGCGCGCGACGACAAGCTGAAAAAGGAGCACGCAGAGATCTCCGCCTTATGGAAGAGCATAAGCGCAAAGTTGGATTCTCTTGCGAGCAGCAACTTCAAACCCAAGCCCGCTGCTGCGAATCTGGAGATTCGCGTGGACGCGCCAGCCATACAAATGGAAGACGCGCGCCCCACGGCGGGCGGCGAAGTCGCGTCCGCTAGCATGCTCGCGCCGCAGGAGCTGTACAAGCCGGGCGAGGACAAGGACAAGACGGAGGTCGTTACGAAGAGCGGTATGCCGGTCGCGCGCGAGGAGATGACACGCGAGCAAAAGCTGCGCCGAAGACGCCGAGAGAAGGAGAGGATCAAAAAGGCGGGCTTGCATGCACCGGCGAAGAAGGACAGCGAGGTGTCGGGCAAGGAGAAGAAGACGAAGGAGAGGAAGCAACTGATTGGCGACTTGAAGAAGGGTGGCGTGCAAGTCATCGGCAAGAAGGGTATCACAGATGTGGAAGGGAACGAAGTCAAGGAGGGGGCGAGGAGGGGAGCAAGCGGTTACAAGCTCTGAGCGTGTACAGTTCGCAGTGTGGACATATATATGCGGAGCATATTGTAATATTCAACTTCAATGCGTGTCTGTCCATGGCGATGTGCGGGTGAGAAATCGTACATTTGGTATATGATAGCAGCTCAGTACAGATTATAATTTACTCATGTGCAGCCTTGGGGCGCCTCGACCCTCCACGCATTTGAACCGACCCATTGGTGTAATGACGGCCCAAAGACAAGCTATTGGCTAGTTACCCACAGGTGACAAAGACGAGCAAACCAGTCTGACGAGCAATACGTTGTCGAAGTTCATGATTCATTACTTGTTGTATATAAGGAGTATTTCCTATTCCCAAGTTTTGCCCAGTCATGTCACACTAGCCAATGCACATCTATGCTATTCAACCACTCTAGTAGTCGTCGCCGCGGCTCACAATCTCCTTGCACGTCGGTCGGAGGATGAATGTCTGTTCTGGGGTCAGCCTATCTGCTGTGCAACACGCCACGTCCAGGTTCAAACTTACATGTTCAGACTGGGCAGTATACGAGCCCTTGATATCGCACAGCGGCGGATAGGCTTCGACGATACCTGCCGAGACGAGGCTGTTCAGACCGAGAAGGTACTTGTCGTGGCCCAAGCGGTCCAGATACCGCCGGCAGAACGGCAGGGTACCGAAGTTCTTGTTGATGGACTTGAGGAGAGGTTTTGCGGAGGAGACGCGCAGGTCGATGTGCGGGGCGTCTTCGCGCTTGGCGTAGTGGGAGGTTTCCATCTGTTGATCATCAGTGTGCAATTCTTGGATAAAGCGAGGAGATGAGAGAGGTAAGGGAAAACATACATCATCCCGAACATAGCCCTTGCCTGTGCTGCCAAACGTCTCGATAGCAAAGGTTTCACCCTCCTCCATTTTCGTCTGGTCGCCTCCTTTGACAATCGGTACGGTCTTGCCGCCGTGAATGCTGTAATGTCCGATGCTGTGTCCGTTCAGGTTGCGGATGCACTTCACAGGGTACGTCTTGCCCCCGATCTCGCACTCGTAGCTCTCCATGACCTCCTGGATCACGGCGCCAATATCCGACATCCTCACGTCGATACCAGCTTCCTTGATACCGGCGTTCGTCGCATCCTTGCAGGCGTTCACCAGATTGTCGTATGTCGGGTCGAAGTGCATGGTAAATGCGGAGTCGACAATGCGCCCGTTGATGTGCACGCCAAAGTCGACCTTCATGACGTCCCCCTGCTGAAGGACCATCTTGTTGCCTGCGTTGGGTGTGTAGTGTGCGGCGCAGTGGTTGATGCTTAAACCGGTTGGGAAGCCCATGCCGCCCTTGAGTGCGTCGCCCTCCTCCAGGCCCTGATGTCCCGTGAGCGCGCGCACCGAGTCCTCGATGCCCTCCGCAATCTCGGTGAGCGTCATGCCCGGCTTGATCCATTTCTGTGCCCACTGCCTAACCTCGCGATGCACCTCGGCGCCCCGCCTGTAGTCGGTCAGGAAGTCCTGGTTCATGCGGTCGAGGTGGCGCTTCTCCTCGCTGGTCGTTCTATATGAGTTTTCGTCGCGGTATTCGACGATTTCGCCCTCGGGGTAGGCATCGTTGAGGTAGATCTCGTGGACGGGCACGCGCGGTGGTGAAGTCTGCACTTTGGGTCCGCCTGCAGCGCCGCCAGCCTTCTTCTTCTTTCTCGGCTTGCGCTTCTTCTTCTTCTTTGCGGCGCCCTCGGCGGTGGCTTCCGGGGCGCCGTCGTCGGCTTCGGCATCGTCGTCTGAGTCCTCATGGTCTACGTCGCCATCCTGCGCGCCGTTCTTGGGGGTGCCGTTGGCGGCCTTCGCGTTGGAGTCGTCCACTACCTTCCGTCAGTCTTTCCCGCTTCGCCAGTGTGAAGAGATGGGGCGGAATTACACTTGAGTTTGTCAATACCCTCCGCTGCTTTCGCCGCCATGGTCGGTTACAGTTGACACCGTTCCTGTGAGCGGGGGCGAAGGGCGAAAGAAAGTGCGGCTGGGCTCAAATAACTGCAAAAAGGGCCCCGCATTAGCCGCCGCATGGCATGCTTGCCCTCGCTTATCCCACACCAGCGTTGCCATCCCTGCCCTTCATGACGTCTCGAAGAAATGGGTCTTGGCCCTGCCTTCAAACACCCACAAAACACCCTCGTCTCCACCGACGCAGTCCCAGCCATGGACAATGCCTCTGCAACCACACTCTTCCCTCGCTCGAGCCCCAACTAGAGCCTTTTGGATCTGTACGTCATGCCTTGCGCGCCGCCTCCAAACCCAACCCTCGTCCCCTCCACTCCGCCGTTGCATTGCCCGTTTACAACCGCTGCCCCAAACGGCATCCTTCTACAGCTCTTCACGCCGTCCGGCGGAAACAACGTCCAATCACTATGAAGTCCTCGAACTCTCCCAATCGGCGTCCGCCGCTGAGATAAAACGCCAATTCTATACCTTGTCGAAGAAACACCACCCCGACCACAACGCCTCTGACCCCAACGCCTCGACGCGTTTCGTCGCCATAAGCGAAGCATACCACGTGCTCTCGGTCCCCGAGAGGCGCGCGCAGTACGATGCCCAACTATCGCATGCGCACCCCTCTTCCTTCCGTGCCCACCACCACCCTCCTGCAGGCTCGCACTTCGGCTCGCGCCCCGCCAGTGGTCTAAATAAGAAGCGCAGCACGTTCCGCGGTCCGCCGCCGTCCTTCTACAGATCTGGTGGGTACGGGAGGCACGGAGCGAAGCGCGCCGAGCACGCGCACCAACAGTACGCGGGGACCCAGCAAGAACAGGGCGCTGGGGCTGACTCGTATGGCGGGTTTGGAGAGGGGTTCGGACCGGGGCAGACAGGGCGAGGAAACCAGGTCCCACATTTCGATGACAGAAGACACAAACGGACGCATGATGACGTCTATGAGCATATCAGCGCGCGGAGGCGGAGGAAACGAGACGCCGAAACGCCCCATGAATTCGACAGAGGTGGGATGCTGGCAAACTTCATCATGGTATCGGGCGTGGTGGCTATAGCGGCTGCTGCTACGAAGATATTTAGCAACAGCAATGAGGGGGGCAAGAAGGCGGACGCGTGAGATGGGGTCAAGAACACGCATGCATCGTGCCTTGAGGCGGCTCCAAGGCATGCCTGTAGACCTGTATCGCAACACTATGGGGATAGTTCATGCAAAGAGGCAAAGATCTGGTTCGGAGCGAATTAAGAGATGCATTGAGACAAGTAGTTTTACATGCTAAAAGCCACATTACATCGCTCATGTCTACACGCCGAGTCAAAGAATTGACTCGCTATAGAACTGCGCGTTCTCGTCTAACCCAAACTCCGCACTGTCCACACGCTATCCAAGTGAGGCGCTTAACCCTCAAAGGTGAAGCTGGTACCGAGCTTGTGGCCAGACTCGTTCAGCTTCTGGGTATCGAAAGAGCCACCAACGCCGAAAGTCAGACCGCTGTTGACCTTGGTGTTGTAGGCGAGGGACGCAATGCCGAGGTTGTTGATCTTGGCCTGCCAAAACTGTCAGAAAATGCTTTGTTAGAACGGGTAACGTTCTACAGACCTTCGCGAACGAGGCAGGGTCGATCTTGTACTTGGCAGCAAGCTCAAGACCAACGGCACCCTGGGACTTGGAGTCCCAGGTGGCGCGGGCACCGGCCTCGACGGCGCTGTTGACCTTCTGGTAGTAGGCAGCGGAGAAGACGCTGAGGGAGTTGGTGGCGGTGATGGCGGCGTTGTAGATGGGAGTGGTGTATCCGACGGCGGCGGAGTACTTGGTGATGGCAGCCTTCTGGACGTCATAGCCGACCTCACCACCGACGAGGAAGCCCTCGTGGCTCAGGACGGCATCGGCAGTGGCGCTGACAGCGCCAGAGGCATTGAGGTCACCGAAGACGCGGCCGTGGAAATTGTTCTGCTTGAAGAAAAGGTTGACCTTCTGACCCCGGTTGCCAGCATCAGGCTTGAAGTTGTTCAGAACCTCGGTCTTCAAGCCGGAAGCGAGGGTGTCGTTGAGCTCAACCTTGGTGGAGAGGAGGTTGGCCGTGTTCCACGACTGAGTGATGCTGATGCCTGTCCGGCGCTTCGTCAGCAGCTGTATTGTGTATCCCGTCACCGTGGCTTCTTCGGGAGGGCGAGCGTAATGGAAAAAATGTATGGGTATACGCCGGTAAAAAGTGATGGGCATCGTAAGACTGAAGAAAGAGAGCTCTGTACCGTTGGAAAGTGACTTCTTGCCCTCGAGCTGTCCACGCCGTTAGCAATTGCCTCGGAAGGTTTTGTGGATGCGCAACGTACCGAGGAGGAGACAGGTCCATCATGCGCCGATGTGCCCTTAGCAGTGAAGTTGACACCGTTGGGCGCCTTGAGCTTGACCTCGAGCTGGGCTGCGCCGTCGTTAGCATGCGCAAAGCGCCTCTGAGCGTTGCGCCTGACCTGCGGCAGCGTGGTAGAAGTCCTTGTTGATGAGCTGCAGAGTACACATTAGCAATTGCATTATAGGAGCTCTTTGGCAAACGCACGTCGTTGGAGGACTTCGCAATGTCGCTGAAAGCGGGCGGTGGGAGGACCGCAGCGACCTTCTGTGCAACGTAGACGTCGACCATGATGGATATGTTGTAAGGGAAAAGGCGGCGGAAGTTGCGGTGTAAGAGTGTTGATGGAGTGAGAGTAAAGTTTTGCGGCGCCTGAAAACAACGCCAGATGAAGTCGCTTCTGGCACTAAGGAGGCACTCGCGGAATTACCCGGTCCATGCTCGAGCAAGCGTGACCCAAACACCCGAAAACGTGGGATGCCGGCCTTGGCGTGGACGCTCTTCTCATACTCATCCACATGAAACATGGATGCTCTCCGCGAACTGTAATTGCCAGCATGTCACGCCGGCAGTGAATGTCAACCTGAATCATTTTAATTCCTTACCTGCATCTACACTTGCGCGCACTTCAAGTTGACTTGCAGCCTGGTGAGCTTTCCCGCAGAAACCCATGAAACAGCCATCCCATTTCAGACCTACTCGCCTACACGGCCACCGGGTGATGCGACGGATCTTTTCGCCTAGCTGGCCCTTCTTGCGGCCATGTTGTGGCGAGACGGTAGGGGATGCTCTGTTCTCGGACTGCTGTCTCAATTCAATGTAGGCGTACGGGTATGTTAAACGGACGTTGCATACTGAGTCCATGGTACCTACTAATGCCTCGAAGCCGCTGAGGAATTCGTCTTCTTCGTGGTGCTGTTTTCATTGGCGCTGGTTGGTAGTTGTGACGGACGGTACTTCTGGCATGGTATGAAACTTGTAGATATGAATGATATTATGCGGTATACCGTGTGGCCTGTAATTGGAAGGTGCGATCAGGTATCCCTCGGTAGGCTTTCACCGCCAGAGTGCTATAAGAATGCGCAACTAACCAATAGATAAACTCTGACTTCAAAATGCCTCCGTGTTTTGTTGTTTCATTTTCGCTAAGTACATCTAGTTAGTCTTGCGACTCCTTTTTCTATCTCTTCCCTACCATCCATTCGGGCTTACAGTTTGGCTTTAGCCAATGGCTCCACCCTCTTGAAAACTGCCTCGTTCTCGGGATACGGGTCCACCGTCACGCCGTTGAGCGGGTTTAGCTCGCTTGCCCTGTAAAACATGTCCTCGTAAACCTTGCCGTCGTATCGTCCGAGCGAAGAGTCCAGGACCCAGTCATCAAATCCCCACCCGTCCACCAGCCTTACTGCATGCGGCCTGATCTCCTTCAGCAACTTCATCACTGCGTTTGTTCTCGCAAGACTGATCTGATGCCGTGAAGACGCCCCTGAAGCGAAGAACTCGGAGCCTTCCTGTTCAAGCGTATGGAGAGCCCACAGGCGGAACAACTTCCACAATACGTCTTGAGTCGTAGCATCGACCTTGTTAGCTATATCGCCATCCTTGAGCGCCTCATAGAAGTTCTTGACCACAAGATACTGCGAGTGGGCTTTGGAGAGGCGGTAAAAGTCGACGAGGAGGTCGTTCCATGGTTTCTTGAGGTCGTCGCGGTGCTTGAGAGCTTCAAAAGTGAGGAAAGAGGTGCGCCAGGCGAACGCGGAAACCAGGTCTTCGTCCGAGCCAAGGATGTCAAACGCGCATCCAATCTCTGAACGAGCGCGGAAGTCTGCGAGAATGCGAGTCGTGTCGTTACTCGGCTTTGCGCCAGAGAGGACGGAACGGGCAGACTTGAGGAGCTGGTGAAAAATGAAGTTAGTAAATAGGGGTTATCATAGTCTTCAACTACTTATGACTTACATAGCGGGCGACTTGCTGGGTGAGCATGTAGTTGTCTCCCTCCCACGTAACAGTGGGCAGATAGTCTGCATACCAAGACCCGATACCGCTAAAGCTGGAATATCCATGGCCTCCACAGGCTCTGCGGCAGACTTCGAGACCTTCAGCGGCAATAGTACTCGAAAGAGCTTTGAGACCACACGAAGTGGCATGCAGGTCTGCTAATATGTCACTCCCAGCCTGCGTTTCCTCCGGTCCAGCACCCCGGCCATCTGACTCCCGTTTTCCACCGCTTTCATTCATCATCTTCTGATTCTCTTGATAAAGGTTCATCATACCCTTTCCGGTGAGGTGCAGTGCGAATGTAGCCGCAAGAAGGGGTAGAAGCCTTATTTGGACCATTGTGTAGTTCAACACAGGATTCTCGCCCTTCTCGCCCTGAGGTGCGTCCCGATCCTGGAATTGGCGTCGTACTGCACAGTAGCGAGTCGCGATGGTGACGCCGCGAGCAAGAACTGCGCCAGCTTGCATAACGATGGTGGAACGAACCCACGTAAGTGTGCCGTAGACGAGAGATGGGCTGCCTTGGCGTACATATCTGTTTGTCTCTGGATCGATCCTTGAAAAGCGGCCCAACATGTTGAAGTGCGG
Source organism: Pleoardoris graminearum (assembly GCA_030770415.1). Classification (NCBI taxonomy): domain Eukaryota; kingdom Fungi; phylum Ascomycota; class Dothideomycetes; order Pleosporales; family Didymosphaeriaceae; genus Pleoardoris; species Pleoardoris graminearum. Next base: position 553,371 of record JASEKS010000007.1, on the reverse strand, counting down.
CACCTTGACCTTGTTGAACAGCAAAAATCCATTGTCCATCGTATTGTATCCAAATTTGGGTCCAATATCACCGGCATGTATGTTCTCCAACGGTTCGTGTGTCTTCAAGTCGCGGATTTGGACAATGAAAGGATGAGGGCCGTAACTCTTTCCGTTGATATATAGCTGTGCCATGACACAAGCATGGTTCGCAGTTCGTCCAAGAGACCCAATCCACCACTTTGAAGCAGTGAGATGTGGAGAATGGATCGTGAAGGTCTTGTCGTCTGAATTCCAGGTGGCAGTTGTCTCAAGCCCGCGGACGTTGGAGCCATGTCCAAGCTCTGTCTGAGCATAGCAGCCGATAATCTTGTAATCCATGGCCGGCTTCAAAAACTTCTCTTGCTGTTCTGGTGTTCCTTGTTCGCTAATGGTGATCTCTTCTGTTAGCCCAGTGTTCACATTCTAGTAGTACATTGCCCTACCTTGAACATGGATTCGTGGAGGGCATACGGTCCCGGCTCTCCAACAGCTTCCGAAGCAGTTCGAAGTTCATCAGTATCCCAGTTGTGCTTTCGCTTCAGGAGCTGGAGCTTCTTCTCGCGGGCAAGGGCTCGCTCAAAACGTTCCATTCGACCATTGAAATAGTCTGATGACTTGTCGAAAACCGGCTCCGACTTCAATATCCCGAGAATTCTATTTCTTCTTTCAATGACATCTTTGGTAAGTAGTAATTCCTGCAGCTTCTCCACGTGGATGTCGCTCGTTCCACGCTCGGCATCGAGGAGCTCATTGCCTTGCGGGCCAGATGGCTTCAATTGTTTCACCCAGTCTGGCGTCGGTGTCATTGTGCACTTTTTAAGTGTATGAAAGGACACAGAGAAGAGCAGGTTAAATGACAGAAGCTATCGACGTCCGTGACTGTCAATAGTGATGACACACCCTCGGTCGGCGCGACCAATGACACGGGGATACAACCGCGCTAGTGATCGTTGCCGAGGCACACCCTGACGGATCCAGAAATATTCGGGAATGGAGGTCGCTGAACATACAAAAGCATAGCACAACTCAAAGCGCTCGAGTTCCATCCATTGAGTTGCTTTGCAGAAGATCATAACCGTCAATTTCGGGATACATTGGACTTATTTGATCGCATGTGAGCACTGTAATCCCCGGACCGCGGAAGGTGCATTCAGTGTAGAACTGCTTTCAAGGAGCTCGCCAAGTACACTGATTGATGTAGACTAATTCTCCTGTGCTTGACATCAAAACTGCAATTATATTCCTCTGATCCACGTGTTTCCATGCCCCGGGTGGTGCGGCAACTGCGTACTCATACCCATTTTGCAACATGCACTCATTGAGTAAATCAGATCAGCTCCACGACGTTGTGCCTCGCGCGCGCGCGTATTGACGGTGCCATTGAGTCTTTGACAAGCCCGCGGTTCCAGAGTGAACAGGGTGCCTAACATCGATGCCTTGAGACGCATGCAGCAGGTATTTGCCGTGGCGACGGTGATCTCCGTGTCTCGCACACAGGCGCGAGATCCTCCGATGACTGCAAGTGGTGATACCAATGATGCACCAAAGTACGCGAGCAATACATTCGATAGATCGTTGGGCTACGATGGCCGCACTTGGACGTGGCGTTGCGCATATGGCACTGTCTGGATATGCAATGCCCGAATTTCAAATCTCAGTGCCTAGGTCCGCTCTCGATTAGCTCAAGCAGGAGATACTTTTGTCCGGTGCAAAACTGCGCATATAAATCTGTCAGCCGCAGCCGCAGCCTGGGCGTCTGTGAGACCCACTGTCCGGCGGCACACGAGCGGCTGGAGTGAACGGCACACAGCTTAGGTGTAACTGAATTAAAGGGACGAAACGCATACAGGGTCTAGGCAACAGCTCGCAACAGACGATGCTTGGGCAACCGTGTTCGTGTCCTGGGGTGGTACTTCAGTCTGATTGCGTATGAGGTATTCCGTGGTAATTCGGGCCTTTTCACGGCATCAAAACACTGCACCGCGTGGCTTTGCTGGCTTTGGCGGATGCGCTGGGAGAAAGGTGGACCGAACGGTTCTCGATGCACAGGTAATGGCTATTATTATGACGGAGACGAACAGCCACACCTGCACGACCCTAAGCGACCTAGCGCGGGCGTGTGTTCTCTCTCCGTTCTGCATCCGCACACGACCTGTTCAACGCAAACACCCTCGTGGTCCGCAAAGACGTCTGCTTCTCCTCCCGGCGCTCGACGTCGCCCCTCCTCCTGCCCTTTCCGCTCTCTGGCCTGGCTGACTCATTCCCGCCCTCTACACCCCGCAACACCTCACACAGCCCAGTGACGCTACGAATTCTATGCCCAAGAAGCCTTCCGCGCTCCGCCTCGACAGTACCCTCCTCCGCTCTCCCACGTCCTTGTAGGCCGCGGACAGAATGGGCCAAACTCTCTCCGAGCCCGTTGTCGAGAAGGTGCGTTGGCCCAATGCCCTCCCCACCCCCGCACTGCGCACATTGGCCCTACCGCTTGCCTTGCAACAGCCTCGGGCGCAGGTATATGCGGGCAGGGGACACTACCGTGCAGCTCATATTACTGACGCGCGTCCTTGGTTTAGAAATCGCAAAGCAGCGATGGCGACAGCTTGATTTTCGGCGTGTCCTCGATGCAGGGATGGCGAATCAGCATGGAGGATGCACACGCATGCATCCTAGATCTGCAGGCCGCCGGCGACGAGGCCAAGGACACGCCTGCAGACAAGCGACTAAGTTTCTTCGGTGTCTACGACGGTCACGGCGGCGACAAGGTAGCGATATACACAGGCGAGCACCTACACGAGATCGTCGCGAAACAGGAAGCCTTCAAGGAAGGCGACATAAAGAAGGCTCTGCAAGACGGCTTTCTGGCCACAGACCGCGCGATACTGAGCGGTATGTATGCCTGTTCTCTGCAGCCCTGGGGCGCAGTGCTAATGCTGCGACATAGACCCCAAGTATGAGGAGGAAGTATCGGGATGCACCGCTTCCGTAGGCATCATCTCGAAGGACAAGATTTATGTGGTATGCCAGACACCGGCAGTCTTCTGCGCACTAACGCTGAACTACGTAGGCCAACTCGGGCGATTCGCGGACCGTCTTGGGCGTCAAGGGCCGGGCAAAGCCGCTCTCCTACGACCACAAGCCCCAGAACGAGGGTGCGTAAGACCTGTCATAACATGGGGCATGGCTGACGATCCACAGCCGAGAAGGCACGTATTCAGGCCGCTGGTGGCTTCGTAGATTTCGGTCGGGTCAACGGCAATCTCGCTCTTTCGAGAGCCATCGGAGACTTCGAGTTCAAGAAGAGCGCCGAGCTCCCGCCCGAACAACAGATAGTGACGGCTTTTCCTGATGTCGAAATACACGACATCAGTGAGGACGACGAGTTCCTGATCATTGCTTGTGACGGTGAGACTGTGCTCTCGATTTTGGAAGCTGGCCGCTTATACTCGTATAGGAATCTGGGATTGCCAATCGTCTCAGGCTGTTGTCGAGTTCGTTAGACGCGGTATTGTTGCAAAGCAGGACCTCGCATCCATATGTGAAAACATGATGGACAATTGCCTCGCGAGCAACAGTGACACGGGTGGTGTAGGATGCGACAATATGACAATGATTGTCATTGGTCTTCTGCAGGGAAAGACGAAGGAACAGTGGTACGAGGACATTGCGAAGAGGGTCGCGAACGGAGAGGGACCTTGTGCTCCGCCAGAATATGGCAAGTCTGAAGATTCTACCTCTCCTGCCTCAGAAGGCAGCAATTAGTGCATGTCTAATACACGACACTAGCCGAATTCCGTGGTCCAGGAGTACATCACAGAATTGATGACAGCCCTGATGACATCGACATGGACCTTGACAGTCGCTTTCAGGGCAACCGTGGGATGGGTGGTGAGCGACTCCGAGCTTGTGCATCAATCGTATGCTAATCATCTAGGTGGGGGTGGCCGCATCATCCTTCTTGGAGATGGTACGGAAATCACCACCGAAGCTGCAGATGCCGACATGTTTGACAATGAAGACGAGGACAAAGATCGCGACTTTCAAGTCGACAGGTCTAACGGCTCCCGAGAGGAGACGCCCGGACCACAAGGTACTCCCACGAGAGAGGCCACGGAATCACCTTCGTCCATGAAGACGGGAAAGTCTGAAGAGCGGCCTGCCCAGCAGAAGGACAGTACAGTACCGGTTAAAGTTGCTACCAGTACCCCTACAGGTGCAAAGTAACCGGTGAACTTTGTACCATCGACTACGAATTTCTTGGCATTGATTTCGTCGAGAAGCTTTCGACCGCATACTGTACGCGTCGGTAATCTTGGTCGTACCTGGCTTGAAGCTCGACCTTGGCAGGAAAAGCTTTGGCTTTCCGCTAATGTTCACGTCATGACCTTAATGCGGTGGGTGGACCAGGATATTGTCAGATTTTCTGGGCTGGGTGGCTTTGGCTTGGTTTGACAAGCAGAGGCGGGCATTGGCACGGCAAAAATCACTGATGCGGTCTTCATTTTTTTGAGAAGATCCCCGATGCATGAGCTATGAGAGCACGAACCTCACCCAAACAGGGCCTCATCACGAATTGATACCTGGCGTCGCACGTCGTCGTCCCCTTTCTTATTATACTGATTTTTGAGACGTTTCGATCCCTGCTCTGAGGGTGTCTATAGCGATGCACTTCTTTCATAGATCATGGATTGAGTTTAGGCGTGGTGTACGTTGGGGGTGGGTAGGGCTGCAATGAATCACTTTCCCTCCAGATTTGGTTCATGTTGACTGGTGTGTAGCAATACTAACAAAAACAGATCCAACGTACCATTTCCCTTAGTGTATTTCTTTACGTTTATCCGTGGGAGCTGTATCGACTTCGTTTCCCTTAGTGTATAACCTTTCCTACAACTTCCACGTCCTAGGCTGCAACGGATAGTCCTTCGGCCCGCTCTCCAATGCGCCTCTATTCCCTATGATCTCATGGACGTTTCTGAATCCACCTACGTTCTGGAGGATGTCCCAGTCTGCCAGGAGACTCTTCATGACGTGGCGTACGCCAGCCTCGCCCATGATGGACAATCCCCACACCCAGAGACGGCCGACGAAGACAAATTGCGCACCAAGCGCGAGCGCCTTAAAGACATCGGATGCGTTGCGCACGCCCGAGTCGTACATGATGTAAATCTTGTCGCCAACCGCTGCTTCAAGTTAGATGCTTCTCCCTCCCACGATATTCCGTAGATCAACTCACCATCCACAATCTTCTCCAGAGCATCCAGACTCGCGACCGCCCCATCCACCTGCCTCCCCGCATGGTTGCTCACCACAATCCCATCGACACCATACTCTACAGCTTTCTTCGCATCATCGACGTGCTGGATGCCCTTCAACGCGACCGGCTTCCCGCCGGACAACTCCTTCCACAGCTTCATGGCCCACACAGCTTTCTCCCACGTATGCGCGCGTCCGTGCCACACATTGTCAATCCACAGCGCGCCCGCCTCATTCGGCTGCTTCAGAGGATCGATGCCGCGCTCCTGGAGACGGCGCCGAAAGACGGGATCGGAAAGCCCAAGGTCCGCGCCTTTACCATGGTAGAAGGCGTAGTTGCTCGTGTTCACATCGTCGTGGCGCCATCCCAGCTGCCAGGTATCCAGCGTCAGGATACACGCGGTGAAGCCGCTGTCCACGGCGCGCTGGAGCAGCGAGCGCGTGAGCTCGTCGTCGTGCGGCATATATAGCTGGAAGAAGCGGGCGCCCTTGCCGTCTTTGGCGAGGGCGTCGTTGGCGGCGCCGACATTTTCGATGGGCTGGGAGCCCGCGGTCGAGAGGCAGTAGGGCAGGTTGAGTTCGCCGGCTACGCGGGCCACAGGGATCTCGCCTTGGTCGTCGTAGATCTTGTTGATGCCGATGGGGGCGAAGCCGATGGGGGCGTTGACTTTGTGACCCCAGATTTCGTGCGCAGTCTCCCGTTCGTTCGTGTCGACGAGCATGCGCGGAATGATGCGGTGGCGGTAGAAGGCTTGTCGGTTAGCGGTGTGGGTATGGGATTGTCTGGGTGTGGGTCAGGTCTGTAATGCTTTACGACGTGAAAGATGAGGGGCCGAGAGCATGGACATACCCGGCGTTGCTAGACGCATAGAACCATCCGTTCTGCGTGAGTTTCGTCTGGGCAAGGCGCTCGAGTTCGCCAGGCTCAGTGTTGAAGGGCGGCACCTTGCCCTCGTTCGAATTCCAGAAGTTTTCACGCTGGTAGAGAGCGTATTGGGGCGTGGAGCGGAATTCACGGTTGGGGTTCTTGGGATCCATTGTGGATTGGGTTCAGGAGTTTTCTTGCTGATTTTGAATGCAATTGAAGATGTTTTGACTAATTGAACAGTGACGAGAAGATCAGGTCCTCTTGTACTTGAACAATCAAATACTGAGGATATCAAAAGAGTACTCGAGCTTGTGTATCGCTCAATGGGATCAGTGCGATGACGAGACTGCGATTAGTCAAGCTTATATTGAGAGGTATTCTGCTGTTCTTCGGAAATAACGGAGACACATAGGGCAATGGTGACGCTACATATCATCGTCATAACTAGGTAGTCGCCGCCACTTGCCGTTGTTCTGTGCCGCGGACCCATTGGTATTTCCAGAATCATTTAAGTTGCGCGGAATGGACCGGAGGGACTCGAACTGCCGGACGAGCAGATGAAACATCGATTTGGTCTGTGAAAAGTAAGTCGGAAAGCGAGGACGACACCAGCTGACGCTTGATAGTGTCGTTCCAACACGCCCCCGAGACTGGGGATCAGCTCGAAGCGAGCGGCTACGGTGGGGCTGAAAGCTTGTTTGTGCGGGCAGTACCGGTTGCGCTCACCGGTAGCCCGCCCAACTGTACATGACCCGCAGACGGTGAATGCTCAGCAGTCATGTGTATGATTTAAGAAATTACAGCCAACGCATGGCTGATTGTCCTGGACAGGTGACCGGCAGTGGGAGCGTTCCGGACCAATCGGAGTCTGTCTAAGCTCCAAGACATCGCCAAGCATCGTCCACTTGCGGAGTTGACCGCAGCGACCTTTGTACTGAGAACACCTTCTAGTCGTTGCGCAACATGTCGGCATAGATGCGCTGATCACTTCGCTCACAGCACGTCTGCCGTTGTGCGCACATCCCTCACCAGGCTGCCCAGCATGTCGGTCATTCTCTGTACAGGTCAGTAGCTCGTTCCAGCCCATCTTTAGCACCCGAGGAAGCTCGAATTGACGCTCTGTAGCGGGGTATGACCATACAATCCGGTACGCGAAGTTTCCCCCTCGGGCTGCGCGCATGTTCACTGACCCGCCAGCTTCTGGGAGGCGCTGTCCGGCATCTGTTCACGAACCATTCCGCACCCCGACTCGCAGGTAAACCGCCTATGCATCTCGCCCGACAAGCGCTTCCTCGCCGCGGCGGGCCACCACACGGTCAAGCTCTACGAGATCAAGTCGTCAAACCCAAATCCGGTCCTGACCTTCGAGGGACACACATCGAACATCACTGGCGTCGCATTCCACTGTGAGGGCAAGTGGATGGTGACGAGCTCCGAGGATGGCACCGTCAAGATCTGGGATACGCGCTCAGGCAGCGTGCAGCGCAACTATCTGCACGGGGTACCGGTCAATGATGTGGTCATCCACCCGAACCAGGGCGAGCTGATTAGTTGCGACCGCGGCGGCAATGTGCGCATCTGGGATCTGGGCGAGAACAAGTGCTCGCACCAGCTCATACCCGAGGACGACGTATCCGTGGCTAGCGTGACGGTTGCCAGCGACGGTTCCATGTTGTGCGCCGGAAACAACAGCGTACGTCGTGCTGTCTCGTACATCGTCTTAATATGCTGATCGTGTCCAGGGCAAGGTCTACGTCTGGCGCATGGTCCAACGCGCCGAAGTCACGTCCCTCGTCCCCGTCTGCACCTTCATCGCCCACCAAACCTACATCACCCGCGTGCTCCTCTCGCCCGACGTGCGCCATCTGGCTACCTGCAGTGCCGACCACACAGCTAGAATCTGGTCCATCGACACCTCGCAGCCCCATAACGTGACCGTGCAGGACAACCTCCCGGGCACCAATGACCGCGACCCGAACGCCTTCCCGCTTGAAACGACGCTCCACGGACACCAACGCTGGGTCTGGGACTGTGCGTTTAGCGCCGATTCTGCTTACCTGGTGACTGCATGCTCCGACCACTATGCGCGGTTATGGGAGCTGAACAGCCAGAGCATTATCCGGCAGTACAACGGACACCATAGGGGCGCCGTGTGTGTTGCGCTGAACGACACTGCTGTTGGTAACTAGGAGGACGAACAGGAAGTGTGAGTTCCATTTTCCCTGCATTGCATGCACTGTTCCTCTTGGCGTCGTCTGTTAGTGTTTGCGATACTCATGCGTTGTTTAGGGAGTTCATGCTTGCGTGCGGAGGGGAAGTGACTAGAATCATTCGCGCTGAGCAGCCAATTCGAATCGATACGAAAAACCCAGTTATTCTTCGGTGTTATGCGTGCAGCGGCCCGTCCTGATCGAAGTCAACATCACTGCGGGCTTTTCAGGCGTTCGGTCTTTGTGCATCGGGCATCGCGGATATGACAGCATCGCTATGAGCTGACCAAAGAATAAAATTCGAGCTTACAGTTGGGGCAAATGATTCGCATGTGGAGTACATGTGAGCAATCTTGGCGTTAGCAGCGGGGAATCGATAGGAGGAGCAAAGTGAAGTGCGAAACGGCGAAGACGGCGAACGCATTCGCGGCTGTCAAATACCATTGTGTTTATCATGATTACCGCGAGTCAAATATCGAGAGCTTCGTCGTAATATCAATGATGGTTACTCAGAGTTCACATTTACTTCCTGATCCGCTTCACGCCCAATTCAATCCTTCATTACCGTCCTCCAATTCCATCCCAAGTCCTATACATTCCATGACGAAACCATCCTAGAACGCTCCAACTGACCATGATCTACATCATGAACACGGGTGAGTACAGACACGCTCAATACAATGCCAAGCGACGCCATGCAAGAACGCTTGCCATCAAACGCCATTCCAAGAAGATCAACAATCTGTAAGAATGACCAACAAATAAAGAAAGAAACAAAAGATGAAAAGGCACCACGTATCCATATCAACACGACAGGCGCCCTCGATAAGCATACGGGCCGCCAATATATGTTTGGTACAAGCCACTCGCTCACCATGCATTCTCTCATCGTCTCAACAATCCCGAAAACCAACTTGTAAGATGCTTCGAGCTCGTCGTACCCGGCGTCCAGCTCAGTGCGCTGTCCGCTCGCTCACTCTCAGGCGTCCTCGGACCGCTTCCAAGCATCGGGACGGTTTTGCCCCTCACAAGACCCGTCGGTGGTGTCTGCGGTCTCGATTGGTTCCTATCGCGGGGACCGAAGAGCATGGCGCGCGGCGTGCGTCGCTCAGGTGTACTGCTATCCTGCTTTGGCTCGGGGCGAGAGACGACTAGCGACGTGGAGACTAGTGCGTGTCCTGAAGGTGTAGGCGTGCTTTGACTGCTGGGTGCGGAGCAGGGCTTAGAAGTCCTGGATGTGTCGGAGACCAAATAAGGCGGTGAATCTACAAGACGAATCGTTGAGCCAGGCTCCTCTCTTGGCGGTTCGGCGAGGGCAGGACTGAGCAATCCATGCAAAGACAAGCCAGTCTTTACCCATGGACGAACTGTATAGGTGATCTGCGGTGAGTCTACTAATCATCAGATTAGCACGGGTCACGCTGTTGAGCGAAAGATCATGCAGCACCACCTTCAGGGGTGGGTGCCCGTTCCTCCTTTGCTTCTTGGCCCGGCTCCGCCGCTGCAGCCTCGTTATCGTTCTCCTGGATACCGTCGCCGTTGGTCGCAGCAGCAGCGGCTGCCGCCTCAGCAGCTTGCTTCTCGGCTTTAGCTCTCTCCCGCGCTGCTTGTCTCTCGGCATTCTCTTTGCGAGCGCGCTCGTCTTTGGTTTTGCGGAGGCGCTCGACTTCCTCGACCCCGCCGCTCTTCTTCAGCTTGTTCTCAGCGACAAACTCTCCGAGCTCTCTCTTGAATTCACCTCCATCACGACTTGCAAGTTCGCGCTGCCGGGCCTTCTCTGCACGCTCAATGGCCTCCAGACGACCTTCGTGGTTCGGCCGCAAAGCCTTGACTTCTCCCAAGACGCCATCTCGAGCTTGACGAGGATCAACAGCCTTGTCGAACGCGGCAGCATGGAGCAGGTTACGTCCGGAAGCCGAACGCGTGCCCTGGCCCTTGCCATCCTCATTCTGCAGGTTCTGTTGCTTAGTCGCTTGTTCCACTAGCTCAAGGGTCTCGGCAGCCTTCTCGAGATCATCTTGCAAGTCAGCAGCCAAATCTTCCTGCATCGAGAGAAGGTCGCGCTCTTCGCACACCGTCTGAAGCTCTTGCTCCCAGATTTTGGTCCACTGCGGCTTCTCCTTTGCCAGAAGATCCTGCAGCTTCTTGAGATCAGCGGTGGCCTTGGAGAGGTCCTTGGCAGCGACTTCTAGTTGACGTGGCAATGGTCTTACACCTCGCATGACGACATCCTTCCGCAGGTCCTCGATAATGTCTTGGACATCGTCTACGCGAGTGACCATTTTCTCCGAGTCTTCCTGCAGCGTTTTCTTGCCCTCGTTTATATATGCACGGCCGCTGTCGCCATCAAGCGTAGGCAGTGCGGCTTTGACCGCGGTGGATTTCACAGCAGCAGCTTTAGTCCGAATGCTTGACATGCTAGCTTCGATATCAGCTACCATAGATGAATAAGTCTGCTTCACTACAGCAAGGTCTCGGCGTAGTGACTGAACTTCGTTGAGTTGTGCAATAGACGAAGAGGATACTTCAGAAGAGCCACCGGTTGGCATGGGAGAGCTGGGAGTCAGCAAAGTCGAAGCACGGGCTGAAGATAGGGTGGGTGCTGCAGCAATACCCGCGAGTTCTCTCGATGTCTGTTGTTGACGTTCGGCGACACGCTGAATGGCGGACTGTTGGTCCTCGACAACGCTCTTGATATTCTCCACAAGACGATTCAGGCCATTGAACTTGTCATCAATGTGGTTCTTGACCTCGTCGAGCTGTTCGACATTTAGAACAAGGACGGAACGGTCTTTGATGTCGTTCATCTCTTCTAACTCATATCGCACGCCAGAGACTGGATCCTGGATATGGATTTCCGGAAGCTCGCCGTTACGGTGGGTATCCCAAGCGAACTTTTCAATAAAGGCAAGCTGTAATCTGCCAGGAGACAGATCTGAGCCGTCTGAGAAGACGTACTTCCGGATCTTGCTTTTATACTGCAAGAAAACTGTGAGTTCCTTTCCCGCCTGGGGAGACTGCTCAGGCACGAAAGGTTCCGGCTGTGGAGATGGAGATGGGGTTTTCATCCTACGTGAGCCCATTCGCGCAGGTATACCAGTGGGTTTGCGTGGCTCTTTAGAAGAGGATTCAGCAGGCAAGCCAGCGGGTTCGGTCAAAGGACCATTGAGCGTAGCTCCAAGCTCGGGGGTGTCACCTTCAGGAAACTTGGGAGCACCGAGTTTATCTTCAGGCGTCTTTACAACGGGACTATTCTCGGGCATAGGTTCTTGGGGTGCTTTGATGCTCGGGGTAGAACTCCGAGCACTTTCCTCGGAGATGCGCCGTGACACATCGTTTGTAAACTGGGTCTCGACAGCGGGGCGAGCATTCGATCGCTGGCGACTGTGGAGCATTGATCCTCTCACGCGAACAGCGTTTATAGATTCTCGAACGTCCCTTCCTCGGTTTGGGATAGGCGAGTTTTGTACTGGTGGCATTGGAATCCCATTCGTCCCTAGGTGTTTCTGGATCTGATACGCCGAGAATCTCCGCGAAGCTCTTCTTTCCAGTTCTCCGCCTCGTTGCAGAGCTGCTAATGCATCTTGTTGCTTCGGTGGCGGCGGAGGCGGGGGGAAGTTGGCGGGCCAGTTTTGCTGTTGTTGAGGTTCTGGCGATTTTGGCATGGGATCCTCAGAAGGATACGGAGCAATGACGGGCATCTGTTGGGCAGTAGTGCTGGACAACGAGGAATCGGTCGATAGTTGGCTGGCGTTTGTTGAGCGGTTGGCCCTTGGATTCGACGGCAGAGCATCGTACTTGTTCGGAGAGGCTCGCCCAGGCACTGACGACGACCGTGGGGGCAGATCGGGGCCATCTGCAACCAAGTCACTCTCCTGGCGCGCGGGGAGACGTGTGCTGGCGGCACGGGCCTGCTGTGGTTCCTCCACTTCACCGGCACTGTCAATACTTCCCTGTCGGGGACTGCCTCCGTTTGCCGACCCGTTGCGCTGCCGCAGACGCTGCTGCTTCTTTTTCAGGCCATGTAGCAGATTGATTATAATGTCTCGTATGCGAGGAAGGAAGTTGTCGAGGCTAGCCTGCGTTGCTTCCTGGCTTAACGTTTCCTCCAAGATACCGCGTAGTAGCTCGGGGACATTGCCAAGGTCTTGTGTGTCGACTCCAATAGCGTTGAACGCTCGGGATGCGATATTGAACTCGTAGCCCAAGCGCACGTAGACGTCCGAGACTTCGCTCTCCGTGGCAGTCCCGCGGGACCATAGCGTCAGGGTTTCGAGTAGTTGCTTGGTGGCAACGAGTAGGTGTGTGACTGTGAGCGTCAGCGACGACTCGGCGCGACGGGGGAGGGCATATACTACCTGACTTCTCTATCTGGCTGAGCTGCTGTTGGGGCTGCATGGCGAGGAGAGGTTAGCGAGGCGATTCTCGTAGTGTAAGAGAGTGTGGCAGGAATGTTCGGCGGGATCGGGCGCATTGCGGAAGAAGCCTTACAGTCTGTTGGGCTCGCCTGGCATGTGCGCCGCGAGAGGAGCCCTTGCTCGAGCCCTGGGATGGCGCATACTCGTCGGTAAGCGTCATGCTGGACGCTGCAGAGGGGGGGTATATCGTGGCTTCCGAGTCGCGCGAGGGCCGTCTTCTGCTCGCGCCGGACGACATATACTGCATGGGCGAGGTGGCGTGGGGGTTGGAGAGTATAGACGCGATGGGGACAACGGTGGAGGATGTGGACGTGCCAAGCATGGACCTCCCGTTAGCGGGTAGCGGGTGAATTAGCGCAGGCCAGCGGAGGAAGTCGCGGCCCACGCTGCGAGCACCTCGATTCCTGCGTTCCAAGGCTTATGTTGTGTCGAGACGCTGTTTCACATGCAAGCTGCGTGGCCTAAGTGGAAAAGCGCGCCTGCGACATCGTGTCGGAGAATATCTGACCTCAGATGGCCGCACATTCAAGATACCGCAAACCCCAGCCCTCTTTGCACGTGCGGCGAAATGATTGCAATTCTGCCTTTCCGAAGTAGCCGTGGAGCTAGCCCCGAGAGCGCTGCGAAGTGAAGTTTACGCTGGAACACGCGTCAGTAGATATACTGCCAAATATCGTTGACAAACTAATCCCCACCTTAGGCTACCAAATATGCAAGCTGCCAGTGCCACTGGCCGATTTGGTACCTCGCGTCGTGTTTTCCGAGCAATAGTACCTTAAGCGGCCGCTCGGCCAACTGTTGTAGATCCAGGGTCATTGGCACGAAAGTGTCGTAACAAGGTGGCCTGTGTACTGTGGCTCCTCCTCAGAAAACGCTGCTGAGTGCTCTACTTTGGACCTTGATTGAAGCGGCCGTCAGATGCATGCAAGATAGATGGTAGATAATTCTCGTTTGTGCGGCCGGCAAAGGCGAATGTCTAAGCATTGCAGCACGCAGTAAGCCGGGCTGTGTCTGCTGCGTGCCTGAGGCTCTCTGCCTATTGCAGCAATGCTGAGTGCTTCTGCGTTCAATCCGAAGCGTGCTCCAGCTAGGTAGCCGTCTAAAGCTCTTGGGCTTGATCACCGTGTGCTGGTGCTCCGCCACAATCGGGCACATTGTTCCAGTACGCACAATAGACAACCGCATTCGCCCCGGAATCCCAAGCAAGATCAGCTTGGGCACGGCCTGCGCGGAGCCGTCCACTGGTGGCTTGACCGCTAGCCACCGAACCTATTTTCGACGTGGTATCGAGCTCTCTTCCCGACCAGCCCCACTAACCTCCTCTCTACGCGAATATCAAGCGCCCATCGCAGCACGCAATTGCACCTCGTTCGAAGCTCTCCATTGCGGCGTGCGCTTGGCTTAGCTTCCGCTCCGCCCGCGCCTTAGTCGTTTCACTACCAGGGCGATCAACAGCGGCCATTTCGAAAGCGCCAAGCTCGGGTCGCGCCTTGTTCTAGTTCTCCTGCAACTGCATCACCTCACACATACCCCCCTTTGCCCACCCGCCCGAACGCGCCCATCGCAGGCAGGCACTCGGCGTTTCCGCCTCCTCTCCAGCGCCCCTCTCTACATTGGTTCCTTTGCGCCGCCTTGCGGTCCCCTCCCCAACCCGACGAGGCACGTCCTCACACCGGCACGCCCATGTCCGCCGCGGCCACATCCATCAATGTGAACGGACCCTTGAATCCTTCTTCGAACTCCTCTGGTGGCCGAGCACAATTGAAGATGAGTACTTCGGGTAGGGGCGCAGAGGGAGCGCGCAAGCAGGCTGGCAGTCCTGTCGATGCTCAAAAGTAAGTGCTATCCACCTCTGACGCAGCCAATCCGTCGCGGCTCTCATCTTCTGTCCCCTTTCGCATGGGCGCACTACCAGGCCGTGGTGCTTGCCCAGCCACGCCTCGGCAGCTCGTTGGCCCACAGCGGCGTTCAATGATACTCCTTCGTGCGACGTCCCAGCAGTCGCATGGGCTCCTGGAGCCACGGTGCAACGCTCCCGTCCCGCACGCTGAATACCCTTGCACAGCTGCAGCCATTCTTCTTCATTGTAGCCTTGTGTTTCCGCTCCTCTACTCTGTTCCCTGTTCATGGACACTACTGACTCGAACTCCTCCCAGGAAATCCTCACAACCCAGAGCATGGCAGAGCGGCACAAATCCAATCACACAACGCTCTACAAACCAAAACACCAACGGTGTGGCGAGCGCTCCTCGACCTGCGCAACCCGCTGCGGCGCTTTCCGGCGAGACGGTAACACCAATGCGGCACCTGAACGACAGGATGATGTACCTGCTCGCGAACCTTTCGGTGAGTTCAGGAGGCAAGAATCTGCGACCGCGCGATATCTAATAAAGTGCCCAGGGACTTCCGGGCAATATCACCCTCAAGAACGGGGAGAAGTACACAGGCGTGCTATCAGGCACAAACCTAGATCCCACCGAGATGCGATACGTTTTCAAGATGGTCAAGAAGGTTCAAGGAGCAAACGGTGCCCAGGTGAATGGCACTAGTGGTGAGACGTCGGATGAGTACGTTGGTTCCGGTGACGACCATGTCATGATATTTGACATGGGCGACGTCGCTGATTTCCACGTCGATGGTGTTGTTTTGGACAAGTCACACTCCAAAGGCCAGAATGGTATGTATCTGAGTACAAATCAACCAGAAGCTGCTGACTCTTGTCAAGGTGCGTCGGGTTTCCGGACCGATGCAGATATCTCCGGCAATATGGCGTTCCGGGAAAGGACCCTTCAGAAGTGGGAGCCGTCTTCGGATGCTAATGTCAACCTATCGCTTGATTCCTCGGCCCAATCAGGCAGTTGGGATCAGTTCGCAACGAATGAGCGACTTTTCGGTGTCAGAAGCGACTACGACGAAAACCTATATACCACCACCATCGACCGCACCCATCCGCAGTACGCCGAGCGGGCAGCACTTGCCGAGAAGAAGGCCCGAGAAATTGAAGGCAGTGCTGCACTCAATGCACATGTTCGCGAAGAACGAAGTCAGAATGTGACTGGAGACAAAGATGCAGACGAAGAAGATTTGTATGTGCGTGCGCAATGTCTAGACAACACGTGCTGACTCCCGTATAGGTACAGCGGAGTATATAGGCCGCTCACTAGTGGACAGCCAAATAAGTACACTCCGCCTGCACGACGGCCGCCGTCCGGACAGCCAACCGTTCCTGGCGCTCCCATCGATCCTGCCATTATATCATCGCAGCTGGCTCGCCCCGACTCTACGGCTACCAAGTCTTCCCAACGTACCGCAAGCCCTGGAGCCGAGAAATCCGTTAACACTGAACCATGGAAGCCGCAAGCACCCAAACCTGCTGTAGAACCGTCTGCACCCAAGCTTGAGCAAAGCAATGAAATGTCTCTGAAAGCAGAGACGAAGGCTGTAGCAACGACGAAGTCTGCCGCCGACCAGACGCAAAAGCCTAGTACTACGCTGAAACCTACTATGGGTGGGATTTCGCGCAGGCCGCAGAATGCGACGGCGAATGTCGAACATGAAGTCCTCGATTCCTTCAAACAGTTTTCGGCCGCTGAGAAGCTACGCATGTCAGAACGACAACGGACACTGCAGCGGGAATCTAAGGCTGTCAAACTTAATGACTTGAAGAAGTTTTCGCAAAATTTCAAGCTGAATACCCCTGTTCCATCGGATCTCGTCCCCATCCTAGCCAAAGACGAGGCGAAACAAGCGCAAATTGTTGAGAAGGCCCTGAAGACCGTGCAAGAGATCAAAGCTACCCCCCCAAAACCGGCAGCCGTTAATGCCGATCCGAAGACCGCACCTCGTCCCGCAAATGCCAAGGTAGATGTCCCACAACCATCGCCCAGCGCCTCTGTCGATCGACAGCAGAATCAGAGACCTCGTCAAGGGCCAAATCACTTTGGGGCAGCGACAATGAGAGCCGGACAAGGACACAACCACAATTTGAACCAGATGGCCCCGCGCAACCATGGTCTTTTAAGCACACGTTTGCAGTTGAACCAGCAGCAACACAAGCAACAAGGCAACATGCCATACAACGGTATTCCTCACCCCATACCAATTCAGGACATGCGCGTTCCTCCTCCCACCGGGCCCTCAGCATCGTCTAGCGGCGTCCAAACGCCTACCTCCAGTGTTTCCACGAAGTTCAACGTTCGAGCGACCGAATTCAGGCCCACTGCGAATGCATTCCAACCTGGCGGGCAACTGAGCAACCACTCAAGCCCTAGGCCTGACTCGGCGTCGCGACAAGAACCGCCTCGTAAAGTGCAGCTCACCAGCTTCTTCGGTGGCAAGCGTCCAACTATACAGCCATTGGATCTATCCGAGTCCTTCAACCCTATTCTGCGTTTACGCAAGGAGTCTGCTGAGGACCCGCAGAAAGCGCGTCAATACGCCACTAATGGTGGCATCCAGCCCTCATACCACACCCCACCTACTTGGGACTTTCCCATCGCCAACACGGACAAAAGCTATAAAGACATGTTCGAGCGCCCGACGGCCCAGCCGCTATCCACCCCAAATATGGTTGGGAACGGTCCACTGGCCCACCAGCATCAACTGCCTCCCCAGTTTCAGGCGCCTCAGGGTGTTCCTCAAGGCCAGACACCGCATCACACTCCTCGCCACCCGCCTGTTCAGCCACATGGACCTAGCCCACACCAGTTCGAAGCTCAACACATGCAATTCTCCCATTCCACGTCATCGGTGCACCCGTCACCTCGCCCTATGCCGCCATACATGTATGGTTCCCAACCGCAGCCTCTGCCTGGATACCCGCAACAATTGCCCATGCAACCTTACGGTATGAGTCCCAACGTTCAGCATGTTGCCCTCAGGACTGGACACGGCGGCCCTCAATTTGTCACTCCTCCCGGTCCTGGCATGGGTGGACAGATGATGACGAATCAACCATCTAATGGGCCATACATGGGAATGCCTACCAACCCGCAAATGCAGATGTATCCAGGAGCTCCGGCCGCCGGGTTCACTCAGTATCCCGGACAGATGCCCGCAGGTCCCGGCGCTAATGGTTATCCCAACAGCCCAAGGGTAGGAGCACCGATGATGGCTCACCAGGGCTCGCAGCAAGGCCATCAGCAACAGCAGATGATGTATATGCAACATGGTGCTCAAGGTCCCCCGATGTTTGCGCAAGTGCCTCCTGGTTCCAGTAGGTCATGATGTATAATGTTTCATGCAGCCAGATCTAATGCGATTCTAGTGACGCCTATACGAGGACCATTCGCTCAGCCACACCAACCTCAATATGGATCGCCACACCAGCACCATCAATTCCCTCAGGCACCGCATCGAGTCACACCAAGCGGTAGCTACTCGCAGCCGATGATACCGCAGCACTCGCTGCCTCCTCAGGGACCCCCAACGGGTCCTGCTAATCACGGACCAGAAGCCGGCGAAGAGGTCAAATGAAGTGTCACAAAGCGTCACTTCGAGAAGTTGCGCTTCGCAACATTCTGAGGGGAATCACAGTCTCAGCGTCGTCAGGTCCCGCTACTGTACGATGGTTCTACCACTGGATCTTTTGGGTCTGCATTAGCGTAGGCGAAATGGCATTCACCTTTTTCACGGCAAGATAGCATTAGCGACCGGCGTTGGGTGCACATGTTGGCGTCCAGTGGGTAACTCCTGCCCATCGCATCGATGAGCTTGTGCGAGGAAAGCCATCCAAGGCCGAGCGAGTCGTTTGGAATTGCAACAGCAGCAACGCACAGCTCATTGAACCGCAACTGCACTGGCCACGGGAGGGTGGGCAAAAGAATCGCTTTGGCGTTTTCAGATGGAGATGGCCGTCCTGTGCGTGTCAGGACAAGCGGTAGGGGCTGCAGAATAGCTAGGTATCCCATATCGGGGCTGTATCTCAGATACTTCAAGCCTGCTATAGCAGTGTAACTATCTAAATGGGAATTTTCAAAACACTAGGAAATGCGCCGACATGCAGTTGACCATGCACTTGAATGCTGTGTTTATTATGTCTTTGCGTGTTTCATGCGCCACCTGTCTATCGACTGGTATTTATTTTCGATATCAAGGAGAAGGTGGCCCATCGATGAACTGTTGTTGAACACTATAAAGCAAGAAGCACTTAGCTATGGAGGTGGGTCTCTCGAGGCTTGGACCGTGCATGAGACCCTTTCCCTTCCGGTCGTGTTCCGACTTCATCCCTACTTGGGTGCGCACGCGACAACTGCACGAGTTCTTTTCCCGATAGCATTCTGGATGCAGTCGCAAAATACTTCCACCCGCAGCGCTGGCTTCCCCGCAGGATATCGAGCTGCGAACCATGGCTGACCCGTATCCAACAACTACCGCTGCTGAACCGCTTATCGCTGACCGTCCTGCCGTTGCGAGAGAAGAGTACGCGGATGACCATGATGGAGACGCGAACGAGAGCGCACTGGTGAAGCCTGGGAAATTCATATGGGTTCTTACGTTGTGCGCGGGGGTGTCAGGGTTGCTGTTCGGCTACGAGTATGTACATCCTTATCATGCCTTCCCACGGAGCTTTGGAGAAGCGGCTCCGGCTGCGGAGGAGTACAGGGATTATGTAGTTAATGTGTGGATCAGCACCGGCGTCATATCGTCCACCCTCGTGTCCATCAACTCGGACCTTTCCTCCCGCCCGCTCACCACCCTCGACAAGTCCCTCATCACATCCGCCACATCTTTTTTCGCGCTGCTCGCTTCCCCGCTTACGGGGGTCCTCGCTGACGCGCTCGGTCGCAAGACGGTCATCCTCATAGCGGATATACTCTTTGTGCTTGGGGCGCTATGGCAGGCGTGGACGAGTAGTGTTGGAGGCATGATAGCCGGTCGCAGCGTCGTAGGCGCGGCCGTCGGAAGCGCATCCTTCGTCGTGCCGCTGTATATCGGTGAACTTTCGCCCGGGCCGTGGAGAGGACGAATGGTGACTGTCAGTAGCCTCTTCATTACCGGAGGGCAGGTGGTTGCCTATATCATTGGGTGGTTGTTTTCCACTACGATACACGGGTGGAGGTGGATGGTTGGACTCGGGGCGTTGCCCGCGCTGGTTCAGTCTGTGATGTTGCTTTTTATGCCAGAGACCCCAAGGTGGCTGGTTAGAGCGGGCAGGAAGGAGAGGGCGAGACGGGTGTTGATGAGGGTTTATGAGGGGAGCGAGGGAGTGTGTGCGAAGACGTTGGTGAACAGTGTGTTGAGGAGGGTGGAGAAGGAGATTCTGGAAGAGGACGAAGTGGTTGCGAGAAGAAGGGAAGTTGGGCCTGTCAAGCATGGTTGGCGTGCAAAGGTCGAGAGGGTGCAGGAGAGCTTTGCGCAGTTGGTCGCAGTAGGCGGTAACAGGAGGGCGTTAATTATTTCGTGTATGCTGCAGGGTACGCAGCAGCTTTGTGGCTTTGTAAGTGATCTATCACGTTCCCCTCGCAAGCTGGAGCGAGAGGAGGACAGGCTAACATATCTGCAGAACTCCCTCATGTACTTTTCCGCCACGATCTTCTCCCTTGTCGGCTTCCGCTCCCCAATCCTCACATCCCTCTCCATCGCAACCACAAACTTCCTCTTCACCCTTGTAGCATTCCACTATATTGACCGCATCGGCCGCCGCCGCATCCTTCTCCTCTCCATCCCTGTCATGGTCGTCGGTCTCGCCCTCTGCGCCATCGCTTTCAACTTCTTAGACATGCCCATGGAATCGGACGACTTGGGTGCCCGAGAACCTGCAAGCAGCAAGACCTGGCCCATCACCATCCTCCTCTCCATGATTCTCTACGTTGCCGGCTACGCCATCGGCCTAGGCAACGTCCCCTGGCAGCAATCTGAGCTCTTTCCGCTCTCTGTTCGCTCACTCGGTTCAGCGCTCGCTACGGCGACGAATTGGGGGTCGAATACCCTCGTGGGGCTTACCTTCTTACCGATGATGCAGTTCCTAACGCCGATGGGCACATTTGCATTGTATGCGTTGGTTTGTGTGGGGGCGTGGGTCGCGGTCAAGAGAATATATCCGGAAACGGCAGGGTTAGGGTTAGAGGATGTAGGCGAAGTGTTAAAAGAAGGGTGGGGGGTTGAGGAAAGCGTGAGAAGGGCGAGGCAGAGAAGGCGGAGAGGTTAGGCTGGGGTTGTTAGATTCTGAATATATACCTTAATGAAGTTCGGCGAAGTTAGGCTATGTCATAAAGGCGCATATAAAAGTGAACAAGTCACGAATATCTTAATTTGACCGCAAGAAATGACCGAGAATGCGGTGATGCTAGCATTTCCTAGACCTGCAGCTCTTAGGTAGGCTTCAGTGCACATGCGCGCGATTGCGGTATGGATTGCGAAGCCCGCATCATTGACTTGGAACAGTTCCCCGGTGTTACAGTGATGCTTTATTGACCCATTTGCAGCAACTTTCAGCAAGCGGCTGTCAGTGACTAGGTTACTTCCATGGCAGAGGGCATCATGTTACGCAGCGTCGCGACCGTGAAAGTCGCCGAGCGAAATGTCCGAGGTAAGCAATCGGTATTATGAACGGATAAAGGCACTGCGATTCGAACAATTGCATTTTCATATGACTCCGTGCATCACGTACGAAATCGTCACAGATTTCATGGTCCTCATTCTGACAATACGAGGATGTCCGTTGTCCTTGTCGCGGATCCTCATTCAGTAGTCAAGTATTATCCAGCAGATGTTCGCCGAGATCTCCATTATGCGTAAAGAGCACCCCGAGCTTGCAATTGTCCTCTTTATGACGCACACTATCCATTTTCGCCATGGACGGATATAGGTAGCTTGCACATTTCTGAGATTCCGTCGCGCAACTATCAGTCAATTGTTCGGGAATTCTCGTAACCCCTCGCCTGGACGGTAACGCACTCGGACACAGACAGAATACATTCGCCACGATGCACACATTTGCCAAGCTCCTTCTCTGCTCCTTCCTCACCTACCTCGCGCAGGCGGTTCCCCCGGATTAGGCTGCAGATGGTAATCCAATGGCACTGTACGACGAATGCCGTACTGGCGAAGGATCCGCGCCCGGTGCCGCGAGCGTCATCTTCAAGATAGACAACGACAAGGTCGCAGGATCGTGGACTGCCTTCGCAGCACGGAATTACACGGCGACTGAAGCGACCGGCTGTATCAACACGGCCGACCCGAAGAAACAGGTTCCTGCAGACGCGGATTGGAGCATCACTGGAGACAATGCCGCTGTCAGCATTAGCTTCATCAGTCCCGGCCAGCGCAGATACCGCCAGGTGTTTCCTACCGACAACTGCGCTGATAATTCAGGCTTGGATCTTCTGAACCCGAAGAAGCTTGCTCTTGAGTTCCCTGAGTAAGTTGGCTGTTTGCAATGAGGTTGTGTGGGGATTGCGCTGACTGAGATTGATAGCAAAATTATCTGCCCAGGAGTTGGTGGAAACATGTCGCCACAGGGTTTCAAGGGTGTCAAGCGCTTCGGCGAGGAGGGTAGAAACGATCAGCCTCTGAGACTGAGAAGCGGCGCAAGATGACCCAACCGCCCCTATGATGATGATTGCGTAGGACACGAACCGAATTTCTCGGAAAGTTTGTTTTTCTTGTGTGTACAGTTGTGGTTGGGTGGGTTTGCAGGCGGACGTTGTGGTTGATGTTTTATTCTTCTATGGTAGAGGTCCGTGACCTTTGTGACTTTTCATCGTTATAGGCGTTCTTTACAGAACAAGTCCTTCGTTTGAACAATAACACTTCCGTTTACATAAAGTACACCAGTACGTCGAAGAAGCGCGAGCCGCCGTGGACTACAGTGAAATGTTTTTGCAGCTTAGTACATCACGTCAATATACTAATCGTGGATACATGGGCCAAGGGATGACCATTGCCAAGAGTGATTCTCAGATGCTTAGATTCAACTGTCAATTGATTTGTCCCCGCGCGCGTCTCGAACCCACGGTGAGATTCAACTGTGAGCCTTTTTAATTACGCCTTTTGTACAGTGTGCGACCCGCAGTTGTTCGCAAACACTGATTGTGCATCAACCAACAATACGTGAAGATGTGATTCTCTTTCATTTCCTATCGCAAACCCAGTCACACCTGCTTCACAGCATTGTACTTGTCACCCTCGTATCCACCCTGTATAAATAGCAAGACGCAGCACTTATTTACTTTAACACGAACCGTCTCCCAGCTCCGACATACGATAACGACATTACTATCTGCTCAACTTGTACCCAGACTCTAATCCACCCACAAACCATCAACAACCCGCCACAATGCGCTTGCTCATCTCCATCCTCCTATCCTCGAGCCTCATCTTCCTCACCCAAGCCCTCGCAATCCACTCTCCAGCGCTCTCACGACGCGCCTGCAACACCGGCGAGCGCGGCGGCGTGTACATAGAAGTGACCAAGCCATCATCCACAGGTCTCCCACCCCATCAGGTAGTCTCCAAATACTACCCCGCGAGCAAGGGCACCAAGTGCATCACGAAGCAGAAGCTGATCGTCGATGTCCTTGGCGGAGACGGCGAAGCTCGCCAGGCTATGGTCCGCTTCGTTGGGCCGGACCAAGGCGGCCACTGCCTGGTCTACCACTCGGAGGACTGCAGGGCCGATACGGGCATGCCGCTGGAGAATCCGAAGAAGATTGGGCTCAAATATCCGAAGTAGGTCAGGATGTGCTGGACTGGATATGGTGGCGGAAGCGCTAATTTTGGTTGTAGTAAGATCATCTGCCCGGGCGTTGACGCGCCTATGTTGCCCCAAGAGTGGATGGCGTTGAAGTGCTACAGTCATGAGGCATGAGAGTAGTCGACCTAAGACGAGGTGCTAGACGGGCATTTGTGCCCTGAGTACTCTGCTTTTCACTTGGTCATGCTTGCGTTTGGGTGCTGTGAAGAGCTAGATGCTCTTTCTGTTGATTTGGTCTAGAGACGAAGTATACGAAGGGTTGATCTTGTAGTGCATGATAGTTGGCTTTGTTAGAACACATTACTTACCATCGATCTTCTTCCGTACGTCTTGCTTGCGTACCATTGCTTCCACACCTTCATCAAGCCGAGGATCAAGAATCAGCCACCCATCATGCATCACCTCGAACTCGGTCTGCTTACCCGCGTGGCCAACCTGCCATCCCCACGTGGACAAGATCATGCACCCTCCCGCAAGGGCACGAACCTGCTTTTCCCGGCCGATCTGGCTCTTCGATCCGAGCAGCGCGAGAGCCGTCCCAATTCAGTGATGCTCCGTGCCTTGCAGCGGAGCGGGAGGACCTGCGGCATCGATCGACGTCCCTAGATGGCGTTTTGACCAATCAAGTCGCGCGACGCAGATTGACTTGTAATCCTGACGATGTACCGTGGCCTCAAACCAGCTTCTTCAAGCGGTTATGTCACGCGCGCAGTTGAGGATTCTTCAGTTGCGGACTAATGGATGGAGGTGCGCAAAGGTTCATGGTGGTTTGAACGGTTTGCGTCTGGGGGGAGCGGAGAGGGTAAGGGCCGAAGCG
This sequence comes from Pleoardoris graminearum, assembly GCA_030770415.1. NCBI lineage: Eukaryota > Fungi > Ascomycota > Dothideomycetes > Pleosporales > Didymosphaeriaceae > Pleoardoris > Pleoardoris graminearum. The sequence goes on along the minus strand of JASEKS010000007.1, from coordinate 529,091 downwards.
TTGAGATGCATGTGCCTAGCGGGAGCACCTGGAATCGAGCTGAGGTCCGGACCGATTACCCAATAATAGTGTTTTGAGCATGCTCCATTGCGATATCGACGATGTCGTTGCGGATCCTAGTGCAACGCCTCCCTCAACAGAACCTCGAGTAAGGTATTCCTGGGCAGCCAGCACCACTTACTCATGCTGGCTGCAAGGTCAATGTTTTAGCCTGGTCGCCTAGTCTCGGTGCATGCCCCGTGAACAAGCGGGTTCCTAAACATCACACCACCAACATATGGTCACGGTGAATGCGCTCGACACTCATGGCCATGCCTCGTGGGAGGCTCTTTACCTGCATTATTTCCGATGCCCGTCGCCAGGCATGCAAAGATCATCGTCGGACTTCCCAAAGGATCAAGCGCGCTCTCCGATTGCCCTATCGGGCGTCCAACGCTCGTTCCGTGCGCAGTGACTCACCGCGCACAGAGCGCGCAGAGCCTCAAACGCTCTCTGACGTGGTTCCATCCGGCGTAAGTTAGAAAAGAGTTTTCCTCGGCCACCAAACCCACAACAATATCGAATGGCTGCGAGACGAGTGTTATGGGACGACAGGATGAGGTGAGACCACGAACACGTGTGTCGGGCGGACCCGTGGACTCGCCGATGGGAATGACTCGAGTCGACTTGAAATTAGCATGAACCAAGCGGATCGAGCGAGGGTCCACAGGGTCGGCCCTTTTCTCGCTCTCAATCTGGCGACGCAGTGGCCGATCAGCGGACGGACCGCCTGCGGCTATCGCACATCGTCCGTGATGGCGCGATCTCGGAGCACCACCCACCCACCGGGGCGTGAGCGTTGCGCACTTCGCCTTGCACAAAACAAGGACATCACGCCAGCGTGGTCAGAGGCTCAACTGAAACTCCACATTTCTACCAAGTGCTGGGAGCAGTCGGTTTGTGCGACGAACGTGCAGTCGCTGGCGAGACGAGGTGACATGATGGAATCGGGGGTTGGCTGGCGTGATGCCTGGTCGGATCCCGAGCAACGCTGCTTGCTTCCTTCGCGGAGGGCATCACGTCTCCGAGCCCACACCTCACGTCAGGCTTGGGCGTCGGAGCCGGAGGATCGTCCGTCGCGTCTACAGGCCAACTGTGAGCCTTGCGGGGCATGCGTGGATCGCTCCTCACCTGGCGCTCAGCGTGGCCGAAAACGCTTCGTGGCGAGCGGCTGAAAAGCGCAGTGATGCTCCCCACGGTGGTCGGTCCACCGTGGCCACGGTCCACGCCACCAGGTGGAGATGCGAAACGTGGTGTTGTTGTGGCGGCCGCCCATGGCTCCCTCGTCGCGGCCATCGCACTGCAAAAAATGCCGCGGCGCCGACAGGAAACGCGATGCGTTGCTCTTGCGCTGTCGTGCATCGGGTGCATGCTGGCTGGTTGGGCCCCTGCTCCACGGCCCCCGTCGCCATTCGTTTCGTCCCGTCCTTTGTGCGGGGAAGGAGGCCAAGGGCTTTTGCAGGATTCGTGCTCGGCACAACAAAGGCCCCCTGTTGCGGGCGTCGCACAGGGTGCAAGACGACGCTCGCAGCCAATGTCAGCAGCAGAGGGCCAGCGTTGCACAGGGGCGTGCAGCGCGGAAGCACGCCCTTCATCCCACCCATGGGAGAGGTTGGGCTTCTGCACGCTGTCTGTAGCGACGAGGGGGCGAGCCACACAGCCGGCGTCCTCCCTCTCCCTCACGCTTTTTTGTTGGGAGGATATTGCCATCGGCAGCCTATTTGCCCCCCCAAATGTCTTGCAGCCCGCACACGCATACCGTTGAGGGGGCCAGACGGTGAAAACTCTGCGTGCCAGGGTCGGACGCCCGTAATGCCCTGCGGCGCAGCTGTGCCTGCGACTACTTGGACGAATGCGCGCGTCGTGAGCAAGCCCGTGTCGCAATGGGAGCAAGCCCAGAGACGCCACGGCCGACTGCGCGAGGGTGCGCGAGCCCAGGCCATGGCTCGATCGCGAGCAGGGGGTCCATCCATCTGTGGGTGCCTGCTTTATCGCCATGTCCAAGGTTTGCAGATTGGCTGGCTGGCTGGCTAGCCGCAGAGAAGGCGCGACGGGACGGGAGACATCTCGCGGCTTCACAATTCATACGCATGGGCCGTTTGAAGTCGGTTGCGAGCGGTTTGCCTACCCTCTTTCGACCGTCACGTATCCTAGGTCGGTAATGCCAACGTCAGTGGGAGCACAAGCCGCGGGAGATTGCGTCCGCTAGGGAGAGTACGAGTTGTTTGCCATTCGTACACACGTACGATGGTGAGACGATTGTGTCCTTGATGAATTTCCGCCCCAAGGGCTAGAACTACCTAAGGTATATGGTATGCAGCGTAGTAAAATGCCGCTCTGGTCCCAACAACACGGGAACAAGTCGGAGCGAGCGGAAACCTGCTCAAGCGCGCCGAGTCGGAGTGCCGTCCGTCGCGTGAGCTTTACGTACAGCACAAGCAGAACCCTAAACCCTGGGCAATCGCTTATAACAACACCGAGCTAGATGACACCTCCGGAGTGCGCTCCGAGAGCGGCCCGAAAACAAAACACCAGTATAATGCTTTTTGGTACACTGCGTGTTGCAGATAGATAGGAGACTGAGAATGAAAACACTAGAGGAAAATATACAGGATTTGCCGAGCATGCAGCAGAGGCTGATGTCGTTCGCGATGCATGGGTCGAACTCCGAGGAACAAACGCCAGGGGCCCAGCGTCGCGGCGCCGAGGGGATGCGGTCGTAAAGCAAGCACAAAGGCTGATCCGCAAACGGCGATCACGGTAGCCTCCGCGTCGTGTGGTGATACCGAACGCCAGGAAACGTAAACATGAGAGTAAGTTGAGCGTGCTTGGTGGAGAAGTCCTATGTCATCCGTCTCTTGATCTCTCGAACTTGGTCGAAGTTTCGGGCGTAGTAGTTGAGTTGGCTTGCTGCTTGAGCGGAGATGCCCGTTGTTTGTGAGGTTGCAGACGCTAGTGACGACCGCGAGGACGAAGGAGTGAGGCTGCGTTGTTGTGATTGTGATGGCTTCGAAGACGCTGGTGTGGGTGCGAAGTAGGAGCCATTGTTGGTAGGGTAGTAGTGGTAGAATGTGTCGAATCCCTTTGATGGTGCCGGTGTCTTGTATGCTGAGAAGTTGACGGCTGGTGGGAGGTAGAAGCCGTTGGTCGAGGAGCCCGTAGAGGAGGCCGACGACGACAGTTGTGCGGGTGACTTGGCCTTCTCGAGATCGGCTAGCCGGCATGCCTGGGAGCAGTACGCACCACCCTCGGTTTGGCGGTCGCAGGACAGGCAGTAGTCTGGAGACCAGTCCATGTTGGAAGCCATTTGGTGCGTGTTGTGAGGGATTGAGGTGGGAAGCAACGAAGCCAGCGCTCTATCGAAGCCGGCAGGCAGGTGGTGAGGCGTGGATGGAGAGGTGAGGAAGCAGGGCGACTGTTTCGGGCAGAGACGAGAGGCTTTGTAGACAGGGGGCAGAGGTGTTTAAGAGCGCAGCGGGATCCACGGGTGATGTGTCGCTCGGTGGAGAACGGGAGCGGGCGACTGAGATGGTTTTATGCCGGACCCTCAGGCACGCAGCGCTCCACCTGCGCCTATCACGGCCCTGCTCGCTGCAGCATGGTCAAGGCCTGTTGCATCCGAGGATGCTAGGCCAGGATCTCCGCACTGGGGCGTCTGGTGGACCGAGTGCCCTCTTTTCCTGTACCCGCGCTACGCTGCCTCCCACAGCTGCGCCCGCGAACTGGCGCTGCTTGCTGGCGAACCAGCCATTCAGCCATTCGCACCGGCTGCCACGCCAGCGCGAGCCAGGTGCCGCCCGCCCATTCGCGAGAGTTGCTGCTACCTCAGCGCGCGGCCGTGGGGGAGGCCCGTCATGGCAGCATCAGCCGATCTGCGGCGAGGAGATTTTTCCCTTGTGACACCAGGCTGGCTACGTGCTCAGCTAGCGACGCGGCCTCGCAACCCCTCGTACATGACGAGATGTCCAAGAGGGTAGGAGGGAAGCGCGGCACTAGTCACCAGGCCTGCCCTGCGCCGGTAGGTACGGGGCTAGCTTTCACCAGGGCATGACCCGAACGAGAAAGGGAACAAGACATTTGCTTTCTTCGGTCGGGAGGGAGCGTCTCTCTGCCTGCTGGATTCCAGCGCCCCACTGCTGCCGTGCGCGTTGCTCGACAGGTGCGTGGTTAATGCACACACGCAGGCAAACGCTTCATGCTCGCGCGCGTCGCCACCTCTGCCCCATTCCTGAGGCCAATCATGTCCGACTAGACGATCAAAGTACCCAAGCGCTAGACACAGGGGCGTCCGTCTTACTGTACGGTGTCAGCCCTGCACGTCGACTTGTACGCAAACGCCAAAGGCAAAAGCCATGGTCAGGTGCAATGCGGTTTGCTGAGACGCGACTCCCGCCTCGTGCGCTTAGTGACACGGAGCAGCTGCGAGCACCTTCACCAAGGCTCTGATGACTGATCGCAGCCCGAAGCAGCATGGCCACGACCGAGTCATGCAGCGCAAGCGACGTTATCTGGCTCCCTGGCGTTCTCGATACCCCATCGATATGTGCTTTCTGCTGCTAATGAGTGCTAGCTACTATGCGTGCGAGTTCGGCCAGCCGCGATACGCGTTGACCATCTTAACCGGTCCCTCTGATAGCAGTCCTCTAACAGTCAAACACAATGGAAGACGATCTGCTGCGGAATGGAGGCGCTTCGATAGACGGAGCTGCAAGACCCAATGCTCAGGCAAGCGCCTAATGGCTCGCTTCGACCCCAGCATGCGCTTTGCCGTGCTCGTTCTCTTGTCCGGGATCGACGACATCAAATCTGGGTCCTCGTTGCAGCGGTCCTGGCTCAAGCCGATATTGGCAACGCACAGAACCACGGTCCATAGGTACCCCCCATAGTGCGAGGGCGAGCACTGTGGTGGATAGCGTCCTATCTCTGCATCGACAAGCGAAATGATACATGCTCGTTCTGCAGGCGCTGTCCATGGCAGTGCTGCAAGTTGCTCTGGGGAAGAACGCCCTTCGAGTGACTTGCATATTGCTGGCCAATGGCAATCTCTCTGCATCTGCACGCGGGCACAGACGTCTAGTGCTGACCCCCACGATGCAGTTTCCAGATTTCCGAGCTGTATAGAACGGAGAGCTAGAACTGGCCCACGATGCGCAGGAACATGACGTGCAATCTACCTTATCTCAGCGTCTGGAGAGACCCTGCTTACCCCTCTTTTGCGGCATTACCATGCTGCTTACACGACGGATGAAGCAAATGGAGTTGTTGTGTGACGCTCGGGCGCTCATGTACTGCGCGAGTCGTGGGCCAATGGATGACGAACCGATCATGGGGTCGGGAGCATTGAACTTCCCCACATTCAGAGCGGACGCCATTTCGCTTGACGAGGGGTTCTCCGTGGACGGAGAGAGGCAGTGCCAGCACGAGGACAGAGCGTTAACAGTCAATCTTTGCGAAACGCTTGCCGCCAGCCCTCGTCGGGAGGCCACATTCCCTACATAGCAAGGGCAGTATTGACTATCCGTATCCGTGGCATAGAGTGCCGTCCCACGGCGACAGCATAGTCTGTGCATGCACGCGCAAAGTAATATCGCGCACGCACAGGGGGGGAGCCTTTGGTATGCCAATGCTCTCATGGCGCCGTGCCGGATTCCGACAGGCAGCTCTCTATGGTGCGGGGAATCAGTCGTAAGCACGACATGAAGGACCAGAGGACGACGCGGAATGCTATGCTGGGGCTGCGTTGCGTGCCGCCCACCGTATGCCTCTTGCGTGCCTCTGCCTACAAAGGGGCAATGGGGGACATCCTAGGCACACGGCCTGGAGATGAAGCAATACATCTCTCCTGCGCCTGCGCCGTGGAGCTTTGATCGACGCCGTGTAACAGAGGCAATCAATCGTCACGTGTGCTCGGCCCAGCCCAGGAGGAGCCTCGGGCGAGGCTGCTGAACTTGCCTCTGGCCATCTCCCGACTCAGCCCCCCCGATCGTGCAATCAACGACGGGGATGGTGCGAGATCTAGGGTCGACGGCCGCCTTCGTCATGTGTTGGATGAGAGGTGCGGATACGATAAGCTACGACTCGGACTGCGGTGTGGAACAGCGTGCCATCAAGCAGGCTCTCCAACAGAGTGTCGTCATGTCGCACGAAACGACGACTAGAGACCAACTGCGGAGGAGAGGGTCAAAGGTGGGCCCTTCCCGTTCCGCCGATGGCTTCAACATCGGTTACCGGTGGGTTAAAAAAGTTCCCCTCACACGAACTGCACCAATCGAGCACCCCAGCCCAAGGCCACGATAACGGATCCCGCACAACGCAGCAGGTTAGGGAAGACGCGAACTGCCCATCTCGCCATGTCTGCAGACGCACCATACCATGAGGAATTGACGCACGCCCTGGGAGTGGTGCAAGCCGCCTCCCATCTCACAAAATCCGCCCTCCGCTCCCTGCAGAACAACGTCTCCGCCGAGACCAAAGCCGACGACTCGCCCGTCACCATAGCCGACTTCGCCGCCCAGGCCCTCATCATATCCGCCCTGCATGCTGCATACCCCTCGGATGCGTTCCTGGGCGAGGAGTCCGCCGAGCAGCTCAGAAAAAACGCCGGCCTCGCAGACCGCGTGTGGCAACTCGTGCAACAGGCCCGCTCCCGATCCAGCGACCTGCAGCACGTGCAGCAGCACGACAAGGGCCATGCGAACTTGGTGTTCCCCGCTAGCAAAGAGGAGATGCTCGATGCAATTGACCGCGGGACCAACGCGCAGATGGACGGCCGTGTGTGGGTCATGGATCCCGTCGATGGGACTGCGACGTTCATGACGGGAAACCAGTATGCCGTCTGCCTGTGCCTGCTTGTGGACGGCGTGCAGCAGGTCGCTGTAATTGGGTGTCCGAACCTCAAGCTGGACCCTAGCAATCCGGTCGATGTCAAGGTTCATGAAGAACTGGTCGACGAGACCGGCCTCGGTGTCGTGCTGTCTGCGGTTCGCGGTCAGGGCACGTATGTCCGGAGCATGCTCAGTGAGGGTCTAGGGGAACCGCATAAGATTGAAGTCCGGACGGGCAGTGGTGGCAAAGGAAACAGTGACCTGGATTTCATCGAATGCACGCTCGGCAAGACGTCCTTGTCGCAGGCGGAGCACAAGGCTGTTGCCGAGGTGCTCGGCGCAAAGTGGCCGGGCACCGTCATTTGGAGCCAGCAGATGAAGTACATCGCGCTGACGCTGGGTGCTACCGACGTCATGCTGCGGTTGCCTCGTGACAAGTCTAGATATACACACGTCTGGGATCACGCAGGTGGGCAGTTGCTGTTCCAAGAAGTGGGAGGGGTTATCAGGGACATCGACGGAGGGTCTATAGATTTCTCACACGGAAGACGCATAATGGGCGACAAGAACTACGGTATGATAGCCGCGCAGCCCTGGGCATTCGACCGCGTCAACGAGGCTGTCAAGCAGGTGCTCGCCCGGAGAACCTAGCTCGGAGGATATGCGAAGAAAGGTTAGGGTCGACGCACTGCGAGGCGAGAGCTTAGGGACGGGGGCACAGAGCCTCACCGGTAGGTAACACAGCTCATGCGCATGAGACGCAGCGTGTGGGAGGTGTCCAAAGGAGGAGCGGGACGAGCATTCCACGAGGACTCTCACCAATTCGGCGGCGTGCATATCATAACGTCGTCCCGATGTCATGTCATGCTCAGTAGGTCCTAGTAGAGCTCAGCCGCAACCGAACTGTGTAACTTGATAGGAGATTGAAACGCAAACATGCGGCAGCATTCCGCGTCGATGCTGCTTGTAGCCGCCAGAGCCCCCTGTGAGCTGCAATCGTACCATGTTAGTCCGCCCAACAGTCCATGTAGTATGCGCCGCAAGCCGCCAGATTCGGACCATGATTATGAGACACCACCGCCATTCTTGCGGAACGACACCTTCTCCACGGCAACGTTCTCTCCACCGTTCGCGTCCTTGCGTAGCTGGTACACGTACAGCACGAGCACGTCCCCTTGCACCTGCTCCGCCGTCAGTTGCGCTCTCCCCACGATCGAAGGCACTCACATCCATGAGCACAAAGCTCGGCACGGGTTCCTCCTCCTCTGTCCACCACCCTGTTGTCATGGCCCCTGTTGCACTTCCCGGGTTCACAAAGAACTTGCCCTCCATCTCATACGCCTCGAACTTGTGCGTCCCACCCCACAGCAGGATATCCACGTCCATCTGTCGCGCTGCTATGAGCAAGCTGTCGCCGTCGCCTGGTGGGATTATTGTGTGCCCATGCGTGAAGCCTATGCGGAGCGACCCGTGTGTAACTACTTTTGAGAGCGCGAGGTTGGGCGCTTCGACGTCGAAGTCACCTTTTACGATTTGCAGGTCGGGCGCAATGCTGCGGAGGAACTCGTATGTTTCTTTGTTGGTGATGTTGCCGAGACAGAGGATCTGGCCTATCTTTCCGGGCGCGAGGAGTTTCTTGAACTGTGTGGTCGAGCTATCAGCGGTTGTTCGGATGCGCCGTTCGAACTGGGTGAAGACGTGATGGGTACTGGGCTTTCAGCGTACCTTTGCGGGTATGTCCTATGCATCCTGTAAGCGTGTGAGGTCTAGCCAACTGCGCGTGTGTATAGGAGAGCTTACCGGAGCTCTGTCTGGTATGAAGAGGTCGCCTAGACACAGCACGAGTCGCGAAGCCATTGTGGTGGCTTCGCACGTTTTCGGCGGCGATTGGATAACAGTGAGGTAGCCAGGACTATGCAGTACAAGTGGAAAGAAGCTGCTGCCCCCAGATCGAAATAAGCATTAGAAGCTCCAGATGTGGCTGTGGAGAGATGCGTGGGGCGCGAGCTATGCGGTCAATCTAAGGTAGAAAGGCGCCGCAGAATCTCGCTTAGTCACCGCACCTTCCTAGTCTGCTGCTCATTGGCGCTTCTTCTCACTGATGCGATGCAACATTTCTCAGTATGTCTCTCTCATCTTCTTCAACGGTAAAGACCCCAATCATTGTACATGCCATTCTTAACAGCCGTTTGATATTCGAGCCTACCTTTATACCACGCCACAAAACCATATTATATCTTTCCACATCAGGACTTCGTGCATCCGAGACCATAGTGAACTTCAAAAGCGATCCAATGATCTCTACAGAACCCCTGCAAGTATATTCAAAAGCAACCTATGTTCAGGTGCAAAGATCTGAGCACCATGCAACGCCCAGCGATGCTCACTTGTACTTCTTCACGCGTACTTTGCTCAACCTCACGCAACTAGCAATGACCATAGTGGTTTTGAGAAGTAATCAGGCTCATGCATTTTGTGCAAGGCATATCTAGATGTGTTGTTCTATATGACACGAAAGATCTCTGTCCAAAAGAAGCGTAAGAACGGAATAATGATATCAGTACAGCTAATCAGCGCGAGTCGGTCCTGCTCTTCCTCGCGTATATACAGCGTTGCCCATGTGTGTCCAGCGTCCCAAGGCAGACTGGTAGTCAGCCTACTCGGTGTCCTCCTCGGTGGTCTCGTTGATGACCTCGTCGATGGCCTCGTCGATAGTCTCTTCGGCCTCGCGCTTGGACATCGGCTGGCCGGGCCAGTAGCGATGGAATCCGGGCTCAGCTTCGGCCTCAGCCTCACGCTTGCTCATGGGTTGACCGGGCCAGTAGCGGTGAAATCCAGGGTCGGCTTCGGCGTCACGCTTGGACATGGGCTGGCCAGGCCAGTAGCGGTGGAATCTGGGCTCTGCAACAGGCGCAGCACCCACGAAAGAGGCAAGGGCACCCAGTGCCAGAAGGGTAGTCGGGAAGTGCATTTCGTGTTGAGTTTTGGTAGAATGAGTGTTATCGAAGTCTGTCGGAGTCTTTTCAAGAAATGAATTAGAGAGTGGGTGTTGTTGATGAGGTGGTCGTTTTGTAGCGGAGATACCCACCCTTTTTATAGAAAAAGTGAAGGTGAATAGAGCCTCAATGGAGCGGCGGAGACTCTGCGGCAAAGGCGTCGCAATGAGGCTGGAGCGCGTGTGAGCATCGCGATTGGCCAAAGGTCCTATTGAGACCTGTATTGAGTACTCGCTCCGATCTATCGACAAAGAGCGTTATTGTGATGGTAATGGGGATATAGGTGAAGTTCGCTATTGAGACTCGTTTTAGGTGAGCTTCGCCCATGGCGGTCAAAGAAAGTCGACTTTGCCAACGCCCTAGAAAACCAGGTAAGCATCTACCGGGAATTACTGTTGATGGCCTGTCATCCAAGGGGGTTGTTCACTCCCGCGTTGTGATGCCGTTGGTAGCTCGGGCGTGGTCTTCAGTCAACTCCACGGAATTGCGGGCCTCGCTAAGAGTTTATTGTCGCGCTATCTTTTTGTGATACACGCCTTCTCGGTGGCTCCGTTCTGGGTACAAGGCATAAGGTGCTATTTCCAAACTGCCGAGAAGTTCGAAAAGGTCTTGGAGACCGTACCGAGGAGATCATGATGCCGCTAGCTTTGTACTCGGGCCGCTCGTTTGCTCAACACAAGCACATGTTGTACTATTCCTAGAGTGCTCGAGCACCCGCAAAGACCGAGAAAGCTTGCAGCATTTTTCTGGGTTTGTATCATGTGGTTTCGAACGCTGCAGACCTGTGGATGAATACCTCCACCGGGCCTCAATAGAAGCAAAAGTGGGAAATAGCGGCCAAGTAAGCATTAGACTAGATATTACCATAGCATGTACGTGGAGTGGCTACCTGTTTCCTGATGGTGTCGATCGTTCACGATTTGATCCAGGATTGACTGCGAGAGCTGTAATCCCGAGGTCAGTTCCGATTAGGAGGTATGCACATACAGCCAGTGCGCACAATGATTGGAGGGAATGAACAAACTTCCTTGAATGCTCTTATCCGGATTCCCACACCCAAGAAAAACACTGTCGACGTTCCTCCAAGGGATTGCAACTAGCCCGGGCTCGAAATTCCATATATCGCTGTGTTCGTTCAAGCAAGAACGAAGTTGGAACAACCATCCCTATACGTCGGTTATAGGAACAGATCTCTGTGGCTAGAGAAGTACACATTGACTTGTGTGCATGCTCCATTCAGGGGTCCGCATGATCTACAGCCATTACGTCTTCGCACTGTGCGTCCATGCATAATTCAGCCTCAGCTGCCCATCAATCAAGCTCAATAACCTCGTCGCCATCCTTGGGCATGCGTGCGCGTTTGACAGACCTCATTCCGATCTCGACGACGCCATCGGCGTCTCTGCTCTGGGCACCTTGGTTCCCGTTGTGCTCCCGCTTGACACCCGCACTGCCCTTGTTGTCACGCTCTTGTTTGACCCTTCCGCTGCCCAGCACAGCTGTTGTGCTCGTACTCTGCTACTTAGTCAGTCCAGCTATGAGACCTGAAGAGTACACGCGCCAAGATACCTTGTAGTGGCTCAACAATGCTTCGAGTGCAGGTCGATCGAAACCCTCCCAGGTGTTCGTACGGCCGGTGTAGTGATTAAGGAAGATTTTGATGTCTTCGATTGAGAGAACGTCACCACCGTACTGGTTGACGATCGGGGTCGCGCTATGGGTATGCTTTGGCACATGAGGCTGGGGACTTGGCTCCGGGGTGCGAGGGACGACATGGAGTGATTTTAAGGAATCTATAGACTTTGTTAGGAGTGTTCATTAACGGAGAATCCAACTCATCGAACAACTAACCAAGCGAACGGTACTTGAAGATGAAAGTGGCGAAAGGCGATTCATCAACTAGGTCGCTACTATACCAAGTGCCACTCACAACCTTAGGTTCATCCACACTGTGCATCATTCATGTGTTAGCAATCCAAATTCTGAGTTTCTAGAAACCGGAACATACCTAACGCAATGCGACAACGCTTCAGAGCAAGCAACTTTCTCCGGAATCGTGTTTTGCGCGTTAGTTGATAGGCAACTACGCACCAGGTCTTCTCCAGCAGGTTTCTTCCGTATATTCTTGATGTAGAAGAAACGCACTTCGATTTTCCCGAGTGCCTTAGCTGTATCAGCACGGAAGGAAGCGGCATCCTCAGCTGCGGAAACTCGTCAGAAGACGCGCAGAGGCTTTAATTCCGACCGATACACTTACCGGTTGCGAGATCGCAAAAGCGAAATTTTGCTTCTTTCGTTACACCCATAACTTGGGAGCTTGCGCCTTTACAGTGTCGGACGTGACCCTTCGCTACTTCGTCGGTGTTGAAAATTGATACATTCAACATGTTGCCATCCACCCATATCTCGCCTATCATATGGTGCTTGCTCTTAAAGCGTTGTTTGAAGCCGATTTGTATCTTGAAGTTCGCGTCGGAGACCGCCTCCACGTATTTAGTGACTGATTTCTGGGACTGCGGGTCTGTGTCGCTCTCGTCGTCATACTCCTTTAAGACTTTGCCGTTAGCAACGATTGTCACCTTGAGGCCTGGACAATCCGAGAGGACCGCCATAATCGCGATGGTGATTTTTGTCGAACACTCCGGGTGAGGAGGTTGTGGGAGCGGGAGGTTAGGAGCCGGAGATTGTGAGACAAGAGCGCGACCGCTTACGGGGAAGGTGAGAGAAACGCAATGACGACGCCGTACAAGTGAAGCGAACTACTATCGCTCCGCATCTCACTTTCATCTGCTATCCTAATCGCACTGCAAGAGTAAAGCAAGGATTCCGTCATTCTGTTTAACTTTAAATAAGTTAATGCAAACGCTAGCAGGAGTGAAAATTCTGCCCCAGCACTGCATTTTGGCTATTGCGAAGTGTGTTAACGCTCACTGCTAAATCCGTTCATCGCCTTAGCCGTAAATTCATCCAGCTTGTGGTCAGTTTCTACGTAGTACATCGCCTATGATATACCGCGCACATGTCGGCCTGGAATTAGCGATCACAAACAATCTGACCGACCTTTGAACCTTTCTATGCTCAGCATCCTCACAATCATCTCTATGGGCGATAACGGCATTCATGGGTAGGAGCCAAGTCACTGGCACGGGAGAACTACCAGGGACCGGTGGACCATACAAGACGATTGGCCTGTTTAGATATTTACAGATCTGTATCCGCCCAGTTTCCCGAGACGGCAATCGGCTATGATCCGAATTGCATACACTCTCATGATGCTTTCTTCCGCGCATATACTGCCGCGGGAATGCATCTGGTTGAAGCTCTTGCGCATCCCAAAAAAAAAACGCAACGAGGAATCACTCGCATATAACGAAGATGCAGGTATTTTAAGGGTTGAGTAAGAACTCCCAAAAATGTCTCAGTCTACGTAGGTTATGGATATAAAAGGCCGAATGCTGAATCCCCAGAACGTTCCCCAGTCAAGGCTTAAGCCAATGCAGACCTACACTCATCAATTGAAGGCCATGAATCAAAGATGCCTTCCGCAATTTTACCTTATCACATGTCCTTTGATTAACTTCCGCTGGTCGAGGCAAGATGCTGTCGTAATTTTGTGACAGAATGCGGCTCACAGGATTAGGTACGAAGGTTTGAGTACCCCGTGTCTGCCTGAGGTAGACATCACCAATACCGACAGTCCCAAAGTCTCTGTGCTACCGTTGCACGCCTCAGTCAAGGTCAATGACCTCGTCCATCTTGCTCGGAAAGCGCCTGCGCTTCTTGCTTCTCTCCTCGATAATGCTGACATCTTCGTCATCATTGTCCCAGATGCCTCCGTTCTTCAAGTCTTGCAGGGCACTATGCTCTCGCTTGATATTTGGGCTGTTGGGATTGGCGGTCTTCCTTCCGGTCTGATAAAGGTTAGTAAAATCAAGCAAAGAAGGTCGGGAACACATACGCTAAAGTGATCTAGAAGCGCCTCGAGAGCGGGACGGTCCAGATGCTCCCAGCTGCTTATCTGACCGGAGTAGTGATTGAGAAGAGCCTTGACTGCATCGATAGGAAGCGCTCCCCACTTGCTACGGGGGTCATTGGGAGTAGTGGTAGCTTTGGACGACGCCGCATTTTCCGTTGCCGATCGGGACTTGGACACGCTTGTGGCTTCGGAAGAAGCTGAGGGACCGGGCCCCGGACTTGCTGCCGGAGTGCGAGGAATTATGAGAAGTGCCTTCAAGGAGCCTAATGAACTGTTAGGAACGTGCGTCAAACTTACTATGCAAAGATTGCGGTGGAACACTTACGGAGTGAACGATACTTGAAAACGAAGGTTGCGAAAGCGTGGTCATCCACATAGTCCCAGATCACCCAATTCGTGTTTTCGTGTGATAGTTTCGGCGGGTCCACTCTATAGTACAATCACTGGTTAGGCTTTAGAGTAACAATCAGCGACTGGTACATACTTTACGATGTGGGAGATCGCTTCGGCGCTTAACGCTTTCTCTGGAATGGCCTGCGGAAGAGCTGTTGACGGTAGAGACCAATGGGAGTCGTCTTTACTGGTGTCGTTTTCCACGTTGTCGGTGCGCCTGAGAGCCACCTCGATCTGACCAAGATCGTTCATCGTATCGGCCTCATGCAGGGCGGCATCTGAGGCTGTGGCTCTTTAGAGTGCTCTCCCAAAAGGTTGGGGTAGTTTGTGGATATGATTTTACTTACCTGCGTCTACTTCAGAAAAGCGGTATGCTGAGATCGTTTCCTTGCCGTTCGTTATCTCCACTACACCCTTGAAATCGACTACGTCACGTCGTCGAGTGAGACCTTCACGGCGAAGGAGGTCCCTATTCGTGATCTCCCCGTCGACCTTCACACACACCTCTATATCGTGAGTCGGCCGGAAGTTCTTGTTGAAGGTCACGCGGATAATGAAGTTTTCCCCAGACTTCGCCTCAACATACATGTTGATTGACGTCGGATCTGCAGGCTTCTTTTTATCGTCTTTGTACTCTTTCAGTGCCTTGTTGTTGACGATTATTTCCGCCTTGATGCCAGGATGGCGCCGCAGTATCGCCATGATCCTGTGGGGTGCAGGTATTGAACAACTTGGGTCGTCGAGGTGGCGTGGGAGAAGGATTGAAGCAATACGGTAGTTGCTTAAATATAAGCCACTAGCTCCCTATATTTAAGTGAGAGGAGCCTCCATTCAATCGCAACGTGAGAGGGCGGCGTATATCACAGCGTTCTGCTCGCAGCTACCATATCACAGTAAAAGAACGAACCGTGAAACTTTAGCAGACGATCCCTAAGTAAAGTATGCAGCCTTCAACACTCCACAGCACCGCTTCAAATAGAAACGCAGATCTGCCATTCTTACCTCTCGAGAGCTACCAGAATAGCCACACACGATCGTGTCCGAAGATATCCAAACCACAACACCATACCCCACCTGATATCCAACCACGCAGCAACGCCACAGAAACAAGCAACACAACACCAGCGCTATCCAAAGCTCGACCGAAAATACCAAAGACGACTCCCAACCCAAAGATGCACCGGCCAAACTCGAGCTCAGGAACAACAACTACCCCAATCCCATGCAGCGGCTGCCTACGCCGTCCCCTCCCTCGCTTTCCTTGCCGCCTCCTCCCTCTTCTCCATCTGCTTCCTTGCCCACTCCCTACTCGCGATCCTTCCTCTCTCTGCTGCCTCAGCCCTCGCCTTCTTCGCCGCTTCCTCCTTTTCCCTCCTTTCCCTCTCCCTCGCTTCTTTCTCGAGCTTATCCCTATTGAATACCTCCCTTCCCTTATTCTTCAACGCTGCGGCGTCTGCCGGAGTGAGCTTTGCTGGGCCGAGAACGACGCTGTTCCGTGTAGACGAAGACGTCGAGATCGAGCGCGCCTGGCCAATGCTTGCATGCTTGGGGTTTGCTGCGGAGCCAGAGCGCTGGAGTGGTGGGATGGTTGGACCAGATGTGTTTTCCTTGCTCATGAGGCGCTCGCGCGCTTGGCTTGCGGAGGTCTGGCGGACGGGCACGATGATCGAGTTCCTCTTTGGGGCTGGACGCGCTTTGAATGCAGCCTTCTTTGCGGCTTCGGCTTCCTCGGCCTCGCGCTTGAGGCGCTCTTCTTTCCGTGCTTTTTGCTCGGCTGCGAATTTTTCGCCCGGCAGTTGGAAGTTCGGTACAGTGAGAGGCTTCGTGGATTTTGGCGGCGGAGGAAGGTTGGCTTGTCGTGGAGCGGCAGTCTCGCCTTCGGCCATGCGCTTCAGGCGTTCCTCTTTTCTCGCTTTGAGCTCGGCAGCTTTGATCTCGCCTGGTAGCTGAAAGTCCGACTTGGTTGGGGGCTTGGTGGATTTGGGAGGTGGAGGCATGCTGACGGGTCGGGGTTTGACGGGTCCAGCTTCAGCCATGCGCTTGAGCCGCTCTTCCTTCCTTGCCTTCAACTCTGCGGCTTTTACCTCGCCCGGAAGCTGGAAATTGGATGTTGTGGGAACTTTGGTCGATTTTGCGGGCGGCGGTGGAGGAGCGAAGGTCATGCTGATGGGCCTACGCTTGGAAGCTAGGTAGTCGGTAACTTCTGCAGATCCGGCTCTTTCTTTTGCAGGCGCGCGCACACTAGACGCTCTCGTCCGTCCGGCAGACTTCATTGACTTGGGAGCCAAGCTGGGGTTCCGGGAGACCTTGGCAGCCATAGATGATCTTTCAGCTATTCTCTTTGGAGTGCCGCTAGGAGTCGCAGTTCTAGTGAACTTTGCCTTACGGGGAGACTTGTCGTCGGCCAACTGATCAAATGATGGTAGAGATCTCCCGACGTTTTCAAGTGCTTCTTCCAGTGCGTCAATGGCGCCAATGGACTCTTCGAGGCGCATAGGTGTCTTCGACGAAGACCTGGTAGAGCTCCGCGATATGGCTCTGCTGGGGGTGAGGCTAGTCGCTGGCGTTACCTCCTCTTCACAAGGCTTCTCTGAAGCTAGAACCTTGGGCTCAGGCTCGCTCACTTTCACAGATGGGGTTCCGATCTCTGGTTCAGGAAGCCCAATGGTTGTGGGTGCTGGCTCTTTGACTTCGGCTGTGTGCTCCTGATCGTGGACGTTTTGTGTCTCTACATTTCCCTCTTTCGCCCTTACGACGGGATGTCCTTGCGCTTGTACGGCTTCTTCCGTCTGATCTTCCGATGCTTCCTCGGCGTAGTCTTCCTCTTGTCCTACTGCAGGCACCTCGACAGGTTCCGCGGTAGCCTCTGCCTGTCCTCCCGCAACGGAAGCCTCCTCCAGTGTTCCTTCGAGTGGCTCTCCCGACTCCGATGCCTTTGATTCCTGCGCGCCAGCGGTGGCATCTTCTTCGACCGGTTCTGGCTGAGGAGGGCCGCGCGAGCGAAGCGATCTCGAGAAGTCTTCCTCCTGCTTGGCCAATTGACGACGGGTCATGCGCACTGCGCGCGACGGCGGACTTGCGGGTCGTTCATCATGGATGGGAGCTTGGGCCGTATCTGGTCTCCACAATTAGCAGCGCATCCTAAGCCGATGGACAAGTGATGCTGGCACGCACCGGCGCTCGGCTCGTCTGCCAGCTCATCAGTAGCGGCGTCGCTCGCGGGACTTCCTGCCGCCCGGCGCGCGTCCTCCAGGACCACTTCGACATCTTCCTCTTGCGCGGCTTTTGCCTTCTTCCCCTTTGCGCCCTTCTTCGCTTGGCCTTTGGCTTTCCCCTTCTTCACTGCCATCTTCTTAGTCGGCGCGTCCGTGGGCTTAGGGTCGAGGGCGGTATTAGCGGAGACCTCACCCAATGGCACGCGCTCCTGGGTATCGGTATGCGGGTTTGACGCGTCGGCCGTCTCGTCGTCGACGAGCGGCGCATGCTCGGCGCGCAACGCCGCTCGCGTGAGGCGCATATCGGGTGTATTCGATACAGAGCTATTGCTGTTCTACGGTATGATGTTGCAGCGACTGTGATGCTGGGGAGCAGCGACGAGACGGTGGTGCGGGCGCGAACAACAGTCCGGGGTAATGTTTACATCCCTGCGGATCGTAAACACGCCGCGAGCCAATCAGAGCCATGTCGCATTTCGCTGAGACAGCAGTCACGTGCATTTTTCCTCCGCGATCGCTGCACCAACGCCCGGAGGTCTTGCGGAGCCCCACTGTTTTCCTTCAAGAGGACGGCAATTGAAAGTGCATTACGCGACGAGAAAATTCGGCGTCACATAAGACGGGTGCAGACACGGTCGTCGACTTGGGCCCTCCTCAACACCCTGCGGGAGCGCTCTCCGTCAATTCTCACAAAAAGACTTACAAGCCCGTAGACAGCTAACTGCATTTGCCCCAGCAGACGCATCTCTACGGCCATCGCCCATTCTGACCTATCGCATCCCTCCGGCCTCCGAACGTTCGCCGCCTGCCCCTCTGCTACCGCCAAACTGGCTGCCCCGCGCCGCATTCTTGGAGCCTTGAATTCCCGTCTGTACCCCTCATCTGGCACCCGTTCCCGTACCTTTAGCTCCGCTTTTGTCACCGTGGCGCCCTCACGCCCGACTTCTCGTCTCAACCTCTTCGCGGGGCACCTCGACTCCAAGCCCTTCCTCGAATTGAACACCCCCTTCTCTACAGAGCGGAGCACACACCTCGAAGACGAGCAAGGCAACATCATAAAGGCACGGAAGCCACCAGAGCCAGAGAAAGTAGCTGAAAAGCACGAGGAAGCCCCGAAGAACATGTCGAGCCAGCCGTCACACCCCGCCCTGCTCATCCCAGGCCCAATTGAGTTCGACGATGCTGTGCTGCAGTCGATGAGCCATTACAGGTATGCGTCGCGATTTTACGATATATGCGTCACTTGATCCTGACCCTCGCAGCGAATCGCATGTTGGCCAGCCCTTTGTAAAAACCTTCGGCGACGTCCTGTCAAACCTCCGCAAGCTGTTCCAGACAACCGACCCCGCCTCGCAACCCTTTGTTCTCAGCGGCTCCGGCACACTCGGTTGGGACCAAGTCGCCGCGAACCTTGCAGAGCCTGGTGATGAAGTGCTCGTCCTGCACACCGGATACTTTGCAGACTCGTTCGCAGACTGCTTCGAGACCTACGGCGCAAAGCCCACACAGCTCAAGGCACCCATCGGCGACCGGCCACAGCTAGACGAGGTCGAGAAGGCATTGAAGGAGAAGCAGTACAAGATCGTAACCGTCACCCACGTCGACACCAGTACGGGTGTGCTCAGCGAGATCCAGGCGCTCAGCGAGCTTGTGCACAGGGTCAGCCCAGACACATTGGTCGTGGTAGACGGTGTGTGCAGTGTTGGCGGCGAGGAGATCAAGTTTGACGAGTGGAAGCTCGATGTCGTCCTCACAGCTTCGCAGAAGGCTATCGGCTGCCCGGCTGGTCTCAGTGTGCTCATGGCTTCCGGCCGTGCGATCGACGTGTTCAAGGCGAGGAAGACCAGGCCTACTTCCTACTTTGGATCGTGGAAGAACTGGTTACCGAGTACGTCAGCGCTGCCTGAAATCTGATCGGACTACGTTAACATGTATTGCAGTCATGCAAAACTACGAAGCGAAGAAGGCCTCCTATTTCGCAACACCCTCGCCCCAGCTCATCCACGCCCTTGACACCGCACTGAAGCAGATTCTCTCACGGCCGCTCGAGCAGCGCTTCGCTGACCACAAGGCCGCTTCCCAGAAAGTCAAGAAGGCAATCGCCGACCTTGGCTTGAAGCAGCTTGCTTCCAAGCCTGAGAACCAAGCCAACACCATGACGGCCATCTACCTGCCTGAGGGCACTTCGCCACCCGATGTCATTCCCAGCCTTCTGAAGAAGGGCGTTGTTTTCGCTGGTGGTTTGCACAAAGAAATCGCATCCAAGTACATCCGGTTCGGACATATGGGCGTGAGTGTCACGGACCCTGGACGGAGCGACATCACCAAGGCTATTGATGCGCTCAAGGAGTCTCTTGCTGAGATTGGCAAAGCATAGTGAGTATGTGTAAAGGTGGAACTGTGTATAACAAGCTACATAGACTTCGATACTGGCTATAAACCGAATGGAATTGATTCTGGAGACTGCAATCGCATTTAAAAGTTTTGTGCAGCGTTCTTGGCATCTGGCAAATTCAACAGCTAGCATCCCATCGCCTATCGACGCCCCAAGTTGTTTCATACAAGTTGTCCAGAGTACCGCGCTTTCCCAATCCGGCAGCTGGCTAACGTAGTCGTTATCACACGAGATACTCATATCCATTGGTCGAGTAAAGTACCTGCCAAAGCTGGACGCATGCGCTCGCCTACATTATAATTTATGACTATCCGGGAGTTCTCGGCTCCACGAAGATCTCCCTAGTCATGCGCCGTCGGATATACGCTATGTTTCTGGAAGGACTCAAGCTTTCTCACTCTAGGAGATGCTTGGCTTTCCCTGATGGAGCGCATATGAGCAACGCGAACACGCGAGTGGCCTTTTGGTCGAAGTTGTTTGCTACGATGTCGATGTGTTGGCGAATGCGGTATAAGTATTGGACATTGCCGTTCTTGCTTTTTTCTTGCTTTTGTATTAGATTGTCGACGATATAGACGATTGCTGTCGCTGCGCATTATGCATTACGCTCATTTGATCGCCGCCTTCGCGGCCACTACGCTTGCTCTTCCGGCGTCCACCCTCTCATCCCAGGAAGAAATCTTCACCATTGAACTAGAAGGCGGAGAGCGTCGCCAGGTCACAGAAGCCGAGAAGTTCGCCCTCAAAGCTGTAGGACCACCCTTCCATGACCCATGCTCCAACCATGCTCCTGACCACTCGCATAGGAGGGAACAAACTTCTTCGACGTAACTTACTGGCCCGACTTTGCTCCCTCCGCCGCCCAGGTCCAAAAGCGCCAAGCAGTCACTTACCCCAGCACGCTCACGCAGTCCACCTCCGTCAAATCTCTCACCGCCAAACTTAGCAGCTCCAACATCCAGACCAACTTGCAAACCTTCAGCGCCTACAATAATCGCTACTACCGCGCTGCGACAGGGAAGCAAGCATCCGACTGGCTGCTGGCCAAAGTGAAGAGCTATATTCCTGCGGGCTCGGTCGCAACTGCAAAGGCGTACACGCATTCGTGGACGCAGAGTAGCATTATTGCGACGATCCCGGGGAAGAGCGCGAAGACGATTGTGGTGGGTGCGCATTTGGATAGTATCAATGGGGGGAGTCCGACGAGCGGGCGGGCGCCGGGCGCTGGTAAGCATTCCATCCTTTTTCCTTCCGAGATGCTTTATTTCGTTATGGTACTGTGTTCGCATGTATGTTGATCAGTGGAGCAGATGACAACGGCTCCGGCAGCACCACCATCCTCGAAGCCTTCCGCGTCCTCCTGACAAACAGTACGATCGCTTCTGGCGGCGCAGCTTCTACAATCGAATTTCATTGGTACGCCGGCGAGGAGGCCGGTCTCCTCGGCTCCCAAGCTATCTTCAACTCTTACTCTTCGTCGGGTCGCACTGTGAATGCAATGCTGAACCAGGACATGACCGGCTACACTGCCGGCTACACCTCCCGAGGTCTGACTCCAAAGTTCGGCGTCATCAATGACTATGTCTCCTCCTCGCTCACTGCTTTTACGAAGAAGGTCATCACGGCGTACACGAGCACGGCGTATGCGGACGATAAGTGTGGATATGCGTGCAGCGACCATGCCAGCGCGAATCGGGCTGGGTTCCCCAGTGTGATGATCTATGAGAGTGAGATGGCGTATGAGAACCCGTATATTCACACTGCGCAGGATACTATCGACCGGATTGACTTTGCGCATGCGTTGGAGCATGCGAGGTTGGTGGTTGGTTGGGTCATTGAGCTAGGGTTTGCGAGCTTGTGATTGAGGACGGCTCGGTCGAATCGATACTTTTTGCATAAAGAAAGCTTTCATGAGGAAACGTAGATGTGGGCAACATAATCTGTAAATGAACACAATAATGATTTCATTGACCCATATCTTGATTACTTAGCTCAATCCTTTCTATCGAGAAACGTCAACGCAGCTACACAAAGTGCGTCCACCCCCGTCTTCAGCGTCGGCTGAATGACCGGCGCAAAATAGCTCGAATGATTCTGCGGAATGTCTTCCACGAGCCGCCCTT
This sequence comes from Pleoardoris graminearum, assembly GCA_030770415.1. Taxonomy (NCBI): domain Eukaryota; kingdom Fungi; phylum Ascomycota; class Dothideomycetes; order Pleosporales; family Didymosphaeriaceae; genus Pleoardoris; species Pleoardoris graminearum. The sequence continues at coordinate 507,130 of JASEKS010000007.1, read as the reverse complement.
CCCGCTCTTTCTGCGCCCAAAGCTCTGGGTCCGTTCCGCCAAAGAACCAGAACAGGCTCGGCTTCCCCTGACTGCTGGCCAAGATCGACACGTCCTCGCTGGCGTTCGTACGATTGATCTGCGGATCAAACGCCTCCCCAAAAAACTCCCCAAAGCTTCTCGCCAGCCTACCTTCCATATCCTCATCATTGTACGTCTGCGGGAAGAACCTCGTCTCCTCAATCGTGGGTTCTTTCGTCGCGCCAGACGCGATATACTCCGCATGCACAATCCTTTTGATCGACGCAATCACCCTCTGCCTCGTCTCCTCCCTCACCGTCCTTACATCGATCCCCAGCTCCGCATGGTCAACAATGATATTCTCGGTATGTCCACCCTTAAGGTACCCCACCGTCACCACCGCCATGTCACTCGGATCCGTCTCGCGACTCACAATGTTCTGCAACCGCACCACGATGTTGCTCGCCATCATCACGGGGTCGATGCTGCGGTGCGGCATACTCCCGTGACTACCCCGCCCGAATACAGTCACTTTGAAACTGTCGGCCGCCGCCATGATCGTGCCGGCGCGGCTGCCGAGCTTCCCGGCTGGGAGCGCCATCACGTGCTGGCCGAGGACGTAGTCCGGGACCGGGATGCCGTGGCCAGAAGGGGAGTAGAGGCCCGCGTCGACCATGGCGCGGGCACCCGTGCCGCGCTCCTCGGCGGGCTGGAATAGGGTGATGAGGGTGCCGGACCAGGAGGCGCGGAGGGCGGAGAGGTGGGAGGCGGCAGCGAGGAGACAGGTGATGTGCATGTCGTGGCCACAGGCATGCATCACGCTCGTTTCCTCTCCAGTTCGTTGGCTGACTTGTGTGGCTGTAGAGGCATAAGGGAGGTTCGTGAGCTCCTTCACTGGCAGAGCGTCCATGTCTGCGCGGAGGAGAACAGTCGGACCAGGGCCGTTGTGAAAGACGCCTGCGAAGCCATGGCCGCCTATATTCGTGGTGATCTTGAAGTCGGGGAGCTTCGAAAGGTGTTGTGCGGTCGTTGCTGCGGTCTCCTTCTCTTGATTGGATAGCTCGGGGTTCGCGTGGTAATATTTATACAGTTCTTCGTAGGGTGCTAGATCGAGGGGTTTCGAGGCCAGGAGTTCGGATATGGAAGGGGGCATCTTGTAAAGAGGTAGATCAATGGATGCCTGCCATTGTGACTTCGTTGCTGGTATATGTAGGTGATGTTGGGTGCATGCGCTTTCCTAGACAAGGCTGGCGCGCTTCGCTACGACTTTTCCGACGGGTAGGACACGCACTATCTTTCTTCCTGCACGCTACAACACCGCGAATCATAGGATTGCTAAGGCTATTAAGAGACAGATCAAGCGTTGATACGGAACGCTGCACCGTTGAAAGTGATATAATTGAAGACTGCCCGGCTCTCCTGAGCCTTGTGATCGCACCCCTACTGCGGGGTTCGCGTCATGTCAAAAGATGCATGGCCATCTTCCGTTCAGAACGGAACAAGAGTATTCTGTAAATTATTGTATGGCATATATTACGACTGTATATCTCTACTAATCTCTTCGAGGGCGAGTGTGACGAATTTGGAAGGAAACTTGGAAGGAACTAAGAAAAGAACGTTGTCAGTTTGCGCTATAACCTGCTCGTTGGGCCCCTTGTAATACCTTCAATTCACAGAGGTGCCCACAACAAGATGCTGATTAGACTGCATGCGGAGTCAAGTAGTTGGAAAGCTGACGAACTGTTCCGCCGTCAAGCCATAATATAATGCGTGCAAGCAGATCCACAGATCAGCGGATATGGGGGGTTGACCGCACCAACCAACGAGGGCAATGGCAAGATCCAAGCAAGACGCCGGCATATTGTCGAACTGTACAAACTGTTGATCTTGCTAGTCCTCTTCGATTGAAGAATGTTCCAGTGTCGCTTCCACGTACCTCCCTTTGCGGGAACCGATGTTTGCACCACAACCGACGTTAGATCCCCATGGTACTGATCAAAATTGAATTGGGGTGCGTTACGCGCGCCGGCCTGGCGTCTAGTGATACGCAGGGCTTGGCTGTCGTCCGGTGCGGTCTCGACTCGGGCAGTGGGAGGATGTCGTCGCGATTTTTGAGCTTGTGCAAGACGATGTGGGAGTTTGTCTTTTGATAGTAGTAATACAGACTAGGCTCCGTGGCGATCTTCAACGCTTTCCTTTGCGTGCCACTGAGTCACTCGTTCCTATTCAGGGCAGGGCTTAGGGTTTCCGTTATTGTCGTGAACGACCTTAACAGATTATGCGACAGACAAGCACAATGACAACACATTGATTATAGCGCAACGGCGTACCGAACAAATACGTAATAGACGAGAGTTCGATGAGGACGAAAGCGCCTAGTGCCGATCCTCCTTTCTCTTATTAAAAAAAGAGGAAAAGAAAGTGGTCATGGTACGCACTCGCACATTCCCGGAGGCTGTAGCATCCTGTAAGATAGGGGTAAAGTGAAGTTGCCCGTCCAGTGTGGCGATATCGGTTTCTCTCTTTTGGTACCAATCCCAGTAACGACTTTTTCACTTCAGTAGCTCTTTTCAATAATTCCAAACTCTTACGAAGCATGGAAACTTTATCCTCCGATCTTTCCCTGCAAGTCCTGAGTGGTCTTTACCGTCATATCTGAGCTCATTAGGTGAGAAGCTCGAGTTCGTGCGTCTAAGGGATTGTGAGACTTGTCTTGCAGACTTTCCACCCTTGTGCTTGAGCCTGAGCTTCGCGGCGGCGGGTTCAGGGGTCGATAGGACTGGTACACAAGCCTTCGGTGTGATATTTCAGATTTTTTGTCCTCAGCTTTGACTTGTGACCGCAAGCCTCCGCGACGCGACTCAGCCGTGTAGAAAGGGTGCTTGCATCATTTTTTAGTGTTCTTTACAGTCTCAAAGAATGTTGCTGGGTGCCATATGGAGTCCGCTTGAGGTAGAGACGCACACGAAAAGGCTGTCTCTTCACACTGCAAGCCCACCGCGCTTCTCTCGGTTTAGCAAGACGCTAGTCTTCAGTAAGAAAATAGTATATCCCTCCAAGTCACTCCTTGAAATCAGAGCATAATACTAGTTGTTAATTTAACTATAGATTGTAGGTAGTATACGTACTGGGCATAGACAACTCGACATTGTTATGATAGGGTGTACGGGGGCTCTGATTGGCTGACGCGAACGCGACGCGCACCTGTTACCAAAAATAAAACACAACTCCGCCTTACCACCGTGCTCATGCTTTCTTCCACCACCAGCCCCAGAAGGGCTTTCTCCATCAGAATCCTATCGAGGGGCGAATCACATTACGTCACACTATTTTCGCAAGCCTGAATACCAGCCACAGATGGTCGGCTCTAATACTCGCTCGGGCATGGTGGGATATATCCAACCCAAATACGATTGGGAGGCTCAACACCACGGCTCCGACCATCTCGCAATCAATAATACACTGGGCCGACGTCTCCTTACGAGACTGGCGTTACATACCACAGCAAAGCTATATTCCAGCGACGGCCTGTGCTTCCCGATCTCGAAGCACAAGATCGTGAAAACAGGGATACGCATTCATTTGACAGAGGGTGCGACAATGAAATTCCTCGCCGAAGAAACTACCATACCAGTGCCAAAGATCTACTGTTCTTTCTTGCACAAGAACAGGGCGTACATCGTCATGGAGAGAATTCAAGGCGAAGATTTACCAAGAGCATGGAAGCGCTTGTCCGCAGGCTCTGGAGAATCGCTCAGACATGTGTTGGCACAAATAAGAAAGATGGTTCAAGATATGCGTGCGCTTGTACCACCAGATACCGGCGTAGAAAGCTGTGTCCGCGGCTCATTATACGATTCTCGGATACCTCGTGGGAACCCGCGGTTTGGGCCCTTCAAGTCAATTCAGGAATTCCACCAATGGCTTCGGCATGATTTAAGACCCGAAGATCTCAAAGACCGTAAGAAAGATCCAGATTGGGACGACATACATGAGATGATAGGCAGACAAGATGGGCCTTGGCCCCCACCCAAGTTTACCCACGGTGATCTCAACCCATTCAACATTCTCGTTCGAGGAGACAAGGTTGTCGGTATCATAGATTGGGAATTTGCGGGCTGGTACCCAGATTACTGGGAGTACACATCGGCATGGTTTGGTAATGTCCTAAGAACGGAGTGGCAAGGCATGCTTGATCAGTTCCTCGAGCGACCCAGTCCTGAGGTTTTCAAAATGGAGCAGGTTCGCAACAAATGGTGGGGAGAATACTGAGTCCGTGTGTAAAAATTTGATCAAGATGTCCGATTACTCGCGATCCCGTTCCCTTCTATACCAACGAACGCACTAGCTGCATTTTACGGTACAGTCTCCTTGTTCTCTAGCATATCCCAGGTTGGCTTTGGCCTCTGCATGTCCACACCCGGCCCGTAACGACCACTAGCAGTCTTTTGCGCTACGTATTGTCTCGCAAACGCCTCAATATTTCCCCAGTCCAGCACAGCAGTGCCGACACATTTCCCGTCCTTCGCAATCTCGGCTAGCGCACTCGCAACCCACGTGCGGCAGCGCCATTCTGGATCGTTCTGCTTGACTGGAAGACTCCGCAGAAGGGCAACCAGACGCTGCTCATCTTCAATCTTGGCAATCATGATGCGCGCTAAAAGCGTGCTGGTAGTGCGAACATTGCCCAGTTCGACTTCCTCGTATCTCCAGCCTGTGAGCGAATTTCTGACATGGTACCGAGCACCTGGCACTACATCTCTGCTTTCTGTCTTGGGGCCGATCAGAAAACCCCAGTGATATCTGGGAGGATTAGTACAATTTGAACTGAACCTGGAAGTGTAGTCCGCTCACTTGCGTTCCTCGTTCCCAACGACGCCGCTTGGATACAAGGCAATGTACAACCTGTTTTTGTTGGATGGCATGTTTTGCGCACAACCAAGCAAGAAGGGATTAAGAGAAAGAAGAGCAAGGGTGAAAGCAACAGTACTAGACGAGAAATAAACGCAGAGAACAGAGAAAAGGTCCACAAAGCGAATCGATAACCGCAATTCAACGCGCATTTATGTTCTCTTAGGCCACGCACCTTCACGTCGTACCGTGGCATAGCCGCGCGCTGCATTTGTATCGTTTTGGATATGTCTTTCAATGTCATTGTGATTGGCCTGAGTGCTTCGATGTGGTAGAACTACGCCACAAATGTGGCGCTTCGTTGCAACAATGCGGCACAGCATCAACCTTTCTATCGATAAGCCCATGAGCGGCGGAGAGAAGTAGCTAAAATTCATTCTGAGGCTTAAAGAAAATCGGGGCTGCAGAAGGTATCCCTCTTGGCTTATGCACGTGCGTGCTGACAGGCCCCGGCGGCGGCGCATACGTTACCTCGGAAGCCTTACTGGAGCATTCTTAACCCTAGGACGGCTGTTGCCCAAGCAATACCCAAGCAAACATTACAACTGCACATCCACTATAACCTTACCATGTCGGACAAACGAATAACACTGGGAGCTTGGGCTTTCGGTAGAGGAGTTGCTCTCTCTCGCTCCACGAGCCTGGAGAATCCGTGTAAGGCCAGTTCATCATCCTTGCGACATGGCTGGGCGGCACGGCGAAACACATCGCGAAATACGCTCCCTCTAGGAAACAATTGCCCCATCCGCGAGAATACTGTTGATACAAGCACCTATCGATACCTGGTTTCCTCGCACCGTATCCGATCCAGAAGAGCAACCTCCGACCCGCGATACTTGCCTGTGCCCAAGTTTTAAGAGAAATTGGACATTGCCTAAATACTCTCATCACACATTAAGATGCTATGAACTCCTCGGCTAACTCTCACATACTGCTGCACATATTCTCAAACGGTGGCGCAAACAACATTCTACGACTTCTGCAAGTTTGGCAGTCAGAAACCGGTATTGCGCTTCCGGTATCGGGTCTGATCACCGCTTCAGCGCTTACAGTCGGCGGATCTAAGCAAAACTACCGCGGCCTCCAGCAGAGCATACCCCGTGGCTTCGTGTGTCAGACTTCTCGGTCCTGTAGCCGTTATGCACTGCTGGTTCTTGAAACATCGATACCGCTGGGCAGGTACCCAAGGCCTGAAACTGCAATGCATCAACGTATCTTCGATGGCACACTACTCCAGGTGGCCGGACCTGCAATGAGACAACAACCCAGGGCTCGAATTCTCCCAAGGTAAGACGCATTTGCTATTTCGCGAGCAAGTTACATCAAGACTCTCGATTCAAGAATATCCTTATACACCTGTGGGATGCTACTCAACATTGCAACACCAACATGGCGAAACATGAGAAAGGATATGGGGAAGCTGTAAAAAACAAGTGGACGCCCCGGACACCAAAAGCGGAAGCCAGAGTGCCACCAAGGTTGTTACCATGGCACAAATATAACGACAGCTTCACGTGCCATGAATGAGCGACAAATCACTTTCACCTTCCTAACAAGGTATCCGGATGGGGTCCCATACCGATCCTGTATCTAGACGACAGTACGGCGGTATATCGTAACACCGTTGCCATGCAGTCTGTTCTTCTTGTATCCGTAGGCAATAGACAGACAAACATGGAAACTGAAATGTCCTAATATGACCTATTCAACCCTTCTTCAGGTTAGAGGTGTGCTATGTACATATTGCAATTTGAATTCCTTTCCAGCAGACTTGCTCATATCTCAGCTACAGCAGCGGCACCTTGCCGACGTCGAATGATTCTTCATAGTTTTCGCTACACTAATTAGCACCACCGCTGGGCCCAAATGGACTGGGTTTCAGCTTGTAATGCCCCGCCTTCAAAGCTCTCTTTCTCCCCCATTGATCCAGCAGATCCCAATTGACGCACATGGTTTGTCCTGCATTGAATATCTTGAACCCGTCGGGGTGAGCATGGGTATCGTCCCACCGTGCTACGTACACAGCGGTGTTAGGATGGCACATGAGGTCGGCTCGGAGCCTGTCTATGCAATGATCTGACTACAGGTTAGAGAGGCCCGAAATTTGAGTCATGTCGTTTACCTGAGTGCTCGATCGACCACAGCCCATGGTCGGGGTTGTAGTTCGTGATCTTGTCGCGGTAGTAGTCAATGTGAAGGACCTTGCGCAGTGTTTCCAGACAATGGAGACTGTGCCAGACCGACATGGTGGCCAGGTAACCGCCATCGGTAAGCTCCACTGGATTGTTCGTCAGGTTTTCGCCTTGGGCCTCCATTTCCTCCCTCGAGACGCGGATTATTTGTGCTACAGCATTGCATATGATTAGCTAGACTCTCTCGTGACAAGAGTGGCGATCGCATACGCACCAGTGAGCAGCTCGTTCCATAGAGCATCCAGCTCCGGACCCGGTTCCTTAAGGTACGGAGAATAGTCTCCATCTTGCCAGGTGCGCCTCGGTGCGTATTCCACGGCCTTGTTGGCGGGAGCTGGTCGCGCTTAGTCTACGTGAAAATGGATAACTGGAGACTATAGAAGAGCATCAGTTTGCACTTACAATATGGTACTTTTCCAGCAAGGTGAATATGTGTCTCATGGTTCTGGACTGCCAGACGTGTGTTCGTCTCCAGAAAGCAGATATATGCCAATGCGAGGAGGACTATCGTTTTGAAGACATGGTGGGTACGGTTGGTTTTCGCAGCGGTAGCACATCTGTGGCATTCTTTGTCTGGTAGCAATGATGCGCTTTCGATGTCTTCTACGTGTTGGGTTTGCTGACCCCCCATTGCTATTCCTACAGCCCCGGCACAGCACTGAATCAATATGGATGTAGATAAATTGAAGAATTTAGGCAGTGGAAGTGTTAACATCGTGATACCTGTATAACATGCAGCGCTATCCGTTTACCTATTCGGGCCCACAATAGGCGCTTTGTCTGCGGCGGGGAATGTATTGTAGCAATACGGGAGGCGTACGTGGAGTCGAAGCCACATTCCCAGTAGAGCTTCGAACTCCAAGGTCTGGAATATTCTGCGCCCCTTGAAAGCTTACCTTCAGCATCGTTCTGATGTGTGTCTAGAGTGTCGTGAAAGCAAGCGCGTCCACACGGATGCTCTTCATGGTGATCGTGGCCCGCATCGACTCACGCGCATGCTGACGCCTTTGCGAGCATCGAGTTGATCCCCTATTTTTTGTGTTTGCAGGAACGATGACGCGGTCAATATCGGGCCTCGGGACTCGAGGTGGGATCTGGCACGTGCCTGCCCAGATAGACACCTGTTCAGATGCTGACTATGACGTCATCTCTCTCGGACTGTCCAGATGTCAGCAGGGAACAATCTAACTACAACTTCATTACTCCCCATGTACCGGTTTGCAGCTCGTCGTGCCGCCTTTCCCTGCTGTAGATCACCGATTCACCGTCAACGATCCATGTCGACATACGTCCTGGACAGGACTATCTTCGGTCCGGCCCTGTACAAACAAATCACCGACACATGGCTCGCCGACGTAGACATAACGGGGAGAAGCCTGCATCAAAACACTACCCAGAGATGGTTCGGTAAAAATGTCGAGCTAGACCGTATATGCCACCAAAACTTCGCACACGCCTTGGAAGCCATCGGTCCCGAAAAAAATCCTAATCCCACTGCAGAACCGTTCATCCGGGAACTCCGGTCGACGGCGGAACAGCAGGGAAAGGGCAATGATGGCTCACAAGTCGCTTGGACAGCTTTGAGCTTAGTCATATTGCTGGACCAAATACCACGCAATGTATTTCGCACTACGGAAGGCTTGGCGAAGGTGTACACGCACTACGATAGGATGGCATTAGAGTTTGTCCAAACTCTCCTGTCACCATCATCACCTATTCCACGACCAGATCTTCACCCGCAATGGTGCGATTCCTTCGCGCATAGGATGTGGTTCTATCTACCCTTGGAGCACGCGGAAGATATGGAACAGCATGATAGACTTGACGATATCGTAAGATCATTTTCAAAAGATATAGAAAACAAGGAAGGTCTGGAATCAACCGGAAAGTTTGTTGAAAGATTCCGTAAAGCGGAAAACATGCATAAACAGCTCCTGGAAAAGTTCGGGCGGTATCCGCATAGGAATGCTGCGATGGGTCGAAAAACTACTGAGGAGGAAGAAGAGTTCTTGAAAGGTGGTGGTGCGACATTTGGAGTCGCACAGTAAAAAAGACAAATAGCACATGCTGTATCACGGCTAGTACACTTGGTGGGCAGCTGTAGGTCTACTCGTGATAACTGTGGCTTGTGGTGCAGTGGAAGTAACAGCGTGAAAGCGTCAGAATCATGTCACACTCGTGATCCGTGCTAGGTTGTGCACAAGATTATCTGATCTATATTTACGCACTTTCTCGTTTCTCATATATATTTGCTTTTGCTGGAAGCCATTATCGAGGGGACGTCGAAAGTGGAGCGGAAATGCCACTACGACTGCCAACCGCACCCTAAAACGAAAGCTCTCGCTCCTCGACTTTACCAGCCCTCTCTCCTTCAGCCTTCCCCGCTTCCCTACTTCCCCCTCTTTCGGCCTTGTTTGCTACGTTCTGCTTGGAACCTGCCTACTCGGCCATGAACTGATATTCTACATCACATAACCCCAGAAATTGTCTCGCTTATTCAATTGACAATGGATAGACCAGACGTACGCCGGCGCCTAATAGTGTGTGTGGATGACATATACTACACACCTGGTGGAATTAACCCTAGAGCAGGCTCCAAAGGATCGCTCACGAGCGCCTACAACATCTTTGCCTATACTATACTAAAGAAGGTAGCGTTACTGACGAAGATGACACTGTCTGGAAGTAAGAAGAGTACTACGAGCATGGCCTAGAGGCGCTGGACAGACCCGGATCGTTAATAAAGTTGAATGCCGGCGCCTGGGGAAGTGGCAAAGGTCTTATTTGCAATATCTATACGAGATGCTGTGGACTCTCTGAAGATGACGAAGTCTGGTTGTTTGGCTTCGGTAGAAGTGCGTATATAGTGCGAGTAGTTCTGTTTCATTATATGCGGGTACTGAAATCTGCCGGGACGGCAACATTTGACAGGGAGTATAAAGAAGTCCTCGATGCATACCAGCTTTAATAGGGCGAGGCCAATATTGATTCCGGCAAGATGGTATCTGTCTCCGTCTTGGCAAGGGCGCGCTCAACCACTCGAGGAAGACGTTGAAGCCGCTGCTAGAGATTTGTGGAAGAACTTCACAACTCATGGATGAGCGGGTTCACAGGAACAGGCCCTTTTGGAGCTTCTCATACCACCAGATAGAGGTCCGATTCAAGGACATCATCGACGAGCATTGGCATTAAAGGGCCAAAGAGACTGCCCGCGTGGGTACCACACAAATCCCTGAGAATGAGCCTTCACCTTTTCTGAAAAGCTTTAGCAACTCCTCGACTATACTTCCCGGAGGTAGCTCAGACACCTCGACCACTGCAAATAGCAACATGTCGCTCGAAACGTCTGATCAACTTAAGCTTGCCTCCGCTTCTGTTGATAGACAGCCTCTACTCTCGTGGCGCCCATCATCGATCCTAAGATCATCGAAATGCTCAATAGAAAAGGAATTGGATGAAATCGATGCTTTCGGAGGGCCTCAGTGGACGTTGACAGACTTAGAATGCGTTGATAACATCTCTTATGATTTAGAGGGTAATAAAGGGTGTTGCTATGACGCGTAGTAAGATATTAGAAGCACCTGTTTCGAGCAACAAGTAAAGACGGGACTTAAAGGGTGGCGGTTCCACGTTGAGGGTTGTATTATGTTCGAGACAGCTGCAGGCATCTGGAAAGACTGTCTTACTCGAAAATAATTTTCCTACAATAATCTATATAGTGATCTTGCGATCTATATCTAATATACTAATTATAAATTATAGTAGATTATTTTTAAAATATTTTACCCCTTTTAATAATTAAAGTATATTTTTACTTTTTTAATTAGTATATTATAATAAAAAAATTTTTATAGATTTTTTATAAGGCGTATTTTATAATTTTATTAAAAAAACTTTTTAATTTTAAATAATTTATTTTTAATATACTATACTAGAGAGTATAAAGGCATATATATACTCCTCTTTTTTTTAAAACCCCTTTTGGTCGCCTCGAGCCACTACAGCCACACTATTTATTTGATTAGTATATAAATATATACTATACTAGAAGTTCTATTAAGATTAGTTATTTACTTACCTATATTAAATTTACTAAAATAAAAACATTTTTTTACAATTCTTATATATGCTTATTTTTTTTAACAGTATCTGGGAGAATAACTTTTTTTTAACTTATATCTTTTTTAGACTAGTGTCTCGGCACTATACTTTACCTCTCTTTATATAATATTAAATTTTAATTTTAAATAATAGTATAGTAACTAAACTAATATAAAAAGTTTAATTTTTAGTTTTAAGTAGTTATTAAAGTTTTACTTAGTTTTATATATATACTTATAAATATTCTCTTTAATTTATTATAGTTTACACCTTTTAAAAAGCCTTAAATTAAATATAGTATTATTATAGAGTTTATAAAACTATTTATTAATATATTACCTTTTTAGATAAGGTAGTAGTATAGCTACGCTGGTAAATTTTACTAGTGTTAGGGTTAGGTCGCATTAACCACCTAGGAGTGTACGTAAGCAGAAATATTAAAGTCCTTTTTAAAAAGTATTTACTAACGTTTTTAATATAATTAATTATATAATAATATTATAATATAATTTATAGCGTGTAGACTAAAGTTAAATTATAAATTGTAAAAAATATAGTTTATACTATTAGATATTTTATAATTTAAAATCTACGATTAAAGGAAGACTAAATTTTAAATTACGTAATATTAAATAATATAAACTATATTTTTTACAATTTATAATTTAACTTTAGTCTACACGCTATAAATTATATTATAATATTATTATATAATTAATTATATTAAAAACGTTAGTAAATACTTTTTAAAAAAGACTTTACAGGGGGGTGCAACAAAAAAAGAGTACTTAAAAAAGTTACCTTTTTTAAAGTTATATAACTGTTTAATTAGTAAGCTAAAAAATACAAGAAAAATAGTATTTTAAAGAGAAAGACTAGTAGATTCTATTCACCCTGTCAGGGGCTGCTTACTAAGGGGTTTAGGAGTAAAAAAAAATTAGTAAATATAGAAAATTTTTAAGACCCTACTTTAGGCTATTATAACTTTTTATTTAAGGTGTAAAATTAGCTTATTTTTATATATATAATAATAGATACTAAGTTATATTAGTATATTAAATATTTTTATATATTTATATATTAATTATATAATTATATATAAAAGTCACTTTTTCACATGTTTAATAATAAACTAGTAAATAATATATTACTAGTACTTAGTATAGTAGCCTTTAGCTTCTATAACTGCCTTATAACGCTTAGGCAGAGATAAAATAGAGTTATTAATAGCTTCTTATAGTATATTATTCTACTCCTTATTAATAGCTCTTTTAAAGGCCTTTATACTATTTAAACTATTTCCTACACCTAAATTAGCCTTTTTATTTTTAATAAGCCCTAATTTTAATAAACCCTATATATTTTCTATAGGGGCTAAATCAGGACTATAGGCTAGGTAAGTAAATAGTTTAATTTTATTATTTTTAAACCAAGTTAAAACGTCCTTAGTTTTATAAATAGGGACGTTATCTTGTTAAAATTACTAACCTAAATTAATATTAATATAAAGATTATAATTATAATATAATAGAATATATATATATATATATATATTATTATATTATTAAAAAAAGGGGTAAAAAAGTATTATAAAACTTACCCCTTTTTATATAGGGTTTAACCTCAGGTATAAGGACTTTATTTATATAGTCCTTATTAGTATAAGAAGTAGAAGAATTAGGTGTTTTAATAAACACTAAATTACTTCTACCTCCTACCCAAATTGCACCCTAAATATGTAGGGTAAGGTCGTGGCCTATAAAATAATTAATATAATTAATATTAAAAATCTAAAACCATAGCCTAAAAATATATAAAAAGTTATATATTTTAATAATTTAAAAAGTTAAAATAACTTACTTCGTAATTAGCTAACAGCCAGTTCTCTTCCAACTCTATTATTACCCCTTTTTCTATAATATTGCTTTCTAGCTTTACCCCTTTATATTGCTGACTCATCAGAAAATATTATTTTATTTAATTTTATATTTTTTATATTTTTTAATTGTTCTTTAGCGTATTTTAATCTTTTTTTAGCGTTTTCTTTATTGATTATTAGTTTTTTTTTACTTATATTAATAGAATAGTCCTCTTCTTTTAAAAAAAATTGTAAAATCCTTTTTTTAATATTTAGACTATTTTCTATTAATAATCTTTTATTTTCTTTTTTAGGACTTCTAGTTAAGTCTCTATTAATAACTCTTTTATCTCTTAGAGTTAACTTTAAAACTCAGCCTCTTTTAATCTTATTTATATTATAATCTTTTTTTTCTTTATTTTTAATACGTTGGATAGTATTATAAATAGTCTTTTTAGGCTTATTTAAAGTAGAAATAATTGTAGAAATAGGAGTATTTACTTTTAAAAGTAAGTTAACTTCAGATTCGAGTTTTGAAAAATTTGGCGCCATTTTAAGGAAATAGGAGTTTAGGTTTATAAAAGTAAAAAGATATTAATATATATTATAATATTAATAATATATCACGTGATTAGTGATTATATAAGGCTTAGCAATATTTTTATAATTAATATAATTTTATTATTAGATTACTAATATACTTCGAAAAACTAGTTACGTGACCTATACTAGGCCTAAAAGGGTATAGTTAAAATTTTAGTTAAATATATTCACTAACTAAAAAGTTATAGGAACCTAAAAAAGGGGTTAAAAAAAGTGCCAAGTTTAGGTAATTTTAATTTATTACAGGTAATATAAATTACGTAACTAAAATTCTTATATAAATCTCTATTATTTTCTCTTTAAAACGGTATTATTCACGTATTTTTAGGCTTATTAATTAATTTTATATAATTTTTTAAAAAAGATAACTTTTTTAAGTACTCTTTTTTTGTTGCACCCCCCTGTAATGTCCCTGTTTACGTACACTCCTAGGTGGCTAATACGACCTAATCCTAATACTAGCAAAATTTACCAGCGTAAGTATAGCTATATCTAGAGTAACTATTATTATTAAAGTATAGCTACCTTACTTAAGTATTTATATATTTATATAACTCTATATATATATTTATATACTAATTAAATAAATAGTGTGGCTGTAGTGGCTTAGGGCAACTAAAAGGAGTTTTAAAAAAGGAGGAGTATATACATACCTTTATACTTAATATATCGAAAAAGCTAGGTAATATAACTCTAACTAGTGTAGTAGTATAATAATTATAAAAATAAAATATAAAAGTATATATATACTATTCCTTTTTTAAAATCTCTTTTAGTTACTTTAAACTACTATAGCTACATTATTTATTTAATTAATATATAAATATATAAATATATATAAAAATAAAAAAATCCCTTTTAGTTGCCCTAAGCTACTACAGCTACACTACTTTATTCGAATAATATATAAATATATATATAGAAATAAAAATAGAGGATATATAAATAAGTTATAAAGGTATATACATACTCCACCTTTTTAAAACCCCTTTTAGTTATCCTAAGCTACTATAGTCACACTGCTTTGTTCGAATAATATATAAATATATAAATAAGTCTTTTTTTTTATTAATAATCTAATTAACTTATTATGCTAGTACTTATTATTAAAGATAGCTATAATTTTATTTAAGTTATAATAAACTTCTTTATCGGTGTCGGCTACTAAATAAATAAGATTAGTTACTTTTAGATAAATAAGGTATCTATACTAATAAGCGTTTACTAGAGTCGTATCTTTATTACCTATAAAATAAAGGGATACTATAAAAAGAGCTTAAGTAACTATACTAGACGTCTTAAAATTAATTAAAATTATCTTATTATTAGCATTAATAAAAGGAGGAGTAGTATTAAAACCTAGATATTTAAAAAATAATTATTTAAAAAATAATATTTTATTTAGCTATATTAACTATAAGAGAAGATAGAGAAGAGATATATAGGCGGCACTCTACGTATCTCTTCTCTAAAGAATATAGTTTTAGTACTAGATTTCTTAACTTAATATTTTTTTTAGGGGGGCGCGCTAAGTATACTAGTACGTTAGTAGTTAGCGCGACGCTATACTTTTTTTAATATTATTTTACCTAACTTTTTTAATACTAAGTATAAAGGTATATATATACTCCTCTTTTTTTAAAACCCTTTTAGTCACCTATATAGCTACTACAGCTACACCCTTTTATTCGATTAATATACAAATATATAAATATATAAATAAGTATATAGTAAATAGGTAGAGAATCTATATATATAGAGTAGTCTTTATATACCCTTTTTTACTATTAACTATAGTTTATACCTCTAGATAATAACCTTAATACTATTTTATTAAATTTATTAACTTTTACTAGTACAGTTGCCTCGCGCACGTATATTATTATTGCCTAGAGAGGACTGTCTTACTTAAGGTCTTGGCTCATATATAACATGGTCCTGGATGGTCCTATTTTGCCGCGCCAGGATGTAATGTTACCTCCCTAGGTAATCTGCAAGGATTCTTCCGCACCGCCCTCATCATACTCATTACGAGGTACTAATTGCGTCGGCTCTATATATACGTACAAGAAGAGATCATCATGCACAGATCATTGTTTCTAGTTATACCATGTCTTGCTTCCCACATACATGACGTTTTTGTATTTAGGCCGTAACAATTCTACATCGAGCTAAGTTCGAAGTCGATAAAAAAAGTTATTCTAACGTTGCGTAGCAAACTACGAGACAAGCATGGTTATTTGAGATCCTTAAGTAACTGCACGCTTTCTGTCCTCCCTTTTATAAGGCCTTGTTACAGGTATATTTGCTAGGTGGTCTTGATCTATAACTGAAGGATGCGTACCGCATTCTTCTACCAAAATTTGCCTTTCAGTAGATACCCCGCTTAACGCAATGACGGTGCCATTCAACGCTCAGCAATCGGTCCATATTACCTGCGCTCACGTAAAAACCTCCAACCACATTGGATACGAGCCATGGTGTGTTGTATCTCAGACAATCCCATTGTGTCATTGGGCCGCATTGTAGCACGTTGATCGAAGAATAAACGGCTTCACAACGACACATTTACATTGTGTGCTGTCGGCATACTGTAAGTATAATTGCATGACTATCCTTCCCACTTCCATTCAGATAATGAAAGCGCAAGCCCCTTCGAGTAAAACAGAAGATCCATTCCTTAGGCTAGCAGCTAGCCTGCCCGCGATCTTCTACAGCGGCGGTTTGGATCTGCGCGCTTCGAACATCATCTTACAACGGTCCGGCGCCCATCAACCATATGAACACAAAGATGAACTCGTCTCTCACCTTTGGCGTTGAACTTGAGTTCATATGTGTTTCCATAGAGGAGGCTTTTACTAACCTCCTCGAATACCCTGATCTGGTTCCCGATGAGGAAAAAGGTGAGGACAAGTTTGTTCAGCCAGGCCATGCGCTATGGTACATGCTCAATAAAGCCAGTATTCCAGCTACAGGCTGGGAAGATATGGACGCCCCGCCAGTAGTTCCCTACTCGTCCTGGAGTGTCACCGAGGACAGTAGCTTAAACCTGAGCGACGAGGAGCGGAAGTGCTTGGGTGACACCTTCCGGCAATATCCGATAGAAATCTCGTCACCAGTCCTTAGGCTTGACGACCCACAGTCTTTGCCGCAAATTCAGCACATGCTGTGTACCCTCAATTGGATGGAGGGGAAGTTCGGCTGTATGTTCGTTACTAACGAGTCATGCGAGCTCCATGTTCACATCGGCAATGGTGTGAGTGAGTCTATGCCACTGCCTATCGCGAAGCGGATATTCCAACTCACAACGGCGCACGAGCACAACTTCGATTCATTGCACGCAGCGAGTCGAATTCGTGTGCCTACTGTTGCCGAGGGACGCGACAGGTATCCTCTGTACGCCCCACTGTCCTTCTTTCACCGCAAGGCAGAATTCGCCTTCGAAGGGGTCAACGTTTTCGACTGGCTGCAACAGATCGAGAATACAAGATCGGAAGAGAACATTTGTGGATTCTTTCAAGTCAAATGGGGTCATAAACGTGACGCCCCGCTTTGTGGCCACGCATCGGCGGTCAACTTCGACAATCTTTTCTACCAGACAAAGACGATTGAGTTCCGCCAGCATCTTGGCACTCTGGACTTTTCTGAGATCTCGAGGTACGTACTGTTTCTTGGATACGTTGTTACTTATTGTTTCCGCGCTGACGATGAGAAGTTCATTGAGCTGTTGGTGAAGGCCACTGACACAAACTTTAACATCGCGCACCTCATGCATGCTATTGGCGTTCCTATCGGAGTCAAGGCGCTTTTCAGTGCAAAGGAAAATAAGCAATCAATTGGTGATGCTGGCCTGAACCTTGCCAGCGGCCGTGCTCTCGAGAAACTGAGAGCTCACAATGTACGCGTGGTGGCTGACAACAAAGACCCCAAAGCGACTAAGGCGAGTCAAGCCCACAAGTGGAAAACTGGCTATTATGGAGTCAATCCAAAGGCCGGCGCGCTGGCTGTGGACTCTAATCTCCTTCAACAGTTGGTCTTTGGGGCTGCGCGAGAACGTATGCGTCAAGATCCAATTGAAGACCCTTCGGAACTCTCATCGCAAGCACGAAGTATTGTATTTGCAGAGCTTGCAAAGATGCACCGAGATATGGACTGTCAAGTGTCTGATTCACGGTTATACTGATGAGGTCACGATGACATCGTTTCCGAACACTGGCTGTTCGTGAATAGTTTCGAGTCTGTGGTTTTACTTAGTGGAGAGAATAGATATAGACAACGTTAATTAGTGTAAATGGGATTAGCTACTAAATTTTAAGGAATCCTATAAGCGATAATGTGGCCTTAGGGAAGTATATTAACTGCGGAACTGTGAATAATAACCGCTGTAAGTTAAATAAGCATCTGAATTGAGCAGGCAGACGGTGAAGAGGATGCGAACAGAATATTATGTCGCATCTCGAGGTGGAAGAGAAATCAGGGCTCTCTGCAAACTTGAGACGGATGGACACGGCAGGAAGGCCACGTGGCGTGGGAGGCATCAGGGCCGCACTGGACGCCTTTGGCTTAGGGCGACGCTAGTCCTAACCGGGTGTTCGTTCTCATCTCGTCCGGCCTGCGTCCATTGTTACCGCGCATCCTGGTCTCAGTCTTGCGCATTCGAGCATCCCGGTCAAGCCATAGATAGCCGCCTAAAGTAAGCATTGGTCGCTATGGGAAGAGCTCAGGTCCCGTCTGCGCCACAGCACTGCGCACCGCCCTTCGACTCCGCCTCAGCCCTCCTTCAATCCGCTAGGGCGCAATGTATGGAGTCACCAACAATCATGTCCACTTGACTTCTTCGACACTTGTATTTAGCTTGCACTACGTCTTCTTCAGTTTTTTCTCTAAGCACTTCCCCTACGGGCCTCAGATGCTAAATAGTCCTCTTCACTGAGTGTACTATTGAAAACACCCTCAACTGTTACCCAAGGCGCATGAGTCTCTTCAATCCAAATTAGCAACCGCAACAGCCATTTACAGGCCATACCCATTCTTGAAGAATTGGTCCCCGTACACGTGTTCTGAAACGCCAACATGTACACTTTTTTTCGACAATGGTATCGATGAATTCCATAGCAGAGCTCGAGACATCTCCCTGGGACATCATGGAAGATCCCTGGCAATACGACTCGTGGTCGTTTCCTGATTCCCGCGAAAACGATTGGCCCGTTAAGTCGGTCCGGGACGGCGACGATTGGTCTGGTTGTCCATGCTGTTCATGGCCCACCGACTCAATGATGGAGGTAATTGGACAGTCAGACGATGATTTCGCAGCCGATTTCCGAAACGAATCACATATGAACGCCGCCGGACGCTCTACTATGCATCCATTCCGCGACCTACGGTCAGCAGCATACGCGCGTAAGCAAGCGCGGAAATACAACGACGATGGTCCTCGCACTCGGAGCATTGGAGGCCGAAAGCGGGAAAAGGCACTCCGTCGCCGTGAGAATAAGAGAAGAAAACGCGATGTGCTCAAAGCCGAGATAGACGCAAATCAACGACGGGAAACAGTCTGGAGCCCCGCAAAACCGAAAAACATCGAGTTCGTCGTATGGGATACAGATCTCCAAGAGGAGTTCGACGAGCACATAGAAGACATGTACGACGATGTAATTCGTTACGAGAAGTTCAACAGGAACGCCAGTATCTTTGAGAGCTCTGAACTATACACCGAAACGGGCGAGACGTTTGTGTCGTGGGCTCAGCGACGCATCGCGGAGATGCGCGCTGTCAAAGAACTCAGGATGCGCGAGATGTTACCAGCGACTCAACAACCTGCGACTTTCCAAAAATATCAACTCCGAGTAATGAGAAGAGGGCTACCTGGATTGGATTACGACGTCTATTGCGGTTCCCCTTGTACTACGACATTGCCCACGAACAGCTACGACGCGTACGGCCATGCACTCTTGCAGGGTGCGCTCACGCAGTCGAAATGGGCTCGACAACAGGCACGTTTCAACCCCAAGGTCTCGCTTTTTCCCAGGGTGTATGGGTATCGCTGGTTCGGCGAGTATACATGGAAGTGGCATAGAAACGCATCTGGTTGCTGGCAGATGGGTACGGAGAGTGCGATGAGTGTGCGATCCCGTGTCCTTGCTGCAACAGTGGGAATGGGAGTATGTTCTACCAATGTTACTGTGCGGAATTTAGCGACGAACCGGCGCCGGACGAGCAGCAAAGATGCAGCCTGCTTGAGTGGGTTGGAGCTGAAGGCAGAAGGATTATTGTTGCTGAGGAGAATGGAACAGGTGATAGGGACTCTGGATGCGACATGTACGAGAACGTTGCGGATAGTGAGGATGAGTGGAGCTTTGTGGATAAAGACTGGGGTGTAAGGTCTAGTTCTTCCGTGAGTTCATTGGCATAAACAGAAAAACGCCCGTAAACTCTACAAATGAGTGGCAGTGTCCTCGGTGAAGGAGCCTCTTTATATAACCTGTTTTAAGTCCTTTCCAGACGCGAATCTTCTGATAGAGTATTTTTACTTAGAAATCTAGTAGGTCTTAGGACGAGTTAGTGCACCTAAGATATTATTATTGTAGTGTAAGCAGTTTAGGTTGTTAATATATATAGAGTATGCAGTAAGATAGGTAGAATTAAAGGAAGATTAAGACTTCTAAGTGTCCTAGTTTAGAAAATATCTAACTATTATATATACACTCGCTAATGTAAAGATACTACTACTTTCTAGTAAGGATAAGTTCCGTTTTAATAATATTCCTATATTTAGCTTCTACTTAATACTCTAGTATATATATATTTAAATAAAGGCATACACATACTCCTCCTTTTTTAAAACCCCTTTTAGTCGCCCCGAGCCACTATAGCCACACTATTTATTCGATTAATATATAAATATATATATATATAAATTAAGTAAAGAATATAGCTGTAATAGCTGTAGAGGCGAGTAAAAGATACTCTAGCAATAGTAATTAACTATATAATAGGTTAATATATTTAATATTTAATACTAAGAAAATATTACTAATATAATAATTACACTATTTAAATAAGCTTCGCCTTTTTAATATATTAAGTATAAATATATATATATATATAGTTCTCCTTTTAAAACTTCTTTTAGTTCTTATTATAGGTGTAAAGGCGCCCCTTATTTAGGTACGAGCGCTAAGACAGGTACACCTACGCTAGTAAAGCTAGCGTTTTAGTATATACCTTTACCTTATTCTAAAATACTTAGTAAGCTTTTTATACGTAAATTTTTATTAAATATTAATATTTAATATTTATTTTTAAATCTTTATAATATAATTTACGTGTCCCTTTATACTTATAAATAAAGTATTTATAAAATAATACTCTGTAATAGACTACGTAAGCGCTAAATTCTAAAATCTATATTTTACTAATTATATAACTATAGTAGACTAATTCTTTATACTATATAAAACGCCTATTAGTATAAATAAGATAGTAAAATTTTATATAAAAACTCTATTTAAATAAACTAGCGATAGCGCTGCCGCCTAAAAATTAGTTAATAATAATACTATTTATAGAACGGCTAGTAATAGCGCTGCCTATAAAATAGCTAGTAATAGCGCCGCTTAAAGACTAGCTAATAATAGCGCTACTAAAAAGTATAATACCTAAAAATTAATTTAGTATACGCTAGCTAATAATATATTATATAATTAATTAAATAAGTTATCTTTATTATTACTACCGTAATTGCCTAGTACGGTAAAAAAAATTACTTTTAAATTTAAGATTAATAAATTTTATAAAAGTATAATTACTAAATTACTAAATACCTTTTATAAGCTTAGTAAATAGTTTACAAACAGCCCTCTTACTAAAAAAATTAAAAAAAATCTAATAGTAAATATAGATAAAGGACTTTTAAAAAATAGTTATTATAAAAATAGCTTTAGTATCTTTTACTTTATTTTACTAAATATTAGTAAAAATAATAATAAAAATTTTAATATAATAACTATTACTAGTTAACCTATAATAGACTAGCGATTATAATATAGCTTTATAATTAATTATAAAATATTTATTAAATAAGCTAAGGCTATAAAAGCTAATATTTTATTATTTATTAGAACGGCTATTATAACTAATAAAGAGTACCCTAAAAAAAAATTTAAATATAAATACTTTATTTTAGCGCGTACCCTACCTAATAAATAATTTATAAATAATTACGTTATCGCTACTATCTCTTTTACTAATAACTTTTAAATAAGTATAGTAAAATACTTAAAAAATTAGTTTATTACTATTTTAAAATACTTTTACTACTAAAGTATGTTGCGTAGTAATCTAAACACAGCTAAATAAATAATTAAACTTATAAAATAGTTAAAAGTAAAAACGCAGAAACTATAATATACTACTAAAATAAATATAATATAATTAAAATTATAGATTTAATAGTAAAAATAAAACCTTAATAGCACTTCCTAATTAATTACTTATATTTATTAAGAGTATAATAGTATAAAAAATAACGCGTATACTCTATAAAAGAAGCTAAACGATAAATAGTAGTATTAACTAACTACTAATAAAACTCTTAGTAAAACAATCTAATATAATAATAAATATAAATAATATTCTATTATAGTAATTTAAAAAGCATATAAACTATAAGATAAACTAAAATACTTAAAAATATTAGTAAAAGCTTCCTACAGTATTATAACTAATAATAAATTTTTTAAAAAAAATAAAAAGTATAAAAAAAATAATAAAAATAAAAAGTAAAAAATAGTACTATATAAGTTACTATAAGATTTTACGTCCTTAAATCTATTTAATAATAATAGTAGTAATAGCTCCAGCAGCTTTAATAATTTTTTTTATTATAATAATAAAAAATTAATATTATTTAATAAAGTTTATCCTATATTTTATAAGAATTAACAGTAACGTAGTAGTACGCTAGTATTAATAATTAGTACTACTACTTTTAAAAGGAAGCGTTATTTAAATAATAAATAAAAGAATATTAATAAGTTTAGCAGCGCCGCTAATAAGAATCTAAATATATAAATTAAAAACGCAGAAATAAAATTTTAATAATTATATAAACTCTTTTTTAATAAATAGTCTAAAATTAAGTACCTTTATTAAGTATATAAAAATTATATACTTATCTATATCTATAACTGTACTATTATAACGTTAAATAACCTATACTAGAATATACGAGAATTATATAATAATTTATAAAAGACTTTTAGTTTAATTAATTAATAATTTACTACGCTTATAGAATTTAACTCTAGTAAATTATAATAACGTAAAAATAAGTTTTTTAGTAAATAGCTAGTCCGCTTTAAAAATAAAGCAATGTAAATTTACCTAAAATCTATTTTAATAAAGTTTAAAACTATAACTAATTTTAATTTATATTTAAAAGCTACTACGATAAGTACGGCTCTAGTAAATAAAATTTAAATATAATTTATTTAATAACTATTCTAATATAAGACTTTTAAAAATATTACTTATAGAAAGCCTAAGAAGAAAAATAATAAAAATAATAAAAATAATAAAAAATTTATACGGGCTAGCGCTCCTACTAATAAAAAGTTTAATTTTAATAATTAATATAACTTTACCTTTAATTTAAATTATTATTTATTAAGAAAGTTCCGCGCAGTTTAAATTAAAAAAGTATATATTTATTATTTAAAACTTAGCTATACACTAAATTAAAATTAGCCTAACTTTTATAAAAAGGGCCCTATAGCCCTAGTACCAGCCAAATAGCTTTAAGTAATAAATACTTAAAATACTAATACTAATAACGCCTATAATAGTAACTATAATATTAGGCGTTAAAAAAAAGCGTAGTTTTTAAAAATAGTTATTTTTAAAAACCCTTATCTACGTATAAAAAAGAGATTTTTAATACTTTTTAGTATTATTTTATAATAAAGTAACGTACACCGGTAAGCTAATTAAGTCTATAATTATTATTTTTTTTACTAAGTAATATTTACTATATAGCTTATAATTTATAAAAAAAATAACTTACTACTACTGCGGTATACGGTATAATAGACTATTTACTTAATTATAATAAAAATTTATTAAATAAGCTACCCTATAGCGCTTAAATAAAATTAAAAATATAAGTTAATACACCTAACAGAATATTAGTTACTATATATATTTTTTTAAATAGTAGCTATATTAGATAAGTTATTAGTACTAATTTTATACGCGCTTATAAGCTATAAATAGTTATTATATAAAGCCCTATTATCTTAAAATTTACTAATAGTAATATTATAGGTAAAATAATATAAATAGCTAAAGTACGCATAATAATTAAAAAATATATTAGTAAAAACTAATACTAAATAATAGATATTATTAGCTACAACGTAATAGTTAAATAATTATAACTTAAAACCTACAACCCTTTATATAAGTAAAATAAAAAAATAATAGTATTTAAGTTAGATTATTACTATAGTAATTATCTATACTAGTTTTTACCTATTAAAGTAATATATAATCAGCACGATAATAGTTACGCTAAAATAATTAAACTAAAAAATAAAAATAGTATTAATATAGTAATTATTTTAATTAAAACTATTATAAAAATAGCTTATTATAATCTAAATTTTATTATTTAGATAATACCGAAGGACTAAATACATCTTAAAACTAATAATAACGTAAATAATACCTAACGTATTTATATAACTTTTATAAAAACTAAATATATTACTACTATAACTACTTAAGCTAACTTTAATAAGTTCTATTTAAAGCTAGACAGGCCGCCGCCTATAATTAATAAGATTAAATAAAAATTACTAAAATAATTTTATTATTTTACTAATTTTTAAAACTCTAAAAAGGTAGTTAAACTGCCGCTTTAATAATCGGGTGTTAATTATAAGATATATTTTAAAAAAGGCAGCTAACTAATTATATAATACTATTTTAGGGTGTCGCGTAAGAAAACTAAAATAATTAAAGTCTATATATAAATTAAAATAGTAAAAAAATATATTTATAAAAGTAACTTTTTATTTACTGCCTCGCTATTAGTTATTAAGAAGCCTAAAAAAGGTATTTATATATATATTAACTATTACCACCTTAATAAAATTATAATTAAAGATTATAACGCCCTACTAAAGCTAAAAAAGACGCTTATTTATATAAATAAGGCTTATGTCTTCTCTAAATTTAATATTATCGCAACCTTTAATAAAATTAAAATTAAAGAGGGTAATAAGTATAAAACAGCCTTTTTTATATAGTTTAGTTTATTTAAATACATAATTATACCCTTTAGACTATATAACGCTCTAAATACTTTTTAATAATATATTAATTAACTATTACGTAAATACTTAGACGATTTTTATTTAGCTTACTCTAATAACGTTATTATTTTTAATAAAAATAAGAAAGACTATAAATAATACTATTTTAAGGTATTATATAGGCTTTGCAAAGCTAGTCTATATTTTAATATTAAAAAATATAAATTCTCTATTTAACGTGTTAGCTATTTTAATATAATCCTATTAGTAAACAGGTTAAAGATAAACCTAGCTAAGATTAAAGCTGTTATAAAATAGCGGCGACCTAAAATAGTTAAAGATATTTAAATATTTATTAGATTTATAAACTTTTACTAATAATTTATATACTAGTTCTTTTAAATTATAAAACTACTAATTAAGTTAACGCGTAACGCTATAAAAAGAGTTACGCTAATATCTACTACTAAAAAGGCTTTTAAGTAGTTTAAACGCGCCTTTATTAACACTCTAATACTTACTTACTTTAACTTTAATATATATATAATAATAAAAACTAACGTATCTAATTAGGTTATTTCTAGTATACTCTCTTAATATAAGGACAACGTTCTACGGCCTATTACCTTTTTTTTAATAAAAATAAAACTAGTAAAACTTAACTATTCTATTTATAATAAAAAGCTTATAGCAATTATCTATACCTTTAAAAAGTAATAATTTAAACTTACTAGTACGCTTAACTCCGTAAAGGTATTCTCTAATTATAAAACTTTAAAATACTTTATAATAACTAAATAGTTAAATTACTAATAAGTCTAATAGGCTAAGTTTTTATTAGAATTTAACTTTATAATTAAATATAGGCCCCGTAAAAAAGGTATAAAGCCTAATACGCTAATATAATAAACTAAAAACGTCTCTATAAATATATATAATAACTAAATATAATAGTAATAGTAAGTACTATTACCTTTAAAATAATTTAAACTATTTATATATATTATATATAATAACGGCTCCCGATACGCTATATACTTAGCTAAGATTTTAATAAATATAATAGAGTTAAATACTATAAATTTATTTTAATAAGTCTATAAAATTAGTAAGAAGCTATTTATTTTTAATAGTTAAAATAAGAATACTATTTTAAAATTTTATAATAATTATAAGGATACTAATAACGTAAACCTATTAAAGCTATTTAAAGTAGTTAGTCTCTATAACAATATTATTAAAGCTATAGTTAACACTATAAAGAGTAGTATATATTATATACTTTACTAACTTTATTATAATCTTAGCATTTATATTAAATTATAAAATTATTACTTAGATAATAACCTATTATACGTTAATAGTAAAATTTTTATATTTTATAATAATAAACTTTAAACACGTTTTATATAGCTATATTATAATAATTACACCGCTAGATATAATAGTAAGTATAAAATATATATATAATTATTATAATACTATTATTAGCTATACTATATAGACAGCGTCGCGTAATATATATATAATTATTTTACCTATGCTAGAGTAAAGTTAAAATATAAAAATAAGTATAGTCTACTATATTTATTATTTATATTTAATACTTACTAGACTAGCGTATTTATTAATTTTATTACGCCGTTGCCTAAAAGCTATTATAATAGTTATAACTATAGGTATATTATAGTCCTTATAAATAGATTATTAAAAAAAAACATTTATATTCTTAACGTCTTTTAACGCAGAAACCTATATTTAAGTTTTTATTAAATATATTTAACGTAAAAAAGATTATTTTTTAAAGTTTATTACTAACTGTAGTATATAATTTATATTTTAGTTTTAAAAATAACTATATAAAAAAATTAGTATAACGCTAAAGTTATCTATAGCCTTCTACTTAGAAATAAATAGATAAATAGAAATTACTAACTAGACGTTAAAAACTTACTTATATTATTTTATTAACTATAAGTAAAGTAACTAAATAAAGTTATTACCTATTATAGAGTTTAAAATAAATAGTAATATTACGTTAATAGGTATAATACTATTTAAAACTATAAAAAAATATTTACTACGTATAGGTACTAAACCCCTAAGTATACTACTAAAGAAATAAAAAGTAATACGTAACACGTAAGCTATAAATAAACTTTTTATATATATAGACTATATAAAATAATAACTACGTTTAGCACTAATATAGGTATAGATAAAAATAAAAAAGTATACTAATAATTAATAACTATTTACCCTAAAGATTCGCGTAAGTAACTAGGTTATATTTAATATATATAATATCTATACGCGTCGCTCTAAAGAACTAAAAAATAAAAACTTAAAACTATTTAAAATTATTAATATTTATAATAAATAACTAAATAATTACTATAGCACCGGCTAAGCTTTTAAACTTAATTTTACTAATTACGCTACGCTTAAGAATATTTATTTATAGTTTTATCTATAACTACTCTATCTATAAAATATAATACTATTACTAAGATAGTAGTAAAAACTATAAAAACTAGTTACTATAAAAAAAAGTCTACTAGTTTATAATATTAAAATAATACTTAATTATAAAATTAATAAATATATAATTAATTTTAATACTAGTTGTAAAGGCTTACTAAAGTTTCTTATTAAATAAAAAGATTTTAATAACTTTAACTAGTAACCTTACTTTAATATTATAGGCTATTAAAAATATTTTATAAAATACTACCGGCGTTACCCGTAAATATTTTAATAATTAAGTATATTTTTTCTAAAGGTTTACGATATATAAATAGCTATTATCTAGCTTATAATAAATAAATAATTAATTAATAATAAATAATAGTAAAAGGCTAAAAATAATTTAATAAATAATTAATAGATAATAAAATATAACTAATAAATAAGTAGTACGATAAAATTATAAAAATAATATAGTTTAGTATAAAAGGCTCTCTTAGAGATATAAGTAGTAAATAAAAAAAACTATATTTACTTATTATACTTATAGCTCTAATAGTTAGGTTATAATAAAAATAGCTTTATAATTTACTATTTAAATAGTTACGCGTTTTATCGCTCTAATAGAAATATTTTACTTTTATAAGTATTTAACTCCGTCCTATTATATAAAAGTTAAAGATATATAAAGCTAATTATAGGGCTAATTATAAAATTTTAAAAATAAAGCTTTTTAGAGAGGGGGATAGTATTATAAGTATAAAGGCGCCCCTTACTTAGGTATAAGTGCTAAGACAGGTACGCCTACGCTAGTAAAACTAGAGTCTTAATATATACCCTTACCTTACTCTAGAGCACCTAGCGAGCTCTCTATATATAGATTTTATTAAATATTAATATTTAATATTTACTTTTAAGCCTCTGTAATAGTCCTTTCTAATTACTATAGATATATTTTTTATCTAATTAATATATATATATATATATAATATACTTAATATTATTTTTTTAATTTAATAATATATAACTTTTTTTAAAAATAAACTTTTATTATAACTTTTAAATTATTAATAAAAACTTGTTAATTTCTAAATTAAACTAAAATTATTTAATAAAGTAATCTATTATCTTTTAATAAAAATATATTTTATAATAAAACTATTAAAAAATAAATATAATAGTAGTATAATAAAAGTTTTTAAAATATAAAAATATATTTTTTTCTAAAGGAAAAATACAAAGAAATTACTAAACAGTATTAACTATTTTAGTTTAAATTATATATTTTAGATTATTTAATACTATATATTTAAATATTAAAGTATTAGTTATTAGGAATTAGAGTGGAGTAGTAATATAGTATAATATATAAGACAAATTAGGTATATATTATCTATAAAAGAAGAGAAATAAATTACTACTTAGCTAAAGCCCCGTAGCGTAGACTATATATCCCTTATTACGTAAGCACACTTCTGTCTAGAACAGAGATACCTAAATTATAATATTAGTAATATTTATTATATAATTAAAACTACTTAATTATTAAAGAAAGTTTTTTAGTTTTCTATATATAGTATAAAATCGAGTAAAAAAGAATAACTATAGTAGCTAAAAATAATTTAAAAAAAGTTTTAGAGAAGAAGGAGCATATATATATTTATATTAATATATTAATAAAAAAATATATTTTAATTTTAAGAGAAAATAGGATATATTAAAAATAATTTATTATTATTTATAATATTTTAGGTATAAATCGCGAAATTACTATTTTAATTATTTTTAATATATTAAGTATAAAGGTATATATATACTCCTCCTTTTTTAAAACCCCTTTTAGTCGCCCTAAGCTACTATAGCCACACTATTTATTTAATTAATATATAAATATATATACTATTTTATATTTATATATTAATTAAATAAAAAGTATAGCTGTAGTGGCTTAGGGCGACTAAAAGGGGTTTTAAAAAAGGAGAAGTATGTGTATACCTTTATTAATATACTATTTTAATTATTATAAAAATAATTATATTTTTTACGTACTATACATTTTAGGTATAAAGTTTATTATAAACTTAAAATATAGTAATTATATATTTATAGTAATACTATTTATAGTTATTATACTATATATTTACTTTATTAAATTAAGCTTCTTATTAGTCTAATATTTATTAACGTAGATAGTAGACTCGATAGAAAGAAAAGTATCTATTAAAGTTATACCTAGAGTCTAGAGGAGAGTTTATAGCGCTATTCTACTTAAGTCTATATATAACTATACGTACTACTTAGCTACCTAGCCACTTAGCTATTTAGCTACCTTAATTTGCGCGTTTTTAAAATGCGCCGAAATCGCGCAGCATGGTTTCAGGATTCTGTCCACCACCATCGCGCCTCCCTATCATCCTCAACATGGTGTATTTTCAGAGGGAACATCGCTGCAAAGACCAATTCGAGCGCAAATACAAATCGGATCCATTATTGAACAAACTATGCGCGAATATTCTGGAGACTTTCGACGGGCGAAAGGGGCTTACCTGCGGCCATCACAGTTGCTTCCCCTACCCTTAACGCCATCCACCGCGAAGAATTCCACAGACGATTTGAGTTTTTTCAAGATACTCAACGAACGTGAATGGAGTCTGCTTGAGCACGAGTCCGTCACCCCGGGCTTCAAACCTATGGGGACATTCCCCTTTCTGGAGCTACCCATGTAGGTGCGGTTTATCGTCTATGACAAGCTAATCAATTCCAATCCGGCGCCTGGACCCGACCCTGCTGGAAAGCTAGCGTTCGCATGGACTACGCACGATAAGATATTCCCGACCCAGATCCTTTACCTCAACAAAGAGATACGGAAAGAGTTTTTGACCAAGTTCTTCCAATCAGCAACGATGAAATGCAGGTCAAGCATGATTATGAAGCACATTCAGGTGCCTCCGCCGCCCTCAAGTCTATTCCGGTTCGTCCAACGCATGGAGTTCCACACAGTGCTCTCGGATAACCATAACACCGTACCTTCTTGGGGTGATATCCTCGAAATGACTAGAATGTTCCTCGTACAATTTCCGGTGTTGCGGAGCGCGAATTTGAACTTCAAAGGGACATATTACCAGAAGGACCGACGCCCTGGATGGTACCAGTTGGATGATGCCGATGTGATTGAAGCCTGGGAAGCCAGCGAACTAAAAGAAATGAAGGCAGTAAAGTAGGTTCTCCAGAATTATTGCATCGTTCCTTCTTTTTGCCAGTTAGGAAGTACGAACCGCCGCTGACAGTATTCAGGGAAGCACACTTTAGTCTCCAATGTGAACCATGGTCACCACACAGGCGGGAGGTCGACTATCTGTGCACACCACCAACGTACAAGAACCCACCAACGTACAATAACGTACCGAAGATAGACGAGTATTCATTTGAGCGGATGCAGGATGGAAGGTGGATGTGGAAAGCTGGTTTCGAGGATGCCTGCACAGAGGTCGAGGCTGAGCTAGCGAAGAAGGCTATGGCCGCGGCTGGTCGCACAGTCAACGAAAATCTCCTGGTTAGGAGAGGGATACGTGCGTGGCAACTTGAACACGAGTGGTTTTGGCTGTGATGAGTAAAGATAGATTCTATTCTAGAGAACAGCGTTTGAGTTTCTGGCGTATTTCTCAATACCTTCCACAAGGGTTTCCTCTCTAGGCAATAATAATATACGTGCGTAAGGCAACCGTGCTAGTAGAAGTTAATAAATTTAATAAGATAGTATTAAGGTTGTTCCCTAGGGGTATAAACTATAGTTAATAGTAAAAAGGGGTATACGAAGACTACTCTACTATATATATAAATTTTTTATTTATTTACTATATATTTATTTATATCCTCTATCTCTATTTCCGCGATTATTATACTATTTAATAATAATAGTTATTTTAGGTATAGCTATACTACTATTTTACCTAAAAAGATAATATATTAATAAATAGTTTTATAAGCTTTATATTAATACTTTATTTAACCTAGGGCTCCTTAAGAAAAGTAAAAAGTAGTAGATTAAAGATAATCTTTATTAGTGTATACGTTTAGCTAAGTAAAACTCTAAAGGTAATAATTTTAAGCTATAAATTAGGCTTTTTATACTAGTCTAGCTACTATACTACTATTTAAGATTAGAATTTAACGCAGGTAAGTAATTATCTTTTATAATAAATAACTTATAACTTATATAATAAATAACTAACCTTAATAAAACTTCTATAATAATATATTAAGAATAAGCTATCTAAAATCGAAGAGCTTCTTAAAAAAAATTATAAAAAACGCCTTATAAAAGACCTATAAAATTTTTTTTATTATAAAGTACTAATAGAGGAGGAAAAAGCGTATTTTAACTTTTAAAAGGGGTAGAATATTTTATTAAAAAATAACCTACTACGATCTATAATTAGTATATTAAATATAGATTGCTATATTACTATATAGATTATTATAGGAAAATTATTGTTATAAGGGTTTCCGTCTCCTCAACATTACCTATCCTCGTCAAATTACATCACCTCCACGACGCTGTTGCGTCTCGCTCGCACGTTTATTGAAGCCTGCGAGAACCGCCAAAGTACAGTCGAGTCGCTGCTCCGTTACAACAAGCGAAAGGAGGGCTCGGCCTAACCCAGGGGCAACCATGTGGATGTGTGGCACAAAAGATGCAAGAGACGGCATGACCAGGCGCGACGCAATTTCCGGTTGGCGAATCATGCTCTCAATGAGTCCAATATCCCGCTCCGGCCGAAATTGCCAAGGAGGCTCGGGAGGTAAAGGTACCGAATCTTACTGACCTATCGTAGTCTGCACCCACCCAAACATCGCACGCTCCCTCGTCGACGCCTATCCCAAGTACAACCGCAACCGCAACCGCACCGCAAATTGATCCCGAGGTCTCACAACTAATATTACCATGGTGTACTTCGATTTCGAGAACAGATTGAGTAATGCGTTTATAAAAGAGTTCTATTCGGACACCTCTCTGTTCCGGAAATGCCGGAAACTGCAAGCAATTTCGGATGCACAGAGATGCCATGAGAACTGCTTCGTGCGTTACAGTGCGATGGATCGCGAAGAATTCGACATGCGCTTCAAATTTTTTAAAGAACGCCGCGAGCGCGAATGGCGTGAGCTCGAAGGCTCAACGTCAAATGAATTATTCCGCTTCTTCGATCTGGATCGATATATACGGGACAACATATATGACCAGCTTATCACTCCCAAGTGGAAGCAAAGAGACACTGATGAGATACCCTTGGAATGGGTAACACATGACCGGTCTTTTCCAAGCCAGATTCTGTATGTGAACAAGCCAATGCGGACTGAATTCTTAAAACGCCTGTTTGCACACGCAACAGTGAGATGCAGGTTCCTCGATCCACGTGGTCATACTCCCAGGCACTTTGAGCTGCCCCCGCCACCGACTCGGAAAATGCGTCGAATGGTCATACACTTGGACCTACATCAGCTCATCTCGTACATGCACTCCTCGGTACGCCCATGGGAAGAAGTCCTGGCGGATAGCTCCATCCAGTTGAGGAAGTATCCGCTGCTACAAAGCGTATCTGTACATTTCAAATGCTTCTACTACGACTTGGGGGTGAGGCAACCATACCACTGGCCAGTGTTGGAGAAGGCTGGGGATAACCTTATGGAGGCATGGGCGAATAGTGATCTGAAGGGTATGGAGAGAGTGAAGTGAGTACACTATGGTTACGTCTGAAAAGCGCTAGCACTGATAAATAACCCAAGGAAAGTGACATTCACTCTGGTGTGTGAGCCTGAGAGAAGCGACGCAGAACCAGATCCAAGAACAGACATTTTCGCATTTGAACGAAACACAAAAGGAAATTGGGTCTGGAAATACGATTGCGAACGAGCTTGTAATTACCTGGAGATCAAGAACGTCCATAAAATTATCGCGGCTGGTGGCTCTCCGCCTGATACGGATAACGAAAGAATTGAGGCTGCTCTCCAACTGTTTCGAAGGCAGGTTCGAGCGGGCAAGCAGCCTCAGCGGCTCAGTTAGAGAAGCAGATTCAGCCTGTACATTAGCAGTATCACATGCTCTACCTGGGATTCCGTACACGTGCTCACGCAGCAGTAGCGTTATAGAGGCGATGTAATTCGTCGAGGGACGTTGAGGTTGGAGCCTGGAGGAGAAACCATGGCCCAGTATTTGTCCAAGTACTTTACCTGAACGGAAGGCTTTCGTTACTCTTGTCTCTCATGACCGGTCTCTACTCGCAGAAGTGACTCTGCTATGCATGACATCTCTTCATGATTACAGTGTTCGTGTTCTAAGGTGCGTCCTCAATAGGTGCTCCAGTATCGTTAAAGCTTCCTTCAGCTGTTGTTCTGTTACAACAAGCGGAGGCGCAATACTTACGGCACCTCTAAATGATACAAGACGAGCAACCTGAGCCTATAGACCCCACTCTGTCATCTTTATTGCCAACACATCACTTACTTTGGGAGCCCCAATCTGCGTCTCTCGGTCGCCCACGATTTCAGCCCCGGTCATAAGGCCGCGGCCTCTGCGTCGCTGATACAACCATATCGCGACTGCAGTTTTCCAGCCATGCCAAGCTTCTGGGACCGGGATACCTGATTGTCTCTCCATGACAATCCCCAGTACCTAGGTACCTTGTCGGCCACTGCCGCCGTAAAAGAATCATTGATGTGAGTTGTATAGAATAGACAGCCATTGTTCTTTGCGTGCTGTACAATCTTTTCCGAAGCCACCACTGCGCCGAAAGGGATCTGTTACCTAGTCTCTTGCTCAGTGTTAAGATATCCGGAACAGTGCCCTCGTCTTCGGGGCCATACATGAATGCGAACATATCTCCTGCTCTACCTAGAACGGTCTGAACCTCGTCTATAATAAGCAGCATCCCTCTCTTTGCACATCGTCCTTTCCTCGCTTTCAGGTACCCGGGCGGGAGCTCCAGCATGCCGCCACTGGACAAGATGGGTTAAGGTCCCGCAGCAGCAAGAGGGCCACTGGAGTCCTTGTCTAACAAATTAAACCTGTATTCAAGCTGTCTTCCAGTCATAACCGCCGTCTGCGTGCCTGAAGATAGACCGATGCGAGTTTGGACTAGGCACCGCGAGCTTGCCAGACATAAATGGTCCATAGCCAGAGCGACCGGCGCGATACTGCGCAACGAGGGAGACACCAGTCATTCCGTGTGGCGATATTGCCAGAGCAACCATTTCAGACATTCCCGTGTAGGATTTCGCGAACCGGATCCTTGCCTCGGTGCTCTCTCCCTGTGTTGGGAAGAAGACCTTGTTAAGACCTGCAGGTGTGACCGTTGTCAATCGCTTGACCAAGTTGATTACCGTAGGGCTGATCATGTCGCTGAAGATGTGTCAGGTGGTCAAGGTGTTGCGTGTGTTCATGGCACTACCTCTGGGTTTTCGTACCCGATGAGACACGGCATTTGACCAGTCGTGGGTCTCGACATAGATGCTCTCGTCTGTGGTAATTGTCTCAGGAAGACAGGAGGTGTCATAGGGGAGCTGGTGCTCGTCTGCATTGTATGCATCGTACCGCAGTTGTTCAGTGTCAACTGAGTCGCGAGAGCACACCACGGAGGCAGAAGATCAAGCTGCCGAAAAGAATCAACGATGAAAGCTTTGCTCTGAGGTTTGCTTGCATCGTAGTATACGCGTCATGGAGAGCCATGTAGATCAGACGTTGGCGTTGAATTTACCCCTCTCCGCAGCTTCCCGATCACAAAAAACCTGTCGGGTTCCATAAGTCGCACCTTGCTCGTAAAGATAAGCAGATTAGAGTCTTGGTTACGATTCGGCGTCCGTGCAGCAGGTCCTTCCGCACGGTATACAATGGTAATGACCTCAAAAGCGTTTAGGGCGACGCACTTCTTGAACGCTGCCGCAAAATTTGAAAGCACACGACGATGCTACAGCCAGAAGTCTCGGAAACGAGGCAGTTGAACGAAGGGAACATGAAAAAGCGGCACACAATGGCCACGCACTGAATTTACTACAATAAGCGAAGTCTCCGTCGAGGAGCATTATAACTATGGTACAGACCTCCAAGTCA
Source organism: Pleoardoris graminearum (assembly GCA_030770415.1). NCBI lineage: Eukaryota > Fungi > Ascomycota > Dothideomycetes > Pleosporales > Didymosphaeriaceae > Pleoardoris > Pleoardoris graminearum. The sequence goes on along the minus strand of JASEKS010000007.1, from coordinate 471,580 downwards.
ACACATGCATTTCTCAGTCAACCATAGACTTTGTAACTTCAGAGAAGGCTAAAAGCGCGCGTGTGCCTGGACTTCTTAGAAGCAGCTGAGTTATCAGCGGCATCAGCCTCCTCAAGGAAGGCAAAGAACTCGGCGATCGTATACTTCTTTTCTGCCGAAGGGATGGACGAAGTAGCCGAGGCATCGGCAATAGAGGTGAGTGGAGCTGCTGTAGATGTCTGGGCTGGAGTACTATAGTTGCAGGGGTAAATATTCCTAATTGCTACTATAGACCTGTTCGCTTACTAAGCGGGTTATATACGCTATTATTAGCTATAACCTAAACTAGCGTAAACGAGAAAAAGTAGAGAATTTAGGAATATTTACCCCTGCGACCATAGTAGAGCAGGCGGGGCCGGCGGGGCCGGCGGGAGCGGGGAAGCCCTTGATAGTGCCAAAGTAAAGAGCTGGGGGAATTGCCCCGGTCCCGCCCTCGGCGAGAGCCGAGGCTGGAACAGGATAGCTGCCAGGGGCGCGTGGATGCTGAAACCGAGAGCTGGACCTGTTTTGCTGTAGGCATATCGGGGAAGGTGACGGTGTCAGTAGGCTTCAATGAACCGCTACCGACGGTACCTAGGTAAGCTAGTAGTATGAAACGTACTGGTGGGCTCCTCCGAAGGAGCCCGCAGCGTGGAGAGCGCCCGCACGGAGCAAATAGTCACCGGGAGCTAGCGCCCATGCTGACATGATAGGGGCTTACCGTTTTAGTTCGTACCCCGGATACCCCGGAGGCCCGCGCGCAAAGGTTGGGGCTGGTTTCGACTGTCACCGCGCCACGATACATTCTGCCGGCCCCGTCTCTGCGATTTGCGACTATTTTTCGCACATTGACGGCTACGCTGGTATCGCGAATATCTGCAACTGTAAAGCTGGTGTATGCACAATGCTGCTGTACTGCTTGCCCGCGTAACGTCCATGTTCGCATGATCCGTTCATTCAGGTCGGTAACGACGATAAAAGAGAACCTAATGTCCACGTTACAATTGTCGACCCATTTTCTTGACGGCCGAAGCGCAAGGGTACCATGAACGCGCCTCCCCATATTCGAAATTCGCTAGTAGACAGGATTTGATCCGCGTCCAAGAGAGCCCACGACACCGGGCGCTTCATCCGTCGGCATCAGAACACGACTTAGAATTGCGCGTACGTGACAGAAGTTTCTTCTTCTTCTTTTTTTTTTTTAAGAAAAAAAAAATTACTATGATATGCCCACATACCGCAGCAGCGCGGATACTTAATTTTCTCCACGGCTAACAACTAATTTCGCGGAAGGTTTGTGCCATTACCTGGGTAACCCCTGCTCACCTGCCGCCGGTATCACAGACGATGTGTATGGTGTCTCACCGCCATCCTGCTGTTCGCTATGGGTACCGGCTCCTTCGGTTCGTGGCTCTGGATACAATATCTCGGTACATAACTTCGGCGTAGTTCTTTCGCTTCGATATTTCGCAAAATCCACACGAGCCAACAGTCAGCAAGAACCACACAGCCAGGACTCCGTCTTTACCGCCACTACGCAAGATCATTGCGATTGAGGTCAAAAGCAACCCTTCTAGAAAGTTCATCCCAGACGACCCAAAGCAACCGGATCTACATCCTGCCTTGAAGAGCCTTGACACTTGGCAACATCTTGTTCCATATTTGGGGTCGTCTGACCTTGTGCGCCTCGCACGAACTTGCCAGGAGTTCTTTGATAAAGCTATGTACTACGTGTGGCGCAGGCTTGAATATCATGATCTAGGGCCGTTGTTGAATCTGTTCGGACAGTATTCTGCCGGTATGGTAGACCGTCTCCAAATCTACGGAAGCAAAGTGCAAGAGATCAGACTTGTGCCTACCGACTTACCTGCATGGTGCTCCGAATCAGTAAATTGGGAAAAGGATTGGCCAACCATTACCAATCTGAGACCTTTGGAGAACTGTTTGCCAAACCTCAGGGTGCTACATATTGAAGACGGAGCGCATGAGTTGAACCTGGAGGCTCTGAAGGGCATATGTGGTCATGGTTTGGAGCACATCCACATTGGAAACTTGTACAGCAAAAATCATGAAATCACACGTTGGAGGGAAAAAGCGGTCATCCTGAGGTTGCTAGGAGATGTTGAAGAATCAGTCGTACCAGCCTTTCTGGAGTCGCTACAGCACGTTATGAAGTTGGAATACGTTCACTTCTTCGACATCTGGCCGGTAAAGATCCCATGGTCTGCGCTGAGCGATGCTCCTTTGAAGACGATCTCATTGGGTTTGAGCAGATCGGACCTCGTTTCGATTGCTCGGAACCCCCTTGCCGTTGATCTGGATCTGGACGCATGGAACAGCCAGCTTCCAGCATCGACAATACCAACTGCAGTCATGTTTCGCAGTGAGCTCAAAAACCTACATGTGACTGTACCGCGGAGGCTGTTCGACAGGAACATGAATATCGACACACAGAGATACTTGCCAAATCTCAAGACGTTGTCAGTCGATCTGACGAAGTGTAAGCGCTGGAACCAGAACCAGCGATTTCGGTCCGCAGCACGCTTCTTTAGCACTCTTGACCAGCCAGCGCTCGAGTTCCTGATGATCAGATTCCCATATACGACGAGCCGCTCGCAGTGTCTCGAGGTCATGAGGGCAGTGAAGCAATATTGTCACTTGGATGAGCTCAGTACACTCATACTCCTGGAGGAGCAGTGGACAGCGGACATTCCTCCGTACCGCATCCGACTGGCTGAGATATACGAGGTGTTTAACCTTCTCTCCCCAATGCCCAAATTGGCCACTTTGCGAATCAACTTCGGTCACAATTTCCTTGATAACCTCGATGTCGACATGTACCGAAACCTCGCTGGGCTTGTTCCGACTGTCCAATACTTGCATCTCGGTTTTCAAGAAGCGTGGCGGTCGTTCTATGACATTGACGCTTTCAGCATGCATCCTCAAAGCATTGTGGCCGATCATATTGCCTTATTCTGTCATTATCTACCCGAATTAAAAGAAGTCCATGCTAATGACGTCGAATTGCACCGGATATATCCAGGAGTTTGGCTGCCGATTCAGGAGCAAGATGAAGAGGACGATTATGGGGACTTTGAACCGGTGTGTTTGAATGTAATCAAGACGGTGTTTCGACTCGACCACGACAGCCGGAGTGGATTCGCACATGGAGGACGTATCTCTGAGGACGAGACTCTCAGAGCGTGGTTTCCCAATGCTGAGATCGTGGAGGACGAGATTATTGAGGAACTTCGGGCGTCTGAGGAAGCGTGTAAGAGGCCCAGTGCGTGCCCATTGAGTGAAACAGCTTCCTGCTGTCGGCATTGAAGGAGCTGGACGTCTTTTTATCCACACTTTGATGTGAGCGTCGGGTGCTTGTCATTCACTTGTTCCTTGGAGTGTTTTTGTTACAGGACATTTATACGGTCTACAGGTCGCTAGACCATTGTTCAGACCTCAATATAGTATACAAAAGCGTCACCTTATCTCCGTACATACGTAGACATCATTAAAGAATGCCTTTCTACGTCAAATCCATTGGCACAACGTGATTTCACGAAGCATATCTAACCTCAAGAGGTCCCAACCGAGACTGTGCTGCCGTCACCATCGCCATATAAGTATGTTTAATGGGGTTTTCGACTACCCTTGGTAGTTGAACCGATGAGCTTGAGTGTCAATGATCCAACACGTCACATTTCAAGCCTTCCAATGGTTCGGTTGGACCAAACTTTTTGGGCTGCCATATGATCCCGCTCTTGGGGTCTGTTTGAAACTCGTGTGTCGGTTCATGGTAAGCTTACCAATACAGTGTTCATCCTCCATATTGAGGACTGTGACGGTAATTCCAAAAGCTGAGGCAACGCCAGACTTGGGAGCAGTTGTTGGAGCTACCATAAAGCGAGTAGGCTGTATAACCGGAGCTCAACCAAGAGAGGGGATCGCGCTTGCGAAAAAAAAGAAATTCCGGACGATCTGATAGCAAGGAAACAGCGTCAACACCAAATTCGTCAAATCACATCATCGCCATGCCGTCGCGGCCTTGCGCACGTGTATTGAAGCCTAGAGGAGATCTAGAGATAGCGATGGAGATATGGCCGAGGCGAGCGGAAACAAGCGGGCCAACTGCCGACCGGCATTAGCGCCACGTAGCGGTGGCTGTGCAGCACCTTCGAAATGAATGCCAACAGTTCACCGCGAAACAGACGTCTTTGCTGTTCGCTTAGCCATTTCTACACATAGCAGCAGTCAGCGATAAAGCGGCAATGGCTGAGAGGAAGAGGGACAAATTTGGCCACCTATTGTACGTCGGTGAATGCCCCACTTCTACCCCACATTGCGACACTGTGATTGGATACGCCATGCTCTGCTTGGTCTCGATGGACAAGTCGTTGTATTGTACACCAAACTGATGCAAACTTCAGGCAAAATTCGTATAACAAGGGCGAGCTGGTTCTCAAACATGCTGTCGGCTTGGGGGCAGTCGAAAATGTCGTTCCCATCTCCCAGCCATCTACCAACGGCCCTCCACGGTCCGTCGAGGTGGGATGGCATCCTGTGGGTGGCTTTGCAGGCAAGTGGTTCGCTGAGAAGACGGGCTTGGGCAAGTTGATCGCAGAAAAAATAAATAAATACCCGGATCCGACGCAGCACTGGGCGGTGCTAGTCGGAGAGTACGCGCATCAGCTGTGGATGGACGAGAACTTCGACATCATATATACGAATGCGAAGATTGATCCCAAGGAGTGGCATACATTCCAAGTGGGCGAGACGAGATTCAATGATGACGCTGTGAGGAGAGCTGGTGAGTACTTTCATCTTGCATCGGAAGAAGAATAGGTAGCCTCTGGCAAAACCGTGAAGGCGATCATGGCTCACCATGCTCGCCGTAGGCGAAGCCGTCATACAAAACATCCGCGCCACTCGTCCCGGCTACAACCTCATCAGTAACAATTGCCAAACCTACGTCCTTCAGCTTCTCGATGCGATCCAAGTCTCACAAGACAAGGAATTCGGCACCACGCTCGCCGTCTACGAGCGGCTTTTCGGCTCAGGAAAAGTCGCCGATCTCTTCCCCAAGCATGACGCGAATATGCAGGAGTCTGGGCAACCTGAAATCTCCCCGCCGCAATTGACGCAAGAGCTTGGTGTGGTGGGAGGGAATGGTGGCCAGGGACATGTGGCATTTCACCGTCCGGAGGCATTGCTGCACGATGGGGGACTGGACACTGCGCCACAGACGAGTGTGAGCCTCGCGCAGCAGGTCATGGATGCGAATACTATCCAATTAGATACGGAAGAGCAGGCGCAGAGGCATTTGGAGGAGGATGAGCGAAAAGAAAAACGTGGAGGATGGGGCGGGAAAACAAGCTCGTTCTTCAGAAAGTTCAAGAAGTAGGCAAGGTCAGTTGCAGTATTATCAAGCCTTATAGCGGACGAGCCTACAAGACTCTTCTGGCTTTCTCGGCCCGCTCCAGTGTCTCTATGGTATGATTCCAGACTTTCTTTCCCGTGTCAGCCTGTCGTACCTTTTTGTACATTATGCCCTTCCGCGCATCTCCTCTTCTCCCAACAGAGTATGCTCCACCGCCTGGTTCACCTTGGCTACTCCTCACTACGTTCTTGCCAATGGCTGTTGCTACCCTGCGCAGGGAAATTCTCCGTCGCAAGGTACAGCATGACTTAGTCGCACTCATCCAAAGATGTCATGAGCAAGCGCAGCAAGGGCTTCAAGAGGCGCCAAACAATCTTGGACTATGACGGTACATCAGGGTTAGTAAAACTTGGCCCGTCCACAAGACCGGGGAATATATGCGTCGGGCGCATGTTCCCAGCATAACGTTCCGCAAGCTCCTCAAACATGAATGTCTTCATGAATGACGCATGTTTGCGCACGGTGCCTATCCCGTACGCAGCGTCCGACGGGCATCCAACCGGAAATTCACCTGCTTTGGTAGCGTCCTCGAAGGTGCCGGTAGACCGAGACTACGTGGCGGGTAGACGAGATGCTGTGAGCAGAGGCAGGAGCTGCATAATGAGCCTGATGCGCGTGTAGTATACCGTCGCGAGGGACGCATCCGGGCCCTCCGTCGTGGCTGCATCGTCGCTGTCAGTCTTACCCAGAATGCTAGGGCACGCGAACCTACCAGAGCGTTGTTTTAGAGGAAACTGACTGTACGTCAGGTACAACAAATCCAACTTTGGCCTCTCACCATCGCCCACCGCCTCCGTCTCTTGCCGAACTATCTCGGCACAGCATGGATCCGCTTCACTGACCAGCGCCAGGTCGGATGCTTGTACGAAACGCCAGTCCGAGCCTGGACTAATAGCGCGACACTCGGTGATGAGAGTTTCAGCGCGCGCCGCATTCCCGTCCGATAATGGAAAACGGAGCTTGCTGCCATGATCGGCGAAAGTGGTAGCTAGGGCTTTTGCGATGTATGAGCCAATGCCGGTGATGCCACCTGGGAGAGCTGCTACGATCGGCTGCCCACTGGAGAGTTTAGGAATTGCTGATTGTATGACTGGGAGACTCGGCATCGTGACCAAGGGCGCGAAGGATCGGATGGTTGGTCCTATATCTGCAAACAGTCGGTGGCCAGAGCGGGCGAAGCAAAAGTCGCGAGATACCCACTACATGGATATTACATTCATATTAAGAATGTATGGAAACGAAAAAGTAGCAAAACTTGGATCTGAACCCGAAAATGTTACGAGAGACGGACGTCGTTGCACCGACTCGAAGAACGGAGTAGATGAGGGAGTGAGATGGGGTTGGTCTGCACTGACAAGTAGCACCTGGGCGGTGACTTCCCGAGCGACACCCAGCGTTTTTCCGCATCGTTCGCGATCGCACATGGAGCACTCACGCAGGTTCCCCGGATAGCGGACGGATGCGGAACCTTATATAGTTCGTAATCGAACGCATTCCTTTTGCAATCCAGTACGCCGGACTGAGTGAACCTGGTCACTGCTGCTAACAACCGGGCTCCTTTGTGTGCTGCGCAACCACAGTACGAACTCGACACCCGAGCTTAAAGGAGTCCGTGAGCTCTGCACACTTAACTCGATCACAGTTGCAATATAATGCGTCTTCCAGTAGTGGCCCCGTTTGCGCATCTGCTTTTTGTTGACATTGAGACCCACCGACGCCCCGACCGAACTCCATTTTTGTGTATGTGCCCAGTGCGCCTTTTTGTTGTCATTAGCGTGTTGTAAGTTGCGCTGGTTGTCGCACGGTCGAGAGCTGCGCTCTGGCGCGTGCGGTGTTGCATGCGTCAATGTACCCCGCGGCCGCGACGGGCCGAGTCGCGCTGATAGCGTTGGAACTATTAGACAGTACTACGTACCACGAGTGTCGCGCCACGCATGACGTCGCTCATAAAGTTGCAAAGTAGTATGTAGCGCACGTAAGACCGGTAGCATATGTAATAAGCTCGGACGATGCTAACTAAGTAACCTGCTTGAGCATTACGCCAGACACCAAGCGGGCGACGTTCGCTACCACCCAACATCGTCCTCCGCCTTCAGAACATCTTTGCAGCGCTCTATTGGGCGTTTATTCGGTGCGCCTTTTAGTTCTCGTGTAATCGTTAATTGTGACTTGTGCTGGTTGTTGCATGATCTGTTTGGGTCGTTAACGACGATGAAGTAAATCCTGAGAATCAAGCGGGCGAGCAGGCAACATCGGTTACCAAAGTAGCAAGCCTCGGGAAGGTCATAGACTGCGACTACTCCAGTGCGACTGGAACCAAGCTTATATTCTGAGACTCGACTACGTATGGAGCGCCTACGTCGCTGCAATCGCACCGATCTGTGGCGGTGGTGCATCTATCTGCGTGCAATACGGGCCCTGGCCTGCTTTTTCGGATTCTGGGGTTCGGGTTGTCTACCAGCCTCAGCGTCGGCCGCGATCAACGCATCCGTCCTCTTGTTGATCTCAGTCTGGTATCGAGCCCATTCCTTCTCCGAGACTCCGCTCTTCGTCACGATCTGGCCCAGCTTCTCCATTTGCGCCTTGACTCGCTGCTTCGCTAGGTATCTCACTCGTTGCTTGTGTCGCCTCGCATATTCCTCCTTGTCGGCTTCGGCCTGCTCGAAGATGCTCGTGTACTTCTTCCAATCTCGCCTAGGCCATGTTAGTACGACTCGTTGCGCGCAAGCAAGGTTGACGATGCCGCATCGCGAGATAGGATCGGAGACTCACTGTTGCTGCCTGGAGACGTTAGCCAAATCTGTCTATATGTTGTGTGCGCTTACTCGGCTCCTTCCTTCGCAAGCTTGTCTGCTGCTTCATTCCCTTCATCGCCGGTGTGCCCTCGGATCCAAGTGTACACCGTGGTCGTAAAGACGGCCTCTCGCCGCCTAGTCAGCTCCTTGATGTCGCGTATGATATCTTCGTTCACTATCTCGTTGCCTTTACATTTCTTGAAGGACGCGATCTTCTGCATCTCGTAGTGACCCTCAAGCGCGTTTTTGGAGATCTCTGAATCGGTTCGAATCCGCACATCTTGAGTAATCGGGGTTCGTTGAAGTGCCTCTCGGATGGCCAAGAGCTCCGCGCAGTTGTTGGTCTGAGGCCTTTTCCCGACTGGAAGGCCAAAATTCCTAGATAGCTATTAGTGTCCTGAGAACATTCGAGAAAGGCAGCAATGTCACTGACAATGGATCATCTTTGCCAAAATAGCCGCCGTAACCAGCGGCCGCATTCCGTTTGCCGTTGTTGAGGGTGCTACCGTCGGTGCTGATCACCCAAGCATCATCGGATCGTGGAGGCATAGTCCTGGAGGAAGGTTCAATGATGCGTGCACTAGGTTGTGGAGAGAGGAGATCCAGGTTTAAACGACACTGCACCAGATTGTGGAAGAATGGGAGGTCCCGGGCATAGGGGTTCGGAATGTTTGTTTTGGGCACCTAGCAAAGTTAGCGTATGGCCCCCGGCGTTGGGGACCAGCATTCGCGCGCGACACGGTGCCACTACTTTCCCCTCGCGCCCCAAATTTCCCGATAAATCATCGTTGTCGAAAGCGATAGTGTGTCGGTCTGCGACTTTTTGGGAGGCTTCTGCTAGCGAGTGTTCTATCAGGGTTGTTGCGACTTTGATGCTTTTCGCGTCATGTATTGCCTCGGCAGTACATTTGAACAAAGCCGGGAGACTTCGGGTCAATTTCGTCGACATCGCAACCTGTACATTCAACAAAGCGTTCTAGAGACGAAGAACAGCTGAGATCACAAATTCAGAAAGTAGATAGTTGAGTGTACCTCTATCCAATATTGGTGTCTTTGACTTCACGGCCTACGCCGTCGACCAGCGCTCAGTTGTTTCTTCGTACCCGCGCACGCCACAGCGACCATGCGACAACCAACACAAACCGCAACGCAACAGTTATACGACAACCAAAGGGTGCACCAAACCAGTACACAAAACTGGAGAGGTTCGGGGTGGCGACGCCCGCTATAATCGACGGGCGCAATCTTCTGTGGAGACGCGCGAAGGCCTTGGGATCCCGTGAAAGGTTTGAGTGGATAATCGTCTCGTCGGGAATCTTGGCAGTGTCTAGGTACCGTGGGCAATCGTCGCACTGCTGTATTTGTGTCGCGTAGATCCTATGAAGTTCAGAGTGATTCACCAAATCGAAATAGCTACAAGGAGTGACTAGATTAGCACAGCCTCGTAGGACAGAGGGAGTGGAGGACGCTTACTGAACGGGTGAAGTTCGCGCCACGGAGGCAACGGCGACGCGGTTTCGAAACTATCGTGCTGTAGTATGTCCCACTCGTCCAGCCACTCACGAGCAGTCCAGCCTTTCCACTCATCAATTAAGCGCTCGGGATCATATACTGTACCGAGATCAAAGTTACAGTCGATGAAGGACGCATAGTCACCGTTTTGCAATTTCGCAATCGCCTGAGGGAGGCCCTCCCACTGATAACCGTTATAAACGCTATAAACGCTGCGGCGGCGCTCCACCCAGGAAGGTCGAGGAAGAATGCCCCGATCGTAACATGTATCCAGCGCAGCTTGATGGGCAGCATTACGCTTGACTGATCCAAAAATCTGAGATGCTTTGTCCGGGATGGGATCGCCATCGAGAATGAGCCGAAACGAGCCTTCTGGCATCCCGCGACGTCGTGTTTCCAGCGCCTCGAAGATCCAACCTCCAATTGATTTCGTGATTATGGAAGCCCGTAATGGGAGGCGGGCATTCCTGCCAGGACAGATCCCTGCGGTCCAAAGATTGACGACGCGCTCCACGTGCAATTTTGGATTCTGGCGAACGAACGGGATCAGGCCTTGCACATGCGAGGGAGGATTGTTGATAGAGGCCTGGTCCTCAAGGAGAACGATGCGTCGTAAATGCTGTCGGGAAAGCCAATGTGACTGGAGGAACCGAATCGCTGATGCGGCTGCAGAGTACTTGAACCGTGAACCATGCACGCGAACGCTTTCCTCGCCTAGACCATCCACAGCATTCGGATGAATAGACCGACCCAGTCGCAAAGCTTCGTCCAATCCTGGAACGGACCAAGGCTGCGGTCGGGAATTTACCACTTCCAAAAGATTAACCACAAAATCGCGTTGATCACCTAGCCAAGGATGAGCCACTTTTTCAGCTTCCTGGACGAAACCTGGGTATCTCGAAATAACACCGAGGACAAGTTGGTTGAAATCAATCCAGATCGATCGTGTTTCCCCCCAAGGAATATCTGTAAAAAGGTACAACCCTCGATAGTCTGAAGCAGGAAGTCGCTGCTTAGACAGCCATATTTCAAGGAGCGGCTCGAACTGCGGAAAGCACGTAGCCGCAACAGCTGCCGCATCTCGTGTAAGGAACCGGGGCGCTAGCTCATCAACCAGAATGAGTTGGAAATCAATGATCTTCCGATAAGCGAGTTCGTATGCCGCAGCGCTACAACACCAGCCTACTTAGCAAAAGCCAGCACCATGAGAACTCCCACTTACCTCCGAGGTGCATCCTTGGAACTATGCGTTTGGAAAACAATTTTGTTCGTCTGCAGAGCTAGCCCAGCAATTTCTTGAGCGATTTGACGGCATGTCAACGATAGTGACAGGTCGATGCGAGCACCGTTCGCATGGGTAAGCTTGTTGCGCTCAAACTTGTGCACGTAGCCATCTTCCGCTTGGACGTCTATTGATTTTGACAGTTAGAATGTATAAAACAGGCAGAGGCAACGCGATGTCGCTTACTGCGACAAGGTTAGCCCCCACGGTAGGCGTTCATTTGTCCAAAGAAACTTGCCAGTGCTTGTAGATAACGTCGCGGAGCTCGCGAGGGAGTCGGAGGAACGGAAAGACGGGCACCTGAACCTGCACGAAGAACGATGCAATGTACGACGCCATCTTGGAACTCGCGGTATTGCGCGGGCCAGAGCGAAGAAAGGAAAGGGATGCACGCAAATTGTGTGGGAGGTGTCCGCGTAACTTGTTGAGGCCCTTGCCACGTAGCCACAAGCGGCAAGCTTGGTTCGCTAACGAGTTCCACGTGCCATAAGGCTCTCCATGGCTCAGCTTTTGAAATCACTGCTTTCCGGCTCGCCACCACAACCCGCCTTCCCTCACCGCGTTCTAGCTTTTCAAGAGTCCTGGCGTACCTCCCAAAATCGATCGACTCTCACGTATTGCGAAAACCAAACCTTGGAAGATACCCAGAGGCTTGGATGAAGATCAGCGTCACCAAGCGTGAACAGTGCGATCAAATGGCTCGGTTGGTCAACGTGTTTTCGACACCTCTTCGAGAAGCGCGCGATGACAAAACAGCTGATGGTTCGGTTGAGGAGTGGAGGGTTCAAAAAGTCCTCGGGCAAGAACAAACACGTCACGGTTGCAAACATCACTCAAGAGCAAGTGGGACACTAGGTTTTTTTCAGCGACGGCAGCGTCGCGCTTTTATATTTGTATATTAATCGAACAAATAGTGTGGCTGTGGTGGCTCGGGGCGACCAAAAGGGGTTTCAAAAAAGGAGGAGTATGTGCATGCCTTCATACTCAATGTGTCGAAAAAGCCAGGTAATGTGATGCCGAAAAGAGTATAGCGCCTGTGATTGTTAGACAAATGTGCAGAGTAGAGGGATGCGACAATCGCAGGAGGCGAGGCATGAGAGTGCGAAACTGTGCACATGTGCTCGAAGGAACCTCCAGCACAGGAAACTTACCGCGCTAGTACTAGCGCGCTTGGCGTGCCCCCCCAAAAAAACGTTGAATCGAAAAACTCTGGTCGAAAAACTCTGGTACAAAAACTCTGGTACGGACTGCATCATGGTGAGTGCATATCTCGGGACACTGGCGGCAGTTGCACCTACCACTGTGTTCTTCAGAGGAGATATGTGCAGGTGGCAGCTGCCACTGCCACCTGCACATCTCTCCTCCATCCTTGCAGTCAACACAGTCAAACTGTCCTACTGTCCTGCATCAGCTGCGTCCCGATTCCCTTGCGGAGCGGTGGGAAGCACGAACCGTTCGTTAAACAAAGGAAGATACTTGCCAAAATGTCGTTCTCCTTCTTCAAAGGTCCTGATACTACTCCTCTTGTCGACGCCAACGACGAGACAATCTTAATCGATCTTGAGGCTTCCAAAACAGCGTCCGGTACAGTCACTCCTATAGAATCTATGTGAGAAACAAAAGAGATAGTGCGGACAAGTGAGAGCTTACGAGCTCTCCCTGCCGTGTCGTTCCACTTCACCGGCAACAAAGACACGACCCTGGCGGACGCTCGCCAGTACAGGCACCTCATTCGTCCAAAGGTGGCCGACCTCATCCATTCAGTGGCCCACGGAGAAGTCGATCGCAACTTGTTGATGTTAGTAAGCAGGTATCTCATGACATCACACATGCACCAAATGAACGTGACCGGCGTATACATGCGCCCGCAAGGTATTGAGCCCAGGAGGGAGACCGCTTACTCCTGTCACAGCCATGTTCAACCACAAGCACAGCCCCACGGACGAGATGGTGGCCCTGTCGATCGGAGAAGCAGTCACTGCAGAAAGATTCAGTCATCGTGTATACTGCAGTCATCGTGAAAGGCCTACAGGTGTCGAACGTCGGGTTGGCGGCATTGGCGGCGGCGGCTTCGACGGGCGGGGACTGTGGAGAGTTGAAGTCAGCAGTGCTTCTTGTGACTAAAGGACCTCCATGTTCTGGCAAGCAACCATGTGGAAGGTACGAGACGAGACTTGTCCTTAGTTGAGTAAATTTCACACTTACTTCGACGGTGCCGGCGGTGGAGGAGGTGGAGAAATACGACGTGCGGTTCGTGGCGGAGTTGATGAGCGAGCTTCCAAGGTTAGCTGCTGAAGGACAAGCAGACAGCAGACCTTACGCGAGCATCTCGTGGATGCGGCAGGTGCTCCTCGGCGTGAGGGACGCGAAGGCGAGGGCGAAGGCAGCGGCGAAGGCGAAGGCAGCGGCAGCGGCGAAGGCGGCGGCGATGGCGGAGGCGATGGCGATGGCGGAGGCGGCGATGGCAAAGCTGCTTCTCATCAGGACTGTTCCTTCTGCCCGGTTGTGAGGTTCGGACATACCCGTCCTGGGGGTGATTAACTACAAACAGTCAGTGTTCTGAAAGGTATAGAAGACGACATCGGAGACTTTGACTTACTGTTCAAAGTTTTGAGGGGGGCCTACTTGTATGGGTGTGTTCGGTGCGCAGACTGGGCAGGCGTGCAGGGCGTGCTCAGTTGTCGCTGGAGGCATCATGAGCTGAAGATCGAGCAGCGACGCAATCCGGGAGTACTGACCAGTTATCTTTGTGGGTGAGGAAGGAGATGCAATTACAAACAAAAAGTCGACTATCATTGAACGCTACACCACCTGTGTGTGGGCTATGGCGCTCGTTAGCCATATTCCAAGTGCGCAACAACGACACGGCGTTGGGCTCTTACCGGAGCGAAAAGTAATAGGAACAAATGCAACCTCTGTTTTATTTTGTAAAAATGAAGTCAAAAAAGTGACCGACAGGTCACAACAGCAGTTGTCGGCGAAGAGCAGGATAGGGTGCGGGCAGTCCGAGGATTATATACCACTGGTGGGGATCTGGTGGGGATGGTCGAGCGCGCGGCGCCGAGTCCTAACTTGTTGAGCGCCCTTGTGGGGCATCAGGCTGGGCAGCCAGATGAAGTTCGGTACTGAATAATGGATTTTCGGTCAACGTCTCTTCGCGGAATACGATACGCCAGTGCTAGACGCCGAGTCCTGGTCGAGCCGGTCGCCCGCGACGGTGACCGCGCGTTGCTCCCAGGTCGCACGGGGCAGGTGGTGTCGGTCCTTGCGGGAGGTCGAAATCTGAGGCAGGCTGTGTAGAGAATCCCCGGGATGCGCGAATGCGCTCCGGCTAGGCGTCGCTCCAGCAGCCACACGGGTGGTGTCAGTGCCGCCCGCAGGAACGCGGAGATTTGGGCTGCGTTAGCATGCCTTCGCGCTAGCGGATGTCGCACGGGCCCCGTCTGCCGCCCAACCGCTAAGCGAGAAGCTGGAGCAGCCCAACGGGACTGGGCCCTCGTACAACGAAACGCTTGCGACAAAGCGCCGTCAACAAACCACAATGGCCTAGTGGCATACTGCGCATATGGCCAACGCCTAGCAGGTCTCAGCTGTTCGTCTCGGTAATTTGTTGTCTATGACACCCTGCGTTGTGTGCTAAAAATGGCACGGTGCACGAATCCAGAACTTGTGGGTCTGTTCGCGATAAACTTCGCATTGACCACTGACCATCCAGCAGTCCAAGAGCCTCGCACAAAGTGGTCCTCACCGCTGTCACCGTCCCGTCCAATATTGGAGCTAGAAGCGAGCGTCAATGCATCAACGTTGCATTGCACTCATCTCCACATCTCTACCCACGCGCTCCGGTCAAGGTAGGCGCAGGGGCCCGAAATGTGCATGCGTGCGCGACAAATCTCGCCGCCAAAGCAGATCCTGAAGCCGTCTGACCCAAGATAGCGTGTGCACGACCGATATTGAGACCACCTACACAGGCCAACCGCTTTATTGATTCATTTGCCAACTTCCGTCCCGGAACCTTGTAGACCAGAGTTGGCGCAACTGTAGATCAAACTTCGTTCCGGGAACGCTAGGCGCACCGGGGAGGTTGGGAAGACCGCAGTTCGGGCGCAGCGAGCGGGGTAGAGTGAAAGCAGCAATAGTCGGTGACTCGTTTGGAGCCCAGAGGAGGCACCACGTTGTCGGAGTCTGTTGTCTGGCTCAAGCGTACCACCTAGCTGCCATAGGTCCTGAGAGTGACCCTTTCCACACTGCTCTCTTCGTTTGACGGGTTCCCACGAACTTCATTCCTTATGCGGCCCAGTCCCATTTACCTTGACCCGACGAATCTCTCGACGAACTTGCCACCATGTGCTTCCAGGACTATCAAAGAGCCGTCGACGAGAAGTGCTTCGAACAACATGACGAGACAACGTACGACCTGATCAAGTTGAGGATACTCACAAGTGCGATTATCAAGTTGGAGGACGAGAAGGAGGCATTCGACCAAGCGAGGCTGGACGATGCCAAAAAATTTCACAAGGAACTTTGCGAAATCCTGGAGCGTTTGGAGCAAACCAAAAGCAACAGAAAGCGGAAGCTAGTAGAGCGCCAGGCGAGGGCAACCCTCTCGGTTGCGTGTGCTTCCTCACTGACAATTCGTGTAGTTCCGCCAGAAATGGCACCTGAAACCGCGTCTACAGCCGAAGACGACTGTCGAGAGGAAGGAGATTCCCGGCGGCCTCGAAATCACCATCATGAACGATGGCAAGATTGTCATCTACAGTGTCAATTTGAAGCAATCGCAAGAACGTCTCGAGAAACTCAAGGCGCATCTCGAGGGCCTCGAGCGACCACCGGATATTGTCCTAGTGCAGGAAACCCCCCTCGCCTTTGCCTATATCGATCTTTACTCTTACGACCGGTGGTATCGTGTCGCGGACGGTGCGAAGCTGACCGAAGAAGATGCTCCTGGGAACTACCGGAAGAAGTTCTATCCGCCCTACGACCGAGCTGCCCAAGCGCGAGCGAAGAAGGAATTCGAGGCAAAAATGGCTGAGTATGGACGGAAGGACCGACAAGAAAATAAGCGGGGGAGGAAGACACGGGCGAAGGCGCGGGGAAATGGCGACGGGGAGGCGGGAGGCGAGTCGCAAGAGAATGACGATCGAGACTGGGAGGACCAAGCCGAGCGAGAGGAGGCGAATGGAGCAGCGACGGCCGCGGATGGCAAGAAGCGTTTGGGCTTGGTGGCTTTCCTGGTGCACAAGACCGTGCCATCCGGCTGGTGGATAACCGAAGCAGTGGACGGGAACTTGGGTCTTCTTGCCACATTGTCGCTTCCGCTGACGCACCAGACGCTAACCTTTCACAATCTTTATAACCACCGCAAGCGCGCGAGTCTCCGAGGCGTCGTTGAGCACATCCAGAATATGAATACGTCCGCGACGAATCATATTCTTGCGTGCGACATCAATCTCAAGAACCCTCAATGGGCTGGCGGTGACGTTATTGAAGGCGATAGCCAGGAACTGGTCAATGGGTTAGAAGAACTCAACATGTTCTGTTTGAACGATGTCAACAAGGTCACCTGGACGGCGAGCACCCAGGAACACTACGAACGGGGAGGACGCGGGAGCGTTATCGACATCATGTTCGCGGACTCTGCCCTGCAAGACGAGCTGGGTCCGGGCATCATAGTGCACGATGACGTGAAGGGTTTCAAAACCGACCACCGTATCTTAGAGTTAGGGATCAAGGTGGACAATCTCAAGCGGCCAGTCCAGATGCGATATGTCTGGAAGCTCATCAACAAGGTTAAGTTCAACAAGGCGATCGAGCGCACGCTAGAAGAAAAATATGGTTCCGAGCCTCCAGATCCCTTGGAGCCGTTCCAAACGGAAGCCGAGGGGGTTCAGAAGTGTACTGAGTTCATTGAGGAGATTATGAAGCCTGCCATCGCCTCCTATGCCCCGGTCGAAATCAATTACGAGCCAGGCAAGAAGGTTGGTCACGGTAAGCCGAAGCGATTGGACCGCTACCGTGGTGAGGCATGGGACCGCGTTCTCGGTGAGGCGTCAACAACCTCCGAGTCTCAACCCACCCCTGCAGAACCGGCGCCTGCTCAGCCCACGCCTTCTCAACCAGCGCCCGCTCCCGGAGCTGACATTGCGGTACTCCCGAATACTGCGCCCCAGGTCCCGACGTCCCAGCCAGCAACGGTGACTAAACCGACTGCCGCCGCGCTTGCGGCGCAACGACGGGTCCGAACGGAGAACCTCCGCCGACCTTTCCAGTCTGTTATCTACGACCAACAGGGATTGTTCAAGGTCACGAAAGCAAAGAAGAGAAAAGCTACACCGAAGACGATGTTGCAGGCGGGATATTTTGAGGTCGATGAGAAGAAGCTATACAAACCGACTGACAAGAGTGAGGCATGGCTCGAAGCGATCTACCCGGGGGGTTGGCAACCCGTAGTGCAACCATTGGTATCGGTGAGTGCGAACTTCCATCGACGCTCCTGTACGCTTTATTAATTATACGCTAGGATCCTACAAGCCCCTCGGCGGAAACGGCAACGTCACCGACCAAGCTCGAGCTACCACCATTGTCTCCTCTAAGAGCCACTCATTTCGCCAGGCGCTATATGACGGCTGAAGATGTCATACAGATCTTGACAAATGTGTCTCCTGGCAAAGCCCCCGGCGATGATGGTGTCGCTTTTGATGCCCTGAAGATCTGCAGACATGCTATTGCACCCCACTTGGCCCGGATTTTGAATACTTTTCTCGCACAACCGGTGCATCCAGCGATGTTCAAGTCGATGATCCTCGTTGCACTCCACAAGGCTAAGAAGGACCCAGTAGTCCCAAAATCGTACCGTCCTATATCTCTGCTGAATTGCATTGCTAAGATTTTGGAACGTTTCGTGGCCGACCAAATGAAGGATATCGTAAACCGAACCCCCGGACTGCTCCCCGGAGTTCAATTTGGAACACCTGGCCGGAGTACAACACACGCCCTGGAGTATCTGATCAACTTTGTTCACAGGAGCTGGCTGATGGAGAAGGAGGTGACTCTCTTTGGCTTGGACTTGACAGGTGCATATGATCACGTCAAGCGCTACGAGTTGCTCGAGTTCCTAGTGGACGCAGGGATGCCAGACTGGATCGTCCAGTACCTTCGCTCTTACCTCTCCGATCGTCGTGTGAGAGTCCGCCTACCCGGTCATGTTGACCCCGAGCCTCAAGAGTATTGGGTGGATGTTGGCATACCTCAAGGCAGTCCGCTTTCGTCGCTTTTGTTCTTGTTCTACGCCCAAAACCTGGTCAGGAAGTACCACACGGCCCACTCTCGGGTTAACGTTTGCATGCTTTCATACGTCGATGATACCTATTTGGTGATTGCGGGACCTCGTGCGCGGGGGAGGAAATTCATCCTTCAAGGGTTTGCAGACATCCACAAAGCGATGTTCACCGGCGCCGCAGCCCTCAACCTCAAGTTCTCACCATTGAAGTATCACGTTTTCCATTTCGTTAACCCGCGATTGAAGACCAAGGCAATCGATAAGGAGTTTGCGGGACTCCCCAACATACCTGAGTTCAACCCAAGCACGCCATTTACGCAAGATGAACTCGACGATATTTGTCCTAAACAGGAATTGAAGGTTTTGGGGGTGTGGCTTGACAAGCACCTGAAATTCGACAGGCATATCAACAAGGTAAGTCAACTATAACTCTGGAAGGCTTCTTCTGATCGCCATTAGATAAGGTCTTACGTCTACGCTTTCGACATGCCCGTCTTCAGGACTATGACCGGTGCGACCTGGGGTGCGAGGCTTAAACTGACGCTCCTATGGTGGAAGTTCAAGTTACTACCTCGGTTCCTGTATGCTGCACCAGCATGGTTCATCTACGACCCGTCGCGGGAGAAGACGAATAGCCTCCGGTTCGGCCTCAGGGACCAAGAGATCGATACCTTGAGGAAAACGCAGAGGGACTGTCTTCTTTTCTTTTCTGGCGCACGAAAGAAAACCAAGCTTATCATGATGCTGGCAGAAGTGCAAGTCTTCGACATCGTGTACCATCTGTACGCGCATTGCATGAGTCACCGCTCGAAGTTACACACATCGGACTTCTACTACATGTTGCACAATCGGCGATTCGATCGTGACGTGAAGGGTAAGCATCACAGCGAGATGATGGAACAACATCCCTACCATCAACTTAATCTCCTCGCTGCGGAGGCCGCTCCGGAGATTCGCGAGTTCTCTCACATCTGCCGAGACTGTTACAACGAGGAATATGAGGTGCCGCCGCCGATCCCCCCCTGCAAGAAGGCTGAGCACACACACCGAGACAGTGACGAGGAGTATGCTCGGTACATTGAAGAACTGGAGAGATACATGAAGTCTGTGAAAAGGCGCACGGTGCTGATCAAGCGCTACTGGGAAAATGTATTGATGCAGCTGTGCATCAAGGACTTCAATGCGCACGTCAATAGGGTGCGCCACGAGAAACAGACTCTCGAACCCAGGCCCTTGGCCATGAGGAATTCATTCGACCACCACACACTGTCGTGCTACGCTCACCTCGACCGCGAACAGTCCACAATGGCTCTCAACATCAGGACCGGCAATATACAACTGAACTGCAACCCCATCTGGCGCCACTCTGCGGGCATCAAGCAGAGTACGTGCCCTTACTGCCCCAAGTATCAACAAACGCCCGAACATATGTTCTTCTATTGCAAAGCGTTGGGTGAGGCTAGAGTGTTCTTGGATATGGAAACGAATGGATGTCGCAACCTTGAGACGCTGATGACAAAATATGTTGAGGTTGCTACTTCTTGGGCGATTCAGTATTGGGCCATCAAAGCCTATAATGAAGCGGCGAAGAAGGACAAGCACAAATTCCCTCGCATGAAGGGTAGGAAAATCAGATAGATTTGGTTTCAATCTCAATTGATCACCTATATTGCACCAAACCTTGGAATCTCACTCATGTCTGACTGGCGTTTACGTTTCCGTCGGGACTTGTGCAAAGAGTTCGCATCGCTTGTAACGACCGCTAAGACGTTCGAAGGAATCACGGACAAGCCACAAGGTACACTGTAACGGAGCGGCAGCATCAAGCATTAGGTCGGCGAGGTCCAACGGTCTCATTTCCGAGGACACGATATGTTGTCGCCAAGTTCGAACCGAGCCGTGTTGTGCGCCACCACTTGCTGACGACCAGCTCCAGACCCTCAACACCCTGCTCGAAATTGCTATCCTTGGCTTCGTATCCAGATATGAATTCAGAGTAGCTCACCGCGGCATCCGGGTATGTGTTAGCGCGTGAGATTCAATGTTTTGAGTTCGGGCTAGCAAGGACATTGCAACGCGCGGGACATTTCCCCTATTATGCAGCAGGGTGCCGAGCTGCTGTTGTCAGCTGCTATTGGCGGGAGGGATTTGGGTTCCTGTTACGCGGATCAATGATCTCTCGTGCGTATCGTTGGGCCGCGAGGCAGATGTAACCGCGGGCCTGCCTCGGCGAAATTTGTCCAGGGTTAGCGACGGAAACTAACGATCCGGGGTACCGCCCGGGGTACAGCGTCCGCTCGGTACCAAGCCGGTGGGACACCGTTTATGGCATGTATCCGACGTTCGTGGCGAGGGCTGGAACATCCGGATGCATAGAGAACAGTCGACCATGCGGATTCATGACCGGTGATAGGCGCACTTCGTAAGATTATCATCCGATGTAACACATCGTAAAGCGCATATCCCGGAGTCACTTCACCGATAGCCTTATTGGGACAGGCCCAGAGTGACAGCCCAATAGTGTTTTCCGTATTCTCATTTGGAAGGAACAATGGGCTCGACGTGTGGCGTGCCCAAGCGTCAGGTTACGTCCAGTCCGTTGATGGATGGCCTGCGGAGGTCATTTTGCGAAGCGACAGCATCAGGGACCGTCTCCCCTGCCTAGGTACCCTACCACAACAATGAAGAAGCCTTGGCCACCGCGCTCAAGGTGCGCGTAGGGATCGAGTGAGCATAATATATAAGTTGCTGGCTGCCGTCTCGGCTCATCTGTACCTAGGTATCGTTTCGGGATAGACCTAGCAATCATTTCTTTTATCGACAGCGACGAGTGGGCACTATTCTTTGTTCCACGACAGACTCCCCAGGACGTTTCGCCCCGCTGCAGTGGACAGAAGTCATCACGAGCTCTCCGACCTTCTGCTGCTCAGGCTTCCCTAAGAGTATCCCCGTAGGTCCACCAACGGCGATGTCTTCATAGCCACCAGCAAGCATGGGTTCTACGGATAGCGCTGCCGCTGATAATCTGGATAACGCACATGCACCCACTGGTACGTTCGGTCCGACGAACCGTTTCTCAACTCCACCGACAGAGCTGACGCATTCCCAGACCCAATTCTTTCCATGGATCCATCGATGGTCACGTCGTCGCAGCCACCATCGACTGCGGTGGCTTCGGACGGATACGAGGACGAATTGTACGAGAACGGGTACGGCCCGCTCCCCGTTGACCCACATCATGCGCATACTTCCACAGGTACATCACATCACTGTCTGACTGAACCTTCGACTTACTGACGACATCTACAGATGCGGTGAATGCTCCGTCGCCAAATCCCCCAGCAGATGCGGGGTCTCCGGACCTGTACGAAGACGATGACGTAGCTCAGGTGTTTCGCGAAATCGCGGCCGCTGAAGAACCGAACCTTACGAATATTATGCGGGTCGTGACGGAAACACAGGAAGAGGTCCTGACATGGTCCCAGCAGTGGCAAATACAGGGACAGCTGGTGCAAAAGGTGTACAACCAACTTCTCGCGGTCAAGAAGATCGAGGAGCAGCTTCTCGGGATCAACAAGATTGTGGAGAAGCTTGAACGGGTCGAGCTCGAGTTGATCCTTAGTCGGCAGAGCAATGCCAACTTAAAGCAGGAGGTCCTGGATTGGAAGAAGCTCGCCCTCCAGCATATGGCGGGAGTAAAGTCGACTACGCCCGTGGACATACACGTGAGGAGGTACCAGCAAGTAGGCACCCTCTTGCCGAGTTTGAAAATCAGACTTCACGATCTCGATGTCCCGATTGCCCAAGAGCTGAACGGGACTAAGTTCCCTGCTTGGGCCGCCAGAAAAGGTTTACCAGATCCCTTTCACCATATACGGGCCGCTACGTACAGAGAGCACAACCAAGAGCTCTTGTTGGAAGTTGACTGTCTCGAAGGATTTGCCCTTCTCAATGAGCCGGACAACTACTATCGGATCCCTGCCATGCTGAACCTTCCCTATTCTTTGGCGCACCAGAACCAGTTCTGGGTACAGGTGTATCATGTTTGCGACGACACCATCGCTATGGCGAGTGGTAATTGGACAGTCCATATCAAACGTTGGAGTCTTCAATCTGGGTTGGACATCGCACAAGTGCAGTATCGGTGCCGGAAGCTCATGTTCAGGTTCGACACCATACCGGTCGCAACGGAAGCGTGCACGCGTGCTTTTACCTTCAATGGCAACATGGCCATCGCAAGGTATGTCCAACCTTGATTCCGCTGGCGAAGCTCGTACTAATTTATTTACTAGGCCTTGCAACCGGAAAACTCTCCCTTTCTATTGCGATTGGTGTGGGCGCCCCGGACATGTCGACAGCGCTTGTCCAAATAAAGGCTCCCCAAAACGATGTCTGCATTGTGCGGCGCAAGGACATTCCAAGCGCAACATGCACGAGGGCTATCCAGACCTTCCCGCCATAAAATGTTCTTTTCCTCCGGAATGCATCAACTGCCGGTCCAAGACCCATTCGACGGGGTTCGAGTTTTGCACCGACGCCGCTGTTGTCGCGCACCGCAAGGAATGCGACTCATACAGTGATGTTCCGCCTGACTGGGCCAAGGGTTTGAACCTGCCGGCCGTTCCAAGCCCTCCAACGACGTGCGGAAGACAACCTGCGCCTCCGCAGACCGAATCCCAATCCGCGACCGGTGCAACCCTGCTCCGTGATGATGATCTATCTACGGTGCCCTTCCCTGGTAACTCTGCTCTCGTGAATGCGGGTTATGCTCCTCGGGTAAACGAAGCAATTGCTGAGCGGGACGAGGCCATTGCAGTTCAAGAGAAACGTAAGGTTCCTCCATCGGAAGCGGCGAGACAATGGGAGAACACACCTCTTGCAATGCCAAGGCGCGTGGCCGCCAACCCAGGGAGCAGCACAACACCATCGGAACAGCAAAGGTCCCAACCTTCCGACATGGAAGTTACCCAGGGCGAGGCCGCCCAGCCAGCTGGGCCTGAAGCTCAACTTGCAGCCACGCAAAAGCAAACGACAGCCTGTACTGAAGTGCCATTGTCAGGACGCCAGACCGGGATGTCGCCAAAGGAGATCAAGGCGTTGACGGTGGTGAATGTGCACAGATGGGGTTACGCGAAGAACGATAAAAAGACTGTTGCCTTCGAAGTCGACGTAGTCAAGGACGGCTCACACGGAGGTGCCACACGGGGTTGGTATAATCAAACGGATTTGAACAACATGAAGTCCAGTTGGTTGATCATAGACCGGTGGTACAAGGAACATGGAGGTCGAAAGTCAGATCTCAACCTGAAGGTGCAGCAGTATATGACAAGGGCGAGGAACGGAGCATCTGGTGCAGCTGACCAGTCCCAGGGAGCTTCAAGCTCCCGTTCTGTGCCGGGTATCCAGCCAGCGGCGGACCGTTCATCATCCGCACCACCGTCTTGCGAGTTGTCTGGTCCGTCTTCTAGCGCCCCCTTCTTGTCGGCGACACGGGCAGCTGCCGACGCTCCACCCTTCACCCCGCGGTCTGGCGTTCCGCCTTCACGTGCTCCCACTTTACCAGAGATGCAGGTAGTTGCGGACGTTCCATCGTCTACTCCACCGTCTTACGACGTGTCCGGTCGATCTTCAAGCGTACCCTTGGTTTCAGAGACTGGGGATTTCCCGATCTCTCCGCCATCCCACCCCAGTTCGAGCCAGTCTCTACCAGTTCCGTCGGCTCCGTCTCTCAGCGACATAATCAGAAGGGACATGGAAGAGAGGTGGGGTCCTACTTGGGGTACCATGTTGCAGGGGCAACAACCATACGTTCCTCCGCGCAGGGTATTCCCATTGTACCGACCACCCAGCAATCAGTCGCGGGCACAGTCTCAACAACTTGATCCTACTGCCACAGAATTCCGTATTCAAGAGTCGAGTACACCAAGCTCAGCCTCGGGGGCCCGTGAGTCTACCGGGACATCAGCGACGGCGATCTCCACCGCATCCCGCCAGGAGCCTGACCAAGGTTCTGCTCCAGCGAATCCCACTGCCCGCTTCCCAAGAGCAACGTCGACCGATAGCGATCCACTCCCAAGCTTTTCGCCTGCTATATCGACATCTACCGTTGTGGTCCCTTCGACTATACCGGAACAGGTGGGTCAGGCCTCCAGCCAGCAATCACTCGCAGCTGGTGTGGGCAGGATGGCCCTGAGGAACGGCGTTGTCGGTAGGCGAGGTCAGGGTAGTGCAAGTGGGAACGGCTAAGGTGGTGAGGGTGATGTTGATGGTTTCGCTCCGGCGCCGCGGCCGATGCGAAGGCAAAGGGGACGGGCGGGGTACATTGGGTCGGGGAGCTCGCGAGCGCACGAGAAGAGGGCAAACTGAATGCAGCGATTGAGCTTTTTTTCTTTTTCATATGTAGCATGTGCTCGAGTCATTCTATCGTGGACAATTTAATCGCGTTTGTTGCCCTTTATGAATTCCATTACCCAATACATCTTTGTTGGTCGTGCCAGCATTTGGAACGCAACGCTGGTCCCCGATTTCAGAGAACGCGATGGACAAAAGACGTGACGAGTGCGTCGCACGCGCCGGCCAATAACCGACTCCGTCCGAACATCTTTCATGGTTGATCTAAGGGACTGATCGAGTTTGTTTTGTACCAGCAGAAGGACCGGAGACGAACCATGGGACGGCTGCGCCAACTATGCGTGTTTCAACTGGCACTGAACGAGGCGTTTGCAGGGCTATTCTACGAAATATTGACACCAAATGTATATCAAGGCTTGACCCGCCTTCCCGCGGGTGCTGCACTGCGAGTTCCAGACCTACAGGAAGTATGGAGGGAGGGCCGGAACGGTGCGAGGCAGGCAGTAACAGGAGCGCCGTCTCTACACATCAAAGACTACAGTGACCATCGCCGCCCAGACAGCAGCAGGCAACCCATATGCCTCTGCTCATCTGCGTAGGATGCGCCTACGAAGGTACGCAATTCCGATTCTTGCCTGTATGCGCTGCAAATGTAGAGGCCACTAGCTTGCTCCGAGACGCAATGCAGATGGAGAAGCGCCCTTGATCGTGATGTCAAGCAGAGCCCGGGCTCGTGTCCCATCATATGCACGGAAACGTCGATGCTGGACATACGTTGCCAATAACGGGCAGAAGCTTAGCGCGAGATATGCCGCCGACCCAATCGCAAAGTTATCTCAGACGTGTCTCCACGCGCCTCTCCCCACGCAAGCCTTCCAGTCCAGACTCCAATCTGCCATTATGTTCCGGTAAACGTCGACCAAGACGTGGAAATATAAACAGCGCAGCCATCTCGGTACGTCACATCAGCTATGTGCAGGACGGGAAGTGCGCGGTCGTGAGGCTGCACGCCGGCAGGTACGTGGCGAGTCAAAGACAAGACGTGGCGTGGGGCATCGACGGCTCGAAAGCACGAGTATAGCAACGTCGAGCGCACAGGAACGTTGCGAGGTAGCGGAACTCGATCGGCTTCGCCTTCGGGCAACCGATCGTGTGGGCGTGAGCGTGGCCGTCCGCCCTAGTGGCTCAGGTGCGATCGAGTATTCGTGCTGGCTGTCGCATGATCTGTCCAGGTCGTTAGCGTTAGCGACAATAAAGGAGAACGCAAGTAAACACGGACGAGGTAGCTGCGCTGGCGCACAACCGCAAGGGGTTGACAGCAATGTGCTGCATGTCGGCTCTGAGGATGAGCAAGGTAGCGAGAGTGAGTCTGATGCGACGTACGCGCCGTCGTTGCGTGAGTCCAGACGGTTGAATTCAGCAACCCGGCGTCTGAAGAAGTAGCAGATAGTTCGATTTTCGAGGTAGCATGGACTTGAGCAAATACATTGTGAAAACTTTCCCCGCACATGCTGCCGTGTTCACAACCAGGTAGTGATGCTTCGGACCGCCTTGTTCCTACCTGTCCCCGGACGGACGAGGTGGTGCGTGCCGACCCAGAACCGATCCCGCCGAAGCAAGGTTAATAGCGACCACGCCGACTCGAATAAACTTATGTCCGCTAGCATAAAAGGCAAGCGACAAACAACCATTCAAGATCGCAGTCCGACCGGTCGTGAAGCAGGCGTGCGCAACTCCATTTCCCGGTTAGTTCAGCGAAGCTTCACTACAAAATGCTCCGCGCGTGTTGCGCGCGGGAACCGGAGGACACGCAACAACGCAACATACTGCTTCCATAAAACATTATGTTATATTTCATTGGGAGGACAATCCCCGTGGCTATGTGTTCGCTACAGCCCGCTATCCGAGCTGCAGTGAACGTTTTCTTTACTTCACGCGTATGCCATGCGCGCATGTACGAAAACGTGCAAGTCGACGTGCCCATCGCGACCTACAAGTACCCTGCCCATACATACGCGCCGACTAAAGCCTGGCTGCTTTGCGCATCTGACACATGAATAATAATCGCAACAGGGGTCAAGCCCAAAAACAATGTTGACAAGAGGGGGATTCCCGAAGGCAAAGCCCATGAGAACACAGCCTCTAAACGAGGCAAGCTTACGCTCGAGTCACACGCCATAACCTAAGAAGGCGTTAGTTCGGCGTGCTACCAGACTGCACTGTAACATCAACTGGCTACTTACCACTCGGCCATCTTGTCGAGGTAGATTTTAGGATAATTTGGACATTTTTAAAATGAGACAGTTTATAAATAACATGTTTACAGGCGCAAGGAAGCCCGAGAGGTAGGAAACCTCAGCCTAATCTAGAGGTAAGTCAGAGTTGGGCGGGGCACGTACGCCCGCCGGCCTCATAAGTGCGACCTGTTCTGCCCACTCAAGCCTCTCAGTCGAGCTTGTCAATCCACGTAGTAAGTCGCGGCACAACACATAATAAGCACTTAATGAATACCAAATAGCTCGCACAATCCCAAGGTCTTGTATAAGCAGTGTGGATTTTAAACCTCTAACAGTCATTCTCCTTCCCTTTAGCGAGGGTCAGGGTGCCCTACTAAACACAGCGACGCCAGTTAAGCTTGAACTCGCCAATATATTCCGCCAAACCCAGACGGCCAGCGCAGGTTATCGCACCGCCCCCAAGAAACGGACGAGGATTGTGCGGTCGTGCAGCGAGGCCGCACGCCAGCAGTCGCGCATTGCGGCACGTCGGAATCGCCGCATCGACGGGGTTACAGCTGTAGGCGTTCGTTGCGCAATAAAAGCGTCAGAGATTCCACTTAGGATAATATGCATGCCGATTCGAAGTCCGGTCGCGCGGGCGCGCGCGTGTGTGCAGCTGCGTTCTGCGTGCTCGCCCGTCGACCGAGGGCGCGCGGGCTGTCGTCGGTCATCACCGCTCTACCATGCAGCGAAACCAAATCTGCGCATACGACCACTGAAAGGCTCTCCTTACCTGCACAAGTGAGCGGACAGGAATAACACGATGCCTAGTGGCTCCAAGCACATCCTGGGTGCCTGACATGGCCTTCTCTGGGCATGGCAAGTTGAGAGAAGGATGCATACGGAATCATCTACATTTGGTACAGCGTCAGGAAACGAAGGAAAATAAAAGATGTATCAAAATACAGAGGATTGAGAAGACGTGCACTATCGCTGCATTGCCTCAGATTAAAGTTGGCAAAAATAATCCAACATAGTCCCTCCCTGGCTGCCGCGCGTAGTAGACCTGCTGCGGGTAACCGGCCCATTGTTTTCTTCGGCATTTGTGCGAACGCTACGTAGCGGCGTCCTTTTGTTAACTCGGTTCGCAGTCTTCTGTCGCCGCTTGCGGCTCCCAGGCTTCCTCGCGGTGGTTTCATGGTGTTCCATCAAATGGCCCCGCTCGTTAGTGCTGCTCTCAATCCGCACCTGCACCGCTGGTGCTGGAGGCCCAATTTCCACCAAAAGGCCCGTCTTCCTCAACCATGTCTCACAGAGGTAGAACCATTCGCTGGCTGGCATCTTCATCAGCTCCTCCAGATCGTCGTACGAGGTTTCCTTTGCAAAATGATACAACTCCAGCTCCACTCCAAGATCCGCCATGGCCTCGGCTATATGGGATGAATGCATACCAGAGGACAGGTGTCCTGAACCAACGAAGAGAGCCGGCGCCGGCCAGCGAATACGATGGAAGTCTTGCTTCACCCGGTTTCGAAGGGCCTGTGCTTCGGGCGAAACGAGCCGAGCGGGATCGAACATACTCTCAGATATGGGCACGTTACCCATGATCACAAAAGAGACACCCTTCCGTGCGAGGAGGGTCTCGGGTAGAATCCCGTCTTGCTGATCCCCCAAATACAGATCGCGAGCTAGTGCGGCACAGTTCCCAAATCCACAAATGCCGATCCCTTTCTCTGGTGGTGCCGTTTTGCGAATTACTTCCATCGCCACACATACGTCCGCTATTTCTAGTGACGCGTCGTCAAGCTGGGTCCTTCGATGCATGCCACAGCAACTCGGGGGCCGGTATACTAGTACGAATGCGTGAAAGCCAAGGTGACTCATCCATACGGCCAGGTTCCGGCTCTCGGAGCTCTGCCCAAAAGGATCAACCTGACCAGCGCCCAAGATGAGGACTGCGTGACCATTGCGATTTTGCTCTCTCGGTGGGAAGCTTATCAACCATAAACAATCACGTAGATTTGCGGGTGTGAGCGAGGTATCGTCGACAGACTCGGGGTAGGCGGAGTCTGGCAGTTGGAACTGTTTGTTCAAGGACTCTTGATGCATGTACCACAAAAGGACGAGGGGACCTCCCGGCCGTACATTGACACCGAAACAATGCGGAGGCTGCATGACATCGAATGTCTCGTTCGAAGCTGCGGCTGGGCGGAAAACTGGGGGAGTTGACAGGCAAAGTATGGGCGGGCCGATAGTTGTCGAACAGGAACGAATTAGCTGTGGTAGGATCGGTCGTCTTTGAGTGTTGCGTCGTCGTTACAATCCAAAGGTAAGTAAACACGTGGAAGCTTTGTGTGCCGAAGGGGAGAATGGTATTTTGCGAGAAAGAACCACGCTCTTGTATGTATCTCCCAGCCTCCAGCAATATTCACGTCGCGCGAGTCATATCGACCTTCCATATCAAATTGAATACTCTCGCAGGCTTTCGGACCCCAAGCGTAGGATTTTATCCTGCGACCTTGACTCTCTGCCGCCTTAAACGCTAAATATTGCGATATTGCTTGCACAACTCGTGTTCACGCAATGCCGCGTCCTTTCCGAGTTGGTTGTGCATCGAGCTCGGCGGTAATACGGACAAGGTACGCGAAATGCAAGGGTACCCATCATCATCACAAGGGGTCAGAGCGTTCGTCACAACGCCCGTCAAATGTTAATGTTAAGTTATTTCGCTGGGTACCTACCCAGGTAGGTAAACGTGCCGCGACCGCATTGCCAGCCATAGTTTAGATCGAGACAATCGAGTTGACACAGCAACTGCCCAAACTACGTGGATTCTTCTTGTAGCCCCCCAACAATTACTACGTTGGCTAACTACCATGTGGATGATGGTGAGCAAAAACAGGGTCAAGACACGGATTGAGCCTGCGAGTAATCAGTCGTACTGCACTGGAAGTGCTACAAATGCTATTTGTAGATTGTATTGGTCACAGATCCCATTTCTGTACCGTATAGCATCTGCAATTCGATCTAAGTACTCCTTTTACTACCGACCTTATATACGTGTAATAAGATAATCTCCTATTAGTTAGTACCTAGTATTATATAAATACAGTAGGATAAAAAATGACTAATTAAAAAAGATACGTCTTGTAAAATTATATAACTTTTTATATATATTTGTATACTAATCGAACAAATAGTGTAGCTGTGGTGGCTCGGGGCGACTAAAAGGGGTTTCAAAAAAGGAGGAGTATATATATACCTTCATACTCAATGTGTCGAAAAGGTCAGGTAAGGCTAGGTCGAAAAAATATAACTTTTTAATTTCTATACCTGAAAACACGAATATAATATAGTTTAAAAAAAGTTTAAAAAAATTTAGTAGAGTTTTTAGTTATTACTTAGTAAGTATTTAAAAGTAATAAGTATACTTAAATCTTAATTTAGGAGTATAAATATAGCAAGGAAACTCTTTTTTTATTTAATAGATACTAATTTTAGCGTACCTGCCTAATTAAACAATAGTTATATATATTCCTTTTTATTATACTTTAAAACGTTTTTTTATTTATTTAATTCTATATTACTAAATTAAATTATATTAAATTACTAATCTATCTAATCTAATTAGGCCTAGTTCGTCACGCTAAGCCTATTTAGAAATAGATTTTTATCTTAACTAATCTAAAATAGTAAATATATTTTTAGATACTATATATTCCGTAGAGAGATTTTAGTTTTATATAGTTTTAATTTTTTAATACTATTCTATACTTTTCAAAAATTTTATATTTATTATATAAAATAGACGTATTTAAAGAATACTATAATAAAAAGGGGAATTAAATTTTTAATATAAAACCTTAAATATTTAAAAAAATTTTATATTTCTAAATACTTATCTACTAGACGATTCCGTCTATTAAGTACTATTAAGTGGTTACTATATACCTATTTTAGTAGGCGTTACTTTTTTTTAAATAAATTTAGTATAGTATTCTTTAAGAACTAATTATTAAATTATACAGTATATATAGTACTTTTTTTTCTTAATTAAATAATTACTAATAGTAACTTTAAAATATATTACTTATTTAAGTAAAAGGATTAGACTACTATTTAAGGAGGTTAGACAGTAACAATTATTAAAAGTAAGTAAAAGAGAATATAGGCTAGCCTAAAGTAAAGTATAGTATAAGAATGTATATACTTTTACTATATACACGAGTACGAGGAGGCGTGTAAAAGAGGAGACAATAAAGGCGCTTAGATAGTAATATAGAGATTTTATATAATAATAATAAAAAATTTATAAATAATATTCCCTTTATAAAAGGTAGAATCTATCTATTATTAAGTATATAAAAATCTCTAGTAAGCTATATATAAGAATCTATAAAAAATTATATATAGAGCTTATTAATAGATAAAAATAATATAAAAGCCTATAACGTTAAAGGACTTAATAAACTAAGTATAACCTACCTATAAATTATAATAACTATTTATAACTTTTAAACTAAGTTTAGACTAGCGGTAAATATACATACTATAACCTATATATAAATTAATAATTAATATAAACTAATACTAGTCTAATACTTACAGCGTAATAACTAGTATAATAATATAAATATACTAAAAATAACTAGCGAGTTTAGTTTACTAGCTAAAATAAGTTAGTATAGTAGAAGGACTAATATTAAACTAATATTAAACTAATACTAGACTAATACTAAACTAATACTAACTATTATAATAGTAAAAATATTATTTTATTTTATACTTATAGGTAAATTAAAGGGGAGTGAACTATTTTTTTATTTTACTATTTAGAGAACTATTTTTACTATTACTACTAATTATATATAAGTAAATTAAAGAGGGATTAATTATTTTTATTACTTTATTATTAAGAGAGTTACTTCTATTCTTAGTACTAATTATTATTTTAATTATTATTTTTTTTATTTTATTAAGTAACGTCTGTAGACTATTTTAGAAAAATAGTTAAAGATTTAAAAAAAAGTAGTTAAAAATATAGGGGAGATAAAACTATTAATACTATATTTTTTTAATATTTTTAAAACCATTTAGAGCCCTTTATTAGTATATACTATAAGTAAATTTTTTTTAATAGTATCTACGTTAAGATTTTACTAAATAATAATTTAACTAGAATCTTATTAAATAGTATTAAAAGAGTTTTTAAAAAGTATATGTAAATTTTTATTATTACGTTTTTAATAAACGATATTAGATAATTAAGAAAATAGAGAATTAGATAGTTATTAAACTATTTTACTTTAACTTATAGTAAGATTATTTCTAGTTTAAAAAATATTAAGATATAGTTATAATATAATATTCTTTTTTTTAAAAATTTTTTTTTAAGTCTTATAATTAATATACGTATTTTAGATAATATTAAAACTAAAGTAAAATATAAAAAAGTTATTAGGAATTAGGGTTAAGTAGTAATATAGTATAATATATAAGATAAATTAGATATATATTATCTATAAAAGTAAAAAGATAAATTACTACTAAGCTAAAGCCCTATAGTATAGACTATATATCCCTTATTATATAAATACGCTCTTATCTAAAATAAAAATATTTAAATTATAATATTATCCCCCTCTTACTGTAAGACTACTCTTAGTTTAAAAGTAAATAATATAAAAGCGTATAGCTTAAGTATATCTATTTAGCATTTTTTAGACTATTTTAGTATAATAGTATTAAATATTAAAATTAAATATTTTTTTAAGGCCTTTTTCTACTAGTTACTATTTAGTAGTATTTAATACTATTTATCTTTTACTATTTCTATTAAGTATAGTTAATTATATAATAAATTAATTAATAATATTATTTTACTAGCGCTAGCGTCTTAGTACTTTTAATTATAAAATTAGGCCTTAGGCACCTTCGCTCCTACTTTTTACTTTAACTTTAAAATATTTTTTTAAAGGTAAGTATTTTATATAAGGCGTAAAGTAGTAAGATTTAGCACTAATTATACTATATAGTTATTTTAAATTATAATTAGCCCTTCTCTATTATATTTTAAGCTATTTTATTAAGTTCTAGTCTATACTACTATAATACCTTTTAAGTATTATACTCTTAAGAATTTCTGCGTTAAGTCAACTAAAAAGAATAAATAGTAAATAAAATTGCCCTACGTTAGTTATATTAATATTATAGTAAAATACAGCGTCTTAAATAATAAGTATTAGTATTTAATAAATTTTAATATAAACGAGTAAAAATTATCTGTATATAATAGCTATTAAATAAAGACTTACTTTACTTATTTTAATAAAAATACCGCCTACTATATAGTAAGTACTAGTTTAATACTACTTAGTACTATATAATACTATATTTTTTATATACTAATCGAACAAATAGTGTGGCTGTGGTGGCTGTGTAGGCGACCAAAAGGGGTTTTAAAAAGGGAGGAGTATGTGCATGCCTTTATTATATAATACTAATTATACTAATTAGTTACTATATAATAAGCTTTAGTATTTAAAGCAACTTAAAACTACTATTAGTAAGGCTTTAGCTAATAATAAGAATAATTATTATTATTTAAGCTAAAAAGTGTCTAATAAACACCGTACGAGGTATAAAACCGATTTTATAAAATATAAGTATTAGATTATAAATTTATACTACGTTAAGTACCCTATAGTTTCTTAAAAAAATTAATTTTAGTATATAACTAAGTCTACTACTTTTATATTTTTTAATATAACTAGGGCGCGTAAGAAAATTTAGGAGAATAAAAAAAAGGTTAATAAAAAAGTAAAGTCTATTTATAAGCGTATTATAATAAACTTAATAGAGTAAGTAAATAGTTTATAAAAATTTAAAGTAATTTAACGCTAATTATTATATAGCGGTAATATTAAATTCTTTAATAAGTTTTATACTTATAATATCACCTTTTATTTTATAAATAAATATATAGAGTTTAGTATCCTTCTCTATAGTTATAGCTATTTAAACTAGGCTTTTAAGAAAAAATAAAAGCGTATTAAGATTAAAAATAATTTTAATAACTCTTAGTTAAGTCCTAAAAAGAGTAAAAAGGATATAAGTATTTTCTATAGTAGTATAATAGCGTAGTTTAGGCTAATTTAGTACTATCTAGTATACTTAAATACTAATATACCTTTTAAAAATTTAGTACTCTCTATATAATAGCTTTAATTAGCTTAAAAATTAAATAAAACTATTAAACTACTAATTATACTATTTAGTTTCAAATTTAAATTTAGACCTTTATATTATTTTTTCTATTTACTTCTTTCCGCTATAATAACTAACGTACTTTTTAGACTTCTAGTTTTACTAGTTTAAATTCTATTTTTATTAATAGTAATAAGCGCGAGAAGATTATATACTTTAACTATTAATTTAGTACTAATTATTATACTAAAAATAAAATAATTAATTTTACTAAAAGTTATAACTATTAGAGACTTTTATTCCCCAGTAACTTTTTTTAAAAAATAGGTAATAAAAAGTAATACTTTAGTAAATCTTAAATAGGTAGTTAAATAAATTTATAGTTTTTTAGATTTTTATAATTATTACTATAATATATAGGCTTTTAATATAGTAATTTAGGCTAGGTAGTATTAATTTATAATAATTATAATTTTTATTTTACTATAATATACTTATATATCTTTTATAATTTTTTTATTATACTATTAAACTACTTTAATTTTTAATAGGGCTATTTATATTACTAAATTTTTTATAGAAGATACGTGCAGAACTATAAAAATAAAAAATAATAATTTTATTTTAAATAGGGAATATAGCCTTAAAGTAGTTTAAAATAAGCTATTTATTTATACTAAAAGCCTTTTTAGACTAATTTAGCACTTATAACTATTAAAAGGGAAAAAAGTAAACCTTTTAGCTCTTTTAGAGTCTATATAGAATTATTTTAAACTATTTTTCTCTTTTTAAGAGGCTAGCCCTAGTCTTATTATACTAGTATACTTTTAGGTAGATTATTACTTTTTATAAAAAATTTATCCCGCTTTTATATTATTTAGTTTAGTAGAGTTATCTTAAATTTTTTTAAAATAATTTTAAATTATTTTTAAATTTTTTTCAGCGCTTCTATATTAATTAAGATTTTTAGTTTTTAAGTATTCTCTTTATCTAAATAGTTTTATTATTTAATAAGATATTTTTATTAACTAGACTTATTACGTCTATAATTTATAATATATTTTATATTATATATATTATTACTAAATTAGTATAATATATTAATTATAAGCTTTTATTTATACAGTAGTATACTTTAGGGTTTATATAATTTTAATAAAAAAGGATAAAAGACTAAATAGACTTATTCTAGACTTATAAGTTTACTTTTATATATAGTAAATAGACTACTTATATATTTAACTACTATATTAGGACTTAGTTATTTTTAGTTAATTTTTTTACTTAGTCTTATAGATCGTATATAATAATTTAAAATCTAAATTTTACTCCCTATTTTTAAATTTAGTAGGAGATACTTTTTATTTTAAAATACTTTTTAATACTTCTATACTACTTTTAGTTTTCGTTTAGCTTTATTATAAATATTAATAAGTTTAGAGACTAAGTAAAAAGTTTAAAAACTCTCTCTCTTATCTAGCGCTTATAAGAACTAATTTAGCTCTTTTAGGCTATATCTATAGTAGACTTAAAAGGGTATATATTTAGTAATAAAATATTAATTATTATTATAAATAAATTTTATACAGGAAATTTATAACGTCTAATTATTTTACTCTAAATAATAAAAAATATAAAAATACTATTTAAGGGTTTTATTTTACTATTCTATCTACCTATCTATTTATAAATAGAATATAGAAGATAAGATTTATTTTAAATTTAAATAATAGTAAAAAGTATTTTAATATTTTATTTATATAAGCGGACCTCTATTAGACAGTACCGTTTTTAAATTTTTATAAATTTTTATAATTTTATAAATCTAGGACTAGGCTAAATTAATACTATTCTAATTTATTCTTACTAGTACGTAATAGACTATTTTAGAAAAATAGTTTATAATTATAAAAATTATATTATAAATACTTTTAGTAAAGCGACTAAAGGGTAAGTTTATAATAAAATCTATAGTTATATATTACTATAATCTAT
The DNA here is from genome assembly GCA_030770415.1 of Pleoardoris graminearum. Taxonomy (NCBI): domain Eukaryota; kingdom Fungi; phylum Ascomycota; class Dothideomycetes; order Pleosporales; family Didymosphaeriaceae; genus Pleoardoris; species Pleoardoris graminearum. The sequence goes on along the minus strand of JASEKS010000007.1, from coordinate 435,486 downwards.
TAAAAATAGAAAGTAGATAAAAAAGACTATATAATTTATATATTTTTAAATTAGCGTACTAACAGTACTTATAATTATAAATATAGTTAGTAATATTCTTAGATATACTTATCTATATATATTTATACTATACGCGCTTAAGAGTATACTTTATACTAAAATACCTTAAAAGGAGACTATTATAGTATTTTATAATTACCCTTATCTTATCTTTAGGTATATAGGGCCGTATTAGCTTTATTAATTTTAATTTAGCGCCCTCTAGATTATTTAGTTATAAATTATTATTACTATTTTTAAATAAATTTAATTTTTTATTCTCTAGATCTGTTAGGTACTCTAAAATAGTTATTTACTTTTTAAGTAAATTACGTAGTTTAAAGTTTTAAATTTTTTTATAAATTTTAAGTTACCTTTATAGTTTATCTATATATAAATTATTATTATAAAAACTATAACCCTGTTAACCTTTATAGTAAAAAGCTATAATAATTCTTTTATAAATACTATAAAGGCTATATTATATTTATACTTAGCTGTTTTAAACTTTAGTATATAATTAGGGCGGTAAAATAAAATATTAGCTAAATTTATTAATCCTATTTTATAGAATACGTTAAAATTATATTTAAAGAGAAGTAGGTATAACTATACCTAATATAGTAATAAAGTTTTTATTTATATAAACTATTATAGATTATTATAATCTATAAAAATTCTAAAATAAATACTTTATAGGTATTATTTTTAGTATTTAATACTTTCTATAATAGTAAAAAGTTTTTTATTATATATATTATAATAGTATTACGCGCCGTCTAACTTTTTTAAATAAAAATTAACTAACTACTACTAAAATAATCCGTCGTTTTTAAAAACTAATTAGCTTAAAATAGCGCTAATAGTTTTAGTAAAGGCGTTAATCTTAATTTAAGTTTATCTTTTATATTTAAAGTGTAATAGTATTAGTACTTTAAAAAAAATATTTTAAAACTTTTTAAAAGCTTCTTTATTAGTGTCGCCTATATCTATATAAATATTTTTCTCTTTTTTTATAATTAGCTCGCCTTTAGCGCTATCTAGCGCTTTTTAAATTAATTTAATAAATAGTAAAACTAATTAGGAGAATTAGTTTATAAATCTATAATAGTAGTTTATAAAATTAATAAAGACGCAAATATTGCGTATATAAATAGATTTAAATTAATTTTAAATTACTTTAACTTAACTTAGGTCTATTAAGAGGCTCTTAAATAAAATAATAAAGCTAAAATATTTTATAGACGTAGTATACTAAAAATACTTTTTTAAATTTAAGTAAAGTATTACTTTACGTAAACGCTGCAATACTTTTTTTATATAATCTTTATATTTTTTTATAATATCTAAAAAGATAGATATATTATTAAGATATATAATATAGGTTATATTAACTAATTTAATTAGTATTTATAATATAAATTATTAAAACTGAGTAGATATATTTGTTAAGCTAAAAAATATAATTATATACTTAAAATAGCTATACCTTATATAGAATACGGTTTTTTATTTATTATTTTTTATAATATAGATATAATAGTAAGTTTTTTATAAATTAAGTTTAGTATAAATCTATATTTTTATAAACTAGTTTAGTAACCTTATAATTAGTAGAAAAGTACTATAATTTTTAATTATAATTTTATTAAGGCCTTTATAGTTTATATAAAGCTTAAAACTGTTTCCCTTTTTTTTTTAAAAAAGAATAGGGGCTCTAGCTAAAAATTTTAATTACTAAATTTACTTACGCTTAAGATATTCTTTTATATACTTTTTAAAAACCTCTAATTCGGTAACTAAAAGATTATATATAAAATAATATAAAAAATAAGTACTAAATTTAAAATTAATTTTTAGATTATTTAATCTGTAGTTTATAGGGATTTTAAAATCTTTATTTAAAGCTAAATTTAAAAAATTAAAATATCTAAGTAGTATAAAGTATTTTTTATACTTATTTAGTTTATTTTAGACTAAAATCTTTATTAACCCTACTAGGTATATATATACCTAAATAGTTAGATTATATATAGTATACTTAAACTTTTTTACGCTTTTAAGGGTAATTTTTTTAATAAAAGTATTATTTTTCTTAGAGTTATTTCTAAAAAGGACTCTTTAAGTAGTAATATTTATCTTTAGGTTCTCTTAATTAAACTAAAATAAGTCTAAAAAAATTTTATATTAAGGGAGATCTATAACTATAAATAAAATTAGCTAAATTTAATTTTAACTATCTAAGTTAGTTAGTTCTATTTTAGTAACTATAGTACTATAAATAGTTATATTAAAACTATTTATTATTTATATTAATAGTCTATTAAGAATAGTTACTTTTAAGCCTATCTCTTTTACTAGCTTAGTACTTATAAGATTTAAAATAGATTTTGAATTTACTAGGGCTTTAATATTACTTCTAGTTATAACTCTAACTTTTAAAGTAATTATCCCTTTAAGTTAGTTATATAACTAGTTAAATAAACTACTAATATATTTAATTTTAAATATTTTTAATAGATAGTTTATAATAATTCTAATATAGATAATAAGTATTATAATCATTTTTACCTCTTTTTTTTTCTGCCTAAATTAATAACGCGGTCTTCTTAGTTACTTTTTTAAATTTAAAGACTACTAGCTTATTTTTATATTAGTAGTTAGGAGTATAGTAGCCCTTTTTACTATAATAATAATAAATTAGTATACTAGTAAAAAACTTTATTTTAGTTAGTAGTTTATTAAATTAGTTAGTACTTAACTATATCTATTAATTTTATTTAAAATATTTTTAGAGTTTAGTAAATTTTCTTATATTTTATATATTTTTTTTAGGCCCTTACGTTTTAAAATTACTAAAATTAGTTATTTTTTATATTAACTAAAAAAAATTAGTCTTCTCTTCTACTTTAATAATAGTATTAATTTATTATTCTTCTAAAGTCTATAGTCTAGTTTAAAGGTTTTTATTTAGGTAGTTTATAAAGCTTTAAACCTATTAGGGTTCCTTACTAGTATTAAATATATTTAGCACCTCCTAAAAAGGGAAGATATAGTCTAAAAATTCTATAGGAAACTAGTTAGGTAGTTAGATAGTTTACTTAAAATTAATTTTAGTCTTATTAGACTGTTATAGTAGTCTTTTAAGGGTATTTAGTATTTTAATTTTTAAAAAGTCTTAAGTCTTTTTTTATAGTAGATTAGTGCTAAATTTTAAAATAATTTTAGCCTTCTAGATAGTTTAAAGGGGATTATTAATATAAGTAATAGTAAATTTAACTTTTAAAATCTCTATTAGAAACTAGATTAATAATTAGTAAAAATAATATTTATAATTATTCTTTTAAAGATTAAAATTACGTTTACCCTTCTTTTTATAAATATAAAGAGCCTTTAGTATTAATAAACGTATAGTTAAAATAAAAATTAAAATAGTATAATTTTATAAAATAGTTAAATCTTTTATAATCCCGGCTTAGTCGCCTATATTAAAGTATTAATAAATATTAAGTAGTTATTTTATTTTCTTCTTATTTTTAACCTATTAGAGCTAAGCGCGTACTTTCTTAAAATTAGTAAATATAAAAGATTCTAATTAAAATAAAGGTATCTAACTATAATAGTTAGTACCTATTTATACCCTTTTATATTTTAATAGATCTAATAGAGGCGTTTCTGCGGCTTATATAAAACTTTAAAAAATTTAAGTATTAGGAATACTAAAAGGAAGCTTAAAATTATCCTTAAATTTTTTAATAATTTTAGTATTTTATAGAACTAACATATTCCGCGTAACTAGGCGATAAAATTTTTTTAGAGCTATATTATACTAGATTACTTTTAATAATAATAGAGTAATTTAAATATTAAAAATTAAAGTTTAGTAGTAATATAGTATAATATATAAATTAAATAAAATATATATTATCTATAAAAGTAAAGAGATAAATTACTACTAAACTAAAGCCCCGTAATATAGACTATATATCCCTTATTACGTAAGTACACTCCTATCTAGAACAGAAACACCTAAATTATAATAAAAGTATAATAAAGGTATATATATACTCCTCCTTTTTTAAAACCCCTTTTAGTCGCCCTAAGTTACTACAGCTACACTATTTATTCAATTAATATATAAATATAAATATATAAAAAAGTAAAAGGCTAAACAAATTATAATACTATTTAGGTAGTATTAGGTAAATATATACTACTAGACTAATTACTTCTAAGCGTTATTTTTTTCTTTTTTTTTTATTATTTTTAAAAGTTTTTTCTTACTTTAAATATTCTAGATAACTAAAACTTAAAGGTATTATAATATAACATAGTTAATATATTAGTCTATTATAGTAAAATATTAGTTTCTAAAATATTTAAAATTGTAGGTACGGTTAATTAATTATTATTTTTTTTAATTATTATAATTTATATTACTTAGCCTATTAGTACTTAGTATAAAATTTTTATATAATTATTACGTATTAAGCGTAGGTCTAAATTTAGGTTTAGCTTTTACTAACTTCTTACCTATTTATATAAGTTTTTTCTTACTACAGTCTATACTTAAAAAAATATTAAAACTAGAAAAACTATCTAAAAACTTATATAACTATTAATAGTAAAAAGTAAATATATATTTATTACTAAGTACAGTTAATACTATATAGTATATAAGCTAAATATTTATTTATTAAATAGTAACACGCTTAGTATAAATAGTAGCTATATTTATATTTATAAATATTAGTTTATATTAGTAAAAACTAATACTATACTAATACCTATATTTAAAGAAATTAATAAAATAAAACTTAGTAGTAGTCTATAGTATTTTAATTATATTTTACTAAAAGTATATATTTAGTATTAAACTAATATTTACACTAATTTTATAAACTAGCTGTTAAAATAGCGTAATATATATTAGGAGGCTAGTAGATTACTAATAATATTTAGTTTCTTAAAGTATTTAAACTAAAAAATAAGTAAGTATAATACTAGACTTTTTTGGACTAGTGTCTCGACGCTACACTTTACCTCTCTTCACATGATAATACTAGACTAATACTAGACTAATACTTACTACTTAGCTTATACTAATAAAATTATTAATTTTTATTATAAAGTTAAGTATTCGCTTTTAACTTTATATATTAAAATTATTATAAACTAGACAGCTTGTTATTTTAGGGATTAGAATTTCTAATTTAATATTAGTAAGTAACTAATATTTAAACTAATACTTTAGTTACTATAAGATAATTCTATTATATTTATAAATAGGGATTTACTACTCTTACTACTTTTAGTATAGAAATTAGGCTAGTAACTTAACTAAAGTATATTTTTTTTAGTATACGCTGTATTACGGCTAATATAAAGTATATATAAGTAAATTTAAATTAGTAATAATTATTATTAGAGCTTATATTTTAATAAAGTAGTAGCTATAGAATAAAAATAAATAAATAAAAAGTAAAGTATAAAGAGAGAGAATAAAGTAGAGTAGTTTTTATATTTTATTATTAAGTATAGCTAGCGTTTATAACTATAATAAAATAATTAAGTAAAAGTAAATGTAACTAGCGCGTATATAATAAGTAGTATAATTATAATATAGATATAAAAAGTAATATTAGTTTAATATTAGTTATTTTATAGTTATATATATAGAGTAAATATAGTATAGCTTAGAGTACTTAAGTTTACCTACTAGTTAACTAGTTATACTATTTTAAGTAATTTAATAAGTATATAAACGCGTTTAAGTCTATAAGTAAATATATAATTATATATTTTTACTAAAGTAAAAGAGAGAGTAATAGTAGTATATAAGAATAATATAGTTAATTTAGGTATTAGTCTAAGTATTAGGTATATTTTATATATATTTATATATTAATCGAATAAAAAGTGTAGCTGTAGTGGCTTAGGGCGACTAAAAGAGATTTTAAAAAAGAAGAAGTATATATATACCTTTATACTGAATGTATTAAAAAAGTAGATATATTTTACAGGGGGGTAACATTAGAAAAAGCCTAATCCAAAAAGTTACTATTTTTAAAAATTAATATAACATTAATTACTAAGCCTAAAAATACGTAAATTATATCGTTTTAAAGAGATAATAATGGGAATTTATATTAGAATTTTAGTTACGTTCTATATAATACGTATAATAAATTAAAATTACCTAAATATAATAAAGTCTTTAATTCCTTTTTTAGGTTTTTATAACTTTTTAGTTAGTAAATATATTTAACTAAAATTTTAATTATATCCTGTTAGGCCTAGTATAGGTTACGTAACTAGATTTTTAAAGTATATTAGTAATATAATAATAAAATTATAATAATTATAAAAATTATAGTAAGACTTATATAATTACTAATTACGTAATATATTATTAATATTATAGTATATAGTAATATCTTTTTACTTTTATAAACTTAAACTCCTATTCTCTTAAAAAAGCTCTAAATTTTTTAAAACTCGAATATAATATTAATTTACTATTAAAAATAAATAACTTTTCTACTTTAATTGCTACTACTTTAAAAAAGTCTTTTACTACAATTTATAGCCCTATAAAACGTATTAAAAATAAAGAAAAAAATAATAAAAAAATTATAATATAAAAAGAGTTTATATAGAGAGTATAAAGAAATTAACTAAAAAGAATAAAAAAGTTATTAATAAAGACTTAACTAAAAGTCTTAAAAAGGATAATAATAGTATACTACTAGAAAATAATCTAGAGATTTTAAAAAGATAATTATAAAAAGTTTTAAAAGAGGAGGGTTATAAAATTAATATAAGTAAAAAAAAACTAATAATTAATAAAGAAAACGCTAAAAAAAAAGTAAAATACGCTAAAGAGACTATAAAAAATTTAAAAATATAAATTTAAAAAAGATTATATTTTCTGATAAGTTAGTAATATAAAGGGGTAAGGCTAAAAAGGAGTATTATAGAAAAAGAGGTAATAATAAAGTTAAAAGAGAACTAGCTGTTAGCTAATTATAAAGTAAGTTATGTTAATTTATTAAAATATTAAAATATATAACTTTTTATATATTTTTAGGCTATAGTTTTAGTTTTTTAATATTAATTATATTAATTATTTTATAGCCTACGATACTACCCTATAAGTTTTGGGTATAATTTAGGTAGGAGGTAGAAGTAATTTAGTATTTATTAAAATACCTAATTTTTTTACTTCTTATATAAGTAAGAACTATATAAATAAAGTCTTTATACCTAAAGTTAAACCCTTAATAAAAAGAGGTAAGTTAGATAACCTTTTTTTTACTCCTTTTTTAATTAATATAATAATAATAATATATATATATATATATATTATATTATAGTTATTAACTTTATATATATATTTGTATACTAATCGAACAAATAGTGTGGCTGTGGTGGCTCGGGGCAACTAAAAGGGGGTTTAAAAAAGGAGTATGTGTATACCTTTATAAAAGGAGGTTATTTAACTAATACATATAATAAAAATCTATTATATTTATTAATAAACTCTTAGTAGGTCTATTAATAGACTTTTAGTAGATCTATTAATAAATCTAATAAATATCTATTAAGTCTATTACCCTACTATATAGGGATACGAAGTCTAATAAATTAGAATTTATATTTAACTTATTTTTAATTTATTATTTAGATTACTTAGGCTCTTATTAATTTAATATTTTATAATACTAATACTAACCCCTAATTACTAGTTTATATAGTAATACTTTTACTCTAAACTATTTTTACTATTTTTACTTAAGAACTAACTAAAGCCTAAAAAGAGTTTAATACTTTAAATACTTTTAATATAAATAGCTTTAAAAATTTTATAATTATACAAGACCTACCTAATAAGATTATATTATTAAACCTATATAATAGAGACTAAAGAAAGTTTAACTACTAGCTATTATAGCTAGACTTATATTTTTACTTTACAACCCCTAATATAAGAGATAAAAATAAAATTTTATTTACTACTACCTATATATAAGGAAAAGCTATAAAATAAATTTAATTTTATATAAGTACCTACTTAGCTAAAAAGAACTCTAAAAGAAATAATATTAATAAAATAATTAAAAATATACTATCTTTAGAGAGAACCTTAAGTAATTTTTTAAAATTACTAATTAGATACTACTAACTAAGTAAGTAATCTAAAAGCTTAACTAATCCTATTTAACTATAAAATATATAGTAAAATTTAAGTATTATATTATATAACTAAAATAGAAAGACGTACTCTTAATAATACTATATAAATAAAAACTAAAGAGAAGTATAAAAAAAAAACTTTTAAAGAGCAAAGTCTTAATTAGTACGTTTTAAAAATTATTTAATAAATCTATCTAAATCGACGCAGAATAGTATAAGTTAAATTAAATATTTTAATATAAAATAAAAAGTAACTTAAACTATAGTAAATTTAATAGATAAACTAGTTATTATAAAAACTATACTAGCTAGTAAAATAAAAACTCTTATAAATATTAATTTATAAAACTAAATACTTTTACTAAAAGAGTAGAAAAAGAAAAAAACTTTTATAAGTTTAATAGTAAAAACAACTTCTATAAAAAAAATAACTTATTTTATATTTAGAAAATTAAACTATATCTCTAAAAACTATATATTTAAGAATAAGGTTAAAAAGTAATTAAATATATTAGATACTAAAAATAATAACGCTAAAAATAATAAGTAGATTATTATAAACAGTATTAGTAAATTTAATTTTAAAAAAGTAGAAGAAAGAAATAACTTATTTAACCTAAAATTATATAAGGACCCTAAAAACAAGAATAATAATTAAAAATTTTTTTTTTACTATCTAGAGCGCTAACGCTATACCTAAAAAAAAGTAAAATAAGTAAAATATAAAATAAAATAGAAGGTTAACGTATAAAACTACTAAAAATAAAATTAATTTAATAAAAAAGTAGTAAATATAATAATATTTTACTTTACCTATACTACGGCTATATTTTAGAGAGCTAAACTAATCTTTAAAAAAAACTAAGAATAGACGGATATAGTCTATAGGGACTAATTTAAAAATTAAAAATACTTATATAAAAACCCTAGCTATAATTTAAAATATAGCTTAGATTACTAAAATCTAATATATTATATATTAAAATAGTAATTATATAGAGTAGACGTATATTTAGTATATTATATTATTAACTAACGTACTTTACGAGTTTTATAAAGCCGCGGCACAACGTAATAATAAGAGTTTAATAAATACTAAATAGCTTAATATAATACTAACGAGGCTATATATAAATAGTATAAATTTTAAACCCTTAAAAGTTATACTCTTTTCTTTTAGTAAAAGTAAAATATTTTACTAAATATAGTAACGCTCCGCTTACACTTTAATTATATATTTATAAATTAGTAATTACTTATAATTATTTTTAAGGTTATTAGTAATTACTATTTATAATTATATATAACGTAGTTAGTCTGGGAAGTTACTAAATATATAAACTTTAGAACTAAAAAGAGTTATTAGACTGTTACCTAGAGTTTATATAACTAAATATTTAGCTTTTAAATAAGTTTAGTTATCTGTCCTATACTTTATACTATATTATTAACTTCTACTTCTTAAAGTTATATTTTACTATATTATAATTTTTATAGGTCTTTTTTATTCCTAAAATATCTGTTACTATATTAATTTTAGATAAATTATTAACTTACCGTCTATTATACTAACTGCTTTTAGTAGCAGTAATACTCTAAGCTAGTATAAAGTTTAAAATTAACTAGAACTATCTACCTACGTATAGCTTATTAATAAGTCCTATACTAACTTATATATACGCAACCTTTTAGTAGAGAATAGCTTTTTTAAGTATATTATTTTTAGCTATTTTAAAGTTTTTTTTAGCAAGTTATTTTGTATAGATAAATTCTAGACTAATAGAATAAAAACTTTATAAAAGTAGGTAGTTAATAAAGAAGGGCTAGAAGACTTAATATTATTAATAGAGCTAAAGGCAATAGAGTAATTTTAGGTTTAAACTAATAAGATAAAATAGATTTATTAATACGCTTATAAAATTTAGAATAAAAAAAATAACTAAGTATTATAAACTCCGGAAAGTCCCTTATCCTTATTTAATAGGTATTACTAATTAGGTAATAGATACTATAGGCGGCGTAGGTACTAATAATAGTAAGTATAGCTTTTTTTATTTTATAAGACTACTAAGTGAGCCGGGTATATACGTAACTTACTTTAGTAGACTTTTAGTATTATTATCTTAATAAAAAGTTTAACAGGCAGTATAGAAGCTTATATAAAATTAAATAAAAAAATATTACTTTAAATTACGTAATAAGTCTACGATAACGTTATTAGTTTATAATATTAGTAAACGGGGTAAAATATAATAAAAATAAAATATAAAAGAATAAATAAGCCTTTTATACTCTTACTCGGGAGTGGATATATTATATTATAAAAAAAAGATTAGTAATTTTTTACTTTTTAATATAGATATTAATAAATATAGTTTAACTACTTAATTAATAATTATAACTAATATGTATAAAATAAAAGAGAAAAGAGGTACTTTCTAAACTATATATAGGTAAACTATATAGTAATAAATATAATAGTTAATAAAAACTATAACTAAAAGTATTAGTAAATATATTTATACTTAGATTATATTAGGTATAAAACTAGTAAAAGAATATTTAAATTTAGTAAAATAAAGAAGTATTTTAAAATAAGGATAACTACTATAAAAGGAATTTTTTTTAATTTACTAGTAAACTTTACAAGTTCGTAAGAGAACTAAGTACGCTAAATAGTACTTTATTAATTAAACTATTAATTAAGCTTAAAGAAAGATAAATAAAAGCTATACTAGACTTAGAAGTATAAAGAAACTATATATTATAATAGGTAATTAATAAAGCTAGTCTTTTAAAAAAATTTAAAAATAACTTTTATATACTTTATATTATAAATAGAAATCTAATACTAAGTATACTATAAGTTAAGTATAAAGTTACTATAAATATTAAGATGTATTAGTACTAAAAAAAAATTACTTTTAATATATTACTTAAAAGTAACTATAATATTATACTAAAACTTTTATAGTTATAAAAGTATAACTAAAATATTAACTAAAAATAGAAAAAGCTTTTATTAAAACGCTATAGATATATATTATAAGTAAAACTTATATATTTTATAGTAGAAATAGTAAATAAGAAAGTAATTAGAATAATTATCTTAAAACTAAAATTTAATAAAAATAAATCTATTTTAGTAGATACAAAACTAGATTATTAAATTATAAAGTATAAAAAAGTAAAAAACTATATAATCTATAAGATCCCTAAAGAATATATATATTTGTATATTAATCGAACAAATAGTGTGGCTATAGTGGCTTAGGGCAACTAAAAGGGGTTTTAAAAAAGGAGGAGTATGTGTATACCTTTATACTTAATATATCAAAAAATTCAGGTAAGGCTAGGTCGAAAAACCTAAAGAATATAAGAAATAGAATTACTTACTTTTTCGACATATTAAGTATAAAGGCATATATATACTCTTCCTTTTTTAAAACCCCTTTTGATCGCCCTAAGCCACCACAGCTACACTATTTATTCGATTAGTATATAAATATATATATAGAATTACTTATGTTAAAAAAAGGTATAACGCTAAGTATTACTAATAAAAAGACTAATTAATTATAAAATAGTATTAAAAAAAATACTATTTTTTAGACTATTATACCCCTAGATAGAAATAAAATTTTAATAAATATAAAAATTCTTTAAGTAATATCTTAAAAAGGGTTATATATAACTATTTAAATTACGAGCGACGTTACTATTAATATTTATACTTGAAAAGAATAGAATATTAAGACTATATATTAACTATAAAAAGTTTAATAATATAATAATTAAGAATTAATATCTATTACGTAATATAAAAGAATTACGGGATTAACTAGTTAGAGTAAAAATATTTATAGTACTTAATTTATAGAACAGTTACTACTTAATATATATTTAAAAAAATAAATAAATAGAAAACAGCGTTTTAAATAAGATATAGACTTTTTAAATATTTAGTTATACTATTTAAACTTATAAACGTAGTAGCTACTTCTTAAGTATTTATAATTATATTTGTATATTAATCAAACAAATAGTGTGGCTATGGTGGCTTAGGGCGAAGTATTTATAAATAATATATTAAAAAACTATTTTAATATTTTTATTATTATATATTTAGATAATATTCTTATCTTTTTAGAGAGTAAAGAAGATTATATTAAATATATAAAAATTATTTTAAGAGTCTTAGATAAGACCGATCTTAAACTAAAGCTAAGATAATATAAATTTTATAAAATAGAACTAAGGTATTTAGAATATATTATTTTTTTTAAAAAAATAAAAATTATATAAAATTAGCTAAGACTAATAATAATAAAATAGATATAAGAATTTTTAAAGTTTTATACATTTAATAAATAATTTATTAAAATATACGTATAAATTATATACCCCTTAATAAAATTAATAAAGAAGACTATTCTATTTAGATAGAGAAAAAATAATAAAAAATATTTAAAGTACTAGTAAGGGTATATATAATATTATCTATACTTATTATATTTATTAGTAATTAATTATTACAGTTTAAAATAGATATATTAGATAAAATTATTAGAGCTTATACTAAATAAAAATAAAACGGAGGATAGTACCCTATAGTATATTACTTATATAAATTTAAAAACGGAGAAATAAAATAAAATATATATAATAAAGAACTATATATAATTATAAAAACACTTAAGTACTAAAAAATTTACGCTTATAGCTATTTAACGCTAGAAATTTTTATAGACTATAAAAACTTATTTTAGTTTCTAACTACTAAAAAGTTAATACTATAATAAGTAAAATAGTTAAAAATATTAAAATAGTATAAATTCTAAAGTATATATATTTTAAGAAAGGATAATAGATAGGTTAATACTTTAAGTTAATAAAGCGACTTAGTAGAAGAAAAAACTATTAATACTATAACTATACTAAAGAAAAACTATAATAGCTTACTAAAACTATTTATAAAACTAAATAAGCTAATAGCTATTATAAAAAAGATACTAGAGGAATATAAGTAAATAATTATATAGAAATATTACGATAAGTTACTATATAAATATTTAAAAGTAATTTAAGTAATAAAATTAAATTAGCGAAACTACTTGGTTTTTTTTTTTTAAAAAAAAAGTAAAAGTATATATAAAAGTATATATAGACTACTAAAGAAATAAATACGTAATATATCTTAAATATAATAAATTATAGCTATTACTAATGCTAACTATACTATAAAAAGATATTATAAAAAACTTTATTACGAGTTTACTAATATCTACCAATTTAGTTATAAGTATTAGATATAATATAATACTTAACGTTATAAATAGACTTACTAAGTATATAAAAATAATACTATACTAAATAAAGTATACTACAGAATAATTTAGATTTTTATTACTTAATAGAATAGTATAACACTATAAAATACTAAAATTAATTATTAGTAATAGGAATAAACTATTTATATTAAACTACTAGATAATACTAATAGTACTAGTTAAAATGAAATAAAAATTATTAATAGTCTACTACCTATAAATAAATAAATAAATAAAATAAGTAAACTAAACTATAGAAACTTACCTACGTATATATTATAATAAAAAGAAAAATAACTAATTAGTACTATTACTACTAGTATAGATAACCTATAATAATTAAAAATTCTTAATAATAAAAATTATACTATTTTATATTTCTATACGTTTATCTATAGGAGCTATATTAACTTAGTATACGGTACGTCCTTACTAAATATAAAAATAGATAAAAATAGAGGCGCTATAACCTAAAGCCTATTAAATATAAAATTTTTTAAATTTTACGGCTAGAAGAGTAATAACTTAATAAATAACTTATTAGGTAGTAGCTATAATAATAGCGGGTAATAGCAGAGCGACGGCTATAAAATAAAAATAAAGTATTTATAGGTTATTATTTTAGATAGAGTAGAACTATACGTTATACACAGCGCGTTTAAAATAGTATATTTTATATATATATTTATATATTAATCGAACAAATAGTGTAGCTGTAGTGGCTTAGGGCAACTAAAAGGGGTTTTAAAAAAAGGAGGAGTATATGTATGCCTTTATACTTAATGTGTTAAAAAATTTAGGTAAGGCTAGATTAAAAAATTTAAAATAGTAAATATAATAGCTTTCTCTCCTTTTTATAAATACTATATATATATATAAGGTTTATATATATTTATATATTAATCGAACAAATAGTGTGGCTGTGGTGGCTTAGGGCGACTAAAAGGGGTTTTAAAAAAGGAGGAGTATGTGTATGCCTTTATACTTAAATGTAATATTTATAAATCTTTATTATATCTATAATACTAGTTTTATTTTAGTATCTAATAATTAAACTGGGTAACCTATAGCGTATAGTATAGGCTTTTACTAATAGTAATAACTAATTAAATTATATTAAAGACTACTCTAATTTCTATTTTTACGTAATATAGTAGAGTAGTCTACTTAATAAGCTAGATTCTTTAATTAACGTTTTTAATTCTAATTTAATTTAACGCGCCTTTTTTTATTTAAATAGAATACTATTCTTAACCGTAATAATATCTATAAAAACTATAAAATTTAATTTTACCTATATAAGGATATAGTAAAATATATAAAAGAGTAGTAAAAAAAAAATTATACTCTTTTATCTAAAATAAAAAATAGTAATAGCGACGGCAATAGTAGTAATAGTAGTACCTTAATAATAATAAAAAAACTTTTTTAAAGTAGTAAAGGGAGCAAAGTTTTAGTAAAAGAAACTTATTAAAATAGTTAAAATTATCTAAACGTAGAGATATACGTACGTGTAAAAATAGAGTAAATAGTAAAAAAAAAATACTATAGTACTATAAGATAGTCGTATAAGAGTTTAATATTAGGAAGTTAGTAGTTATTATAAGAGAATTAAGGAATTCTATAGAGAACAGCTTTAATTACCGTCTATTTAAAAAGGTTATAGGTTATTAGCACTAGTAGAAAAGTTATTATAGTTACTATATAAAAAGCTTATTAAGAGTTAGTTAATTATATAATATAGCAAAAGTTTAAACAGCTAGTCTAGGATCGCGTAACGTTACGGTAATAACCCTAAAAAAGAAATACTATTTTATATACACTACGGAAGATACCTATACTTATTTTATTTTATAATATCTATAAACTAATAAGTAAAGAAAGCTATTATAATTACTAAAAATATAAAAGAAACGTACTAATATATATAAAAAGCTAAAAAAAAAATATAGATATAAACTATAAAATATACTAGCTAAAAAAAGAAAAATAGCGCTTTAGCTAAAAAAGGGGAATAAAATCTATGTTTTTATATAAAACCTAAAAATAAAAAAGAAAATATATAAAAAACTAAACTATATAAAGGTCGGACCATTTTTTATTTTAAAATAATAAAAGCCTAGTTAACTACTAACTAGAGCTATTTAAAAATACTAAAATATATTTAGTATTTTATATATTATTATTAGAACTAGCTAATCTAGAGATACTTATCTAAATAACCTTTTATTATATACCTAAAAAAGAGGATAAATATAAAGTAAAAAAAATATATAATAATTAAGAGAATAATCTAAAATAGTTTTTAGTTAATTAGAAAGACTATTTATAGTTAATAAATATATAAAAACCAGAAGATAACTTAAATAATTATAAAAAATTAATTAAAAGATACCTAAAAAAGAAATAACGTACTATAGCATTTTAAATAAATTAAAAATTATAAAAGTATTTACTATAGTTAATATAAACTATAGTAAGAATAATGATTTAATATTTATATTATACGTAAGATAACTAGACGATTTTAAATTATTAGATATAATTTTTTTAGTAGTCTCTATCTTAGATAAAAAGTTTTTAGTCTTTTTATAAATATAAAATATAGGCTATTATAAAAATTTTTTATTTTATATTAAATAAGCTAATATAACAATAAGTAATTTTTTTTATTTATTTTTTATTTAATATTTCTTATAAGTTTTATTTAAAAAAAGCCTATAATAGGTTTATATAGAATTTATATACAATAATATACTTTACGTAGCGTATATAAATACTAGAATTATTAAAAGGTATAATATAATAAAAAGTATTTACAGCGGAATAATAATTATAAAAAATAAAAATAATTTAACTATTATAATACATTTTAAGACTAGTACGGAGGGTGCGGGCTTTAGATTTAAATATAATAAAAATAATAAAATTATAAATATAGGGTAAGAACCGACTTTAATTAATTATAGTTTAAGAAATAGGTAATTTAAAAACAAATTAATTAAAAAAGAGAGATAATATTATAATTAGTATTTAAGTATTAGGCTATAGTATACGGGGATTTCTAAAAGACTAATAAAAATTATAAAATAAAAAAGTTACATAAGTAATAAATATAATAAAAGTCTATTATATTTATTAATAGTCTTTTAGTAGGTCTATTAATAAACTTTTAATAAATATATTAATAAATTTAATAAATATTTATTAGGTCTATTTTCCTACTATATAGAGACATAAAGTCTAATAAATTAAAATTTATATATAACTTATATTTAATCCATTATTTACATTACTTAGGCTCTTATTAATTTAATATTTTATAATACTAATACTAACTCGCTATTACTAGTTTATACAGTAATATTTTTACTCTAAACTATTATTACTACTTTTACTTAAAAATTGACTAAAGCCTAAAAGGACTTTAATACTTTAAATACTCTTAATATAAGTAGTTTTAAAGACCTTATAACTATACGAGACCTATATAATAAAACTATATTATTAGACCTATATAATAAAAACTAAAGAAAGCTTAATTATTAGTTACTATAGCTAGACTTATACATTTACTTTATAACTCTTAATATAAAAGATAAAAATAAGATTTTATTTACTACTACCTATATATAAGGGAAAGCTATAGAATAAATTTAATTTTATATAAATACTTACTTAGCTAAGAAAAATTTTAAAAAAGATAAAATTAATAAAGTAATTAAGGACTATACTATCTTTAGAGAGAATTTTAAGTAACTTTTTAAAATTATTAATTAGGTATTACTAGCTAAATAAGTAATCTAAGAGCTTAAGTAAACCTGTTTAGCTATAAAGTATATAGTAAAGTTTAAATATTATATTATATAACTAAAATAAAAGAACGCACCCTTAATAATACTATATAAATAAAAACTAAAAAGAAATATAAGAAAGAAACTCCTAAAAAGTAGAATCTTAATTAGTAAGCTTTAAAAATTATTTAATAAATTTATGTAAATTAACACAAAATAGTATAAATTAAACTAAATATTTTAGTATAAAAAAAAGTTACTTAAACTATAGTAAATTTAGTAAATAAACTAGTTATTATAATAATTATACTAGCTAATAAAGTAAAAACTTTTACGGATACTAATCTATAAAACTAAATACTTTTACTAAACAAATAAAAAAAGAGAAAGGCTTTTTTAAGTTTAATAATAACAATAACTTTTATAAAAAAGAATAAACTTATTTTATATATAAAAAACTAAACTATATTTTTAAAAACTACAGATCTAAAAATAAAATTAACTAGTAATTAAATATATTAGGTACTAAAAATAATAATATTAAATATAATAAGTAAATTATTACAAACAGTATTAGTAAACTTAATTTTAAAAAAGTAGAGAAAAAAGATAATCTATTTAATCTAAGATTATAAAAGAAACCTAAAAACAAAAATAATAGTCAAAAATATTTTTTTTTACTACTTAAAGCGCTAACGCTATATCTAAAAAAAAAGTAAAATAAAAAGTTAACGTATAAAACTACTAGAAATAAAATTAATTTAAAAAAAATAGTAGATATAATATTATTATATTTTACTTATATTATAGCTATATATTAAAGAGCTAAGCTAATTTTTAAAAGAGACTAAGAGTAGGTAAATACAATCTACAGAAACTAATTTAAAATTAAAAATATTTATATAATAATTTTAGTTATTATTTAAAATATAGTTTAGATTACTAAAATCTAATATATTATATATTAAAATAGCGATTATATAAAGTAGATATATACTTAGAATATTATACTTTAAAAAAAATACTAGTTTTCTATCTTTTAATATAGATATTAATAGATATAGTTTAACTACCTAATTAATAATTATAACTAATATTTATAAAATAAAAGAGAAAAGAAGTAGTTTCTAAACTATATAAAGGTAAACTATATAATAATAAATATGATAATTAATAAAAACTATAACTAAAAGTATTAGTAAACGTATCTATATTTAAATTATAATAAGTATAGAACTAGTAAAAGAATATTTAAATTTAGTAAAATAGAGAAGTATTTTTAAAAAAAAATAATTATTACTAAAAAGACTTTTTTAGATTTACTAGTAAATCCTAAAAATTTATAAAAATACTAAATACGCTAAATAGTATTTTATTAATTAAACTACTAATTACGTTTAAAGAAAGATAGATAAAAGCTATATTAAACTTAAGAATATAAGAGAACTACGTATCATAATAAGTAATTAATAAAACTAGTCTTTTAAAAAAATTTAAAAATAACTCTTATATCCTTTATATTACGAATAGGAACCTAATACTAAATATATTATAAATTAAATATAAAGCTACTATAAACTTTAAAATTTATTAGTATTAAAAAGAGATTATCCTTAATATATTATCTAAAAGTAATAATAATATTATACTAAGACTTTTATAGTTATAAAAGTATAATCTAAATATTAACTAAAAAAAGAAAAGACTTTTATTAAAGCGCTATAAATATATACTATAAGTAAAACCTATATATTCTACGCTAAAAATAGTAAATAAAAAAATAATTAAAATAATTATTTTAAAACTAGAATTTAACAAAAATAAATCTATTTTAGTAAATATTAAACTAGATTATTAAATTATAAAGCGTAAAAAAGTAAAAAACTATATAACCTATAAGATTTTTAAAGAATATAAAAAATAGAGTTATTTAATTTAAAGAAATATAAAACGTTAAGCGTTACCTAAAAAAACCTATTTAATTATAAAATAGTTCTAGAAGAAATAAAAAAATTATTTTTTAAACTATTATACCTCTAGATAGAAAAAAATTTCTTAAGTAATACTTTAAAAATAGTTATATATAACTATTAAAATTATAAGCGGCGTTACTACTAATATCTATATCTAAAAAAAATAGGTCGCTAAGACTATATATTAAGTATAGAAAGCTTAATAATATAATAATTAAAAACTAATACTTATTACCTAATATAGGAGAACTACAGAATTAACTAGTTAAAGTAAAAATAATTATAATATTTAATTTGTAGAACGGTTACTACTTAATATATATTAATAAAAAAATAAAAAATAGTATTTTAAATAAAATATAGACTCTTTAAATACTTAGTTATACTATTTACACTTATAAATATATTAGTTACTTTTTAAGTATTTATAAATAATATATTAAGAGAGTATTTTAATATTTTTATTATTATATACTTAGATAATACTCTTATCTTTTTAGAGAATAAAAAAGATTATATTAAGTATATAAAAATTATTTTAAGAGTCTTAGATAAAGCTAATCTTAAACTAAAACTAAAAAAATATAAATTTATAAAATAGAACTAAAGTATCTAAAATATATTATTTTTATAAGAAAAATAAAAATAAGTTTAGTAAAAACCGAGATTATATAAAATTAGCTAAAACTAATAATAATAAAATTAGTATAAGAATTTTTAGAGTTTTATAGATTTAATAAATAATATATTAAAAAAATATATATAAATTATATACTCTTTAATAGAATTAACTAAGAAGACTATTTTATATAGATAGAAAAAAGAATAGTAAAAAGTATTTAAAGTACTAGTAAAGGTATATATAATACTACTTATGCTTATTATCTTTATTAGTAATTAACTATTACGGTTTAAAATAGATATATTAAATAAAACTATTAAAACTAATACTAAATAAAAATAAAACAGCGAATAGTACTCTATAGTATATTATTTATATAAGTTTAAATTTTTCAACACATTAAGTATAAAGACATATACATACTCCTCCTTTTTTAAAACCCCTTTTAGTCGCCCCGAGCCACTACAGCTACACTATTTGTTCGATTAATATATAAATATATATATATATATATATATATAAGTTTAAAAATACAGAAATAAAATATAATATATATAATAAGAAACTATATATAATTATAAAAATACTTAAGTACTAAAAAATTTACGCTTATAGTTACTTAACGCTAAAGATCTTTATAGACTATAAAAACTTATTTTAGTTTATAACTACTAAAGAGTTAATATTATAATAAGTAAAATAGTTAAAAATATTAAAATAGTATAAATTCTAAATTATATATATTTTAAAAAAGAATAATGGGCGAGCTAACGCTTTAAGTTAATAAAATAATTTAGTAAAAAAAAAACTATTAATACTATAGTTATACTAAAGAAAAACTATAATAGTTTACTAAAACTATCTATAAAACTAAACGAGCTAATAACTATTATAAAAAAGATACGAAAGGAATATAAGTAAATAATTATATAAAAATATTATAATAAGCTACTATATAGATACCTAAGAGTAACTTAATTAATAAAATTAATTTAGTAAAACTACTAGTTTTCTAAAATAAAATAAAAGGTAAAAGTATATATAAAAGTATATACAGACTACTAGAAGAATAAATATATAATATATTTTAAATATAGTAACTTTTTTGACATATTAAGTATAAAGGCATGCACATACTCCTCCTTTTTTAAAACCCCTTTTAATCGCCTACACAACCACCACAGCCACACCTTTTTATTCGATTAATATACAAATATATATAAATATATATATTTAAATGTAGTAAGCTATAGCTACTATTAATACTAGCTATACTATAAAAAAATATTATAATAGATTTTATTACGGGTCTACTAATATCTACTAACTTAATTATACGTATTAAATATAATATAATATTTAACGTTATAAATAAACTTATAAAGTATATAAAAATAATATTATACTAAAAAAAATATATTACGAAATAACTTAGATTTCTATTACTTAATAAAATAGTACGGTACTATAGAATACTAAAAATAACTATTAATAATAAAGATAAACTATTTATATTAAACTGTTAGATAATACTAATAGTACTAGTTAAAATAGAATAAAAGTTATTAATAGCCTACTACCTATAAAAGGACAGATAAATAGAATAAGTAAACTAAACTATAAAAACTTATATATATATATATTATAATAAAAAGAAAAATAATTAAGTAGCACTATTACTACTAGTATAGATAGCCTATAATAATAAAAAATCCTTAATAATAGAAATTATACTATTTTACATAAACTATAAGAGATACTTATACTTATTTTATTTTATAATACCTATAAACTAATAAGCGGAGAAGGCTATTATAACAGTAAAAAATATAAAAGAAATATACAAATATATATAAAAAGCTATAAAGAAAATATAAATATAAGGTATAAAATATACTAGCTAGAAAAGAACAATAGCAGCTTAGCTAAAAAAGGGGTATAAGATCTATCTTTTTATATAGAATCTAAAAATAAAAAAAAATATAAAAAAACTAAACTATATAAAGGTTAGACTATTTTTTATTTTAAAATAATAAAATTTAGTTAACTACTAATTAAAGCTACCTAAAAACGCTAAAGTATATCTTGTATTTTATATATTATTATAAAACTTAGCTAATCTAGAGATACTTATTTAAATAACCTTTTATTATATACCTAAGGAAGAGGACAAATATAAAATAAAAAAGATATATAATAATTAAGAAAAAAACTTAAAATAGTTTCTAGTTAAGTAGAAGGACTATTTAGAGTTAGAAAATATATAAAAACTAAAAGATAACTTAAATAACTATAAAAAATTAATTAAAAGATACTTAAAAAAGAAATAACGTATTATAGTACTTTAAATAGATTAAAATTATAAAAGTATTTACTATATTTAATATAAACTATAGTAGGGATAATAACTAAATAGTTATATTATATATAAAATAACTAGATAGCTTTAGGTTATTAAGTTTAATTTTTATAGTAGCCTTTATCTTAAATAAAACATATTTAGTCTTTTTATAAGTATACAGCTTAGTTTATTTTAAAAATTTTTATTTTATATTAAACGAGCTAATATAATAATAAGTAATTTTTTATTTTTATTTACTTTTCCTTAATATTCCTTACGAGTTTTATTTAAGAAAGTCTATAATAAGTTTATATAGAGTTTATATATAATAATATACTTTATACAGCGTATATAAATACTAAAATTATTAAAAGGTATAATATAATAAAAAGTATTTACGGCGGAATAATAATTATAAAAAATAAAAGTAATTTAACTATTACGATAAATCTTAAGGCTAGTATAAAAAATATAGATTTTAAACCTAGATATAATAAGAAGAATAAAGTTATAAATATAAAGTAAGAACTAGTATTAACTAATTATAGCTTAAAAAAATACGTAATTTAAGGATAAATTAGCTAAAAAAAAAAGGGGATAATATTATAATTAGTATTTAGGTATTAGGCTAAGGTATATAGGGAGTTCTAAAAGACTAATATAGTTATAAAATAAGAAGGTTATATAACTAATAAATATAATAGAGGTCTATTATATTTATTAGTAGACTTTTAGTAGGTTTATTAATAAATCTAATAAATATCTATTAGGTCTATTACCCTATTATATAGGGACACGAAGTCTAATAGATTAAAATTTATTTTTTTACGTTTATCCGTAGGAGCTGTATTAACTTAGTATACGCTACGTCCTTACTTACTATAAAAATAAATAAAAATAAAAACGCTATAATCTAGGGCCTATTAAATATAGGATTTTTTAAATTTTACGGCTAGTAGAGTAATAACTTAATAGACGACTTATTAGGCGGCAGCTGCAACGACGGCAGGGCAACAACTATAGAACGGGGATGATTTGTCGCGGGCAGAACTATAGATAGATTAAAATTTATATTTAACCTATTCTTAATCTATTATTTGGATTACTTAGGCTCTTATTAATTTAATATTTTACGATACTAATACTAACCCCTTATTACTAGTTTATACGATAATATCTTTACTCTAAACTATTATTACTACTTTTACTTAAGAACTAACTAAAGCCCGAAAGGACTTTAATATAGACTTTTCTTAATATTACCTCCCTATATATTTAGCTAATAATATACTACTTAGACTATCTAATATTATAATTATATAATAACTAAATAAAAATATATAAAATATAAAATTAAAGTAATTTATTATAAAAGTATTTTTAGGTAATTATATAATATATTATATATAATATATTAATATATATAGATCTATATATAACCCTAAATAATAATAGTAGCTTTTTACTTTTATAACTATACCTTTTTAGTTTTTTACTACTACTACTTCGCGATTTATATTTTACTATACCTCTTTATAAATATTAATAGCTTATTAGTATTAGTAACCCTTTTTAAAATATATAATAATAAATATTAAAAAGTTAAAAAAGTATTACGTAGGTAATAAATATTTACTTAATAAATACTCCAAAAAAATACTATAGTAAAGTAAAAGCTTTTTATTAAAATATTATAGCAGAATTATAATAAAATAACTAACTAAAAAGTATACTTAAACCTATGTACTTGCGGGCTACTTATAGTAGTATAATTAATTTTTAATAGCACTAATTTAGTAATAAGAGAATAAGTAAAAAAATAGTTATATATATAAGCAAATAATATAACTATAGTAAAAAGGTAAGTATTAGCCTAAATATTAGTTATAATATTAGATACTAATAGTTATTAAATACGTATAGTAAATAACCTAGTAATAAAAAGCTATAGTCTAAAAAGTAATTAATAATAATATATTATTAATACCGCTTAAAGGACTGCTAAAAAAATAATAAATTATATATAATATATTATAATAGTATTTAGTAGTATACTATTATTTTAATAGCTAATTACTTTTTAGTAATATACTAGTTTCTACTAGTATAGTATTTTTAGTAATAAGTAATATACTTTTTACGCCTAGTACTTTTTTATACTCTAGTATATTTTTTAATATACTAGCTAATTTAGTAACTTATATTATAAGCTAAAATAATATAAGTTTTAGTAATACTAGAGTTAGCGTTAGTATTAGTAGTATAATAAATATAAAAAATAATAAAAATAATAATAATATAGATATTAATAGTAATAAGAAAAAAGCTATAAATATTAATAATAATAAATAGAAGTAATATACTGTAAAAGTAAATAAAGTAATCTATATAGCTAAAAGAGTAATACTTATTAGCCTATTAAATAAAGAGTTTTAATACTATTATAAAATCTATAAGTAGGTAATTTTAAAGTAGTAATTTTAAAAAAAAAGTATAAATACGCTATAGCATAAAATTAGCTATATTAATTTTAAAGTATATATATAAATATATACTAAACTAATACTCTACTAATATTTTATAGAGTTATATTTAATAGTTAGTTCTAAATACTAATCTAGCCTTAAAAGAATATAAGTAAAAGATTAGTTAAAAGTAGAATATATTACTATAAGTAAGTAAATTCTAATAAATAGAGTAGGCTATTTTAATTTAAATATATAATAAACTATTATTTAGTACGTAATATTAATAAGTATTTACTATTTTTATACTAATAACTATAGTAGGCTCTTTATTTTATTATTTTAGTGCCTATTCTTTACTAAAGAAAAAGTGATATTTAATATAATATGTAACTACTAATGTAGTTATAGTAATTTTTTAGACTATTATATTATAAAATATTGTTATTTATTAAAATATAATTACTATATATTAGATATATATACTTTTTTAATTATGTAAATTAGACTATTAGATCTATATTTAATCTATTATTTAATATCTATACTATAAGTAAAGTATTAGTATTAGTATCTATTAATAAAAAATAAAAATAAAAAATTTTTCCTAAACCTTTATTACTAAAGCGAGGTAGTAAGAATATTAAATATAATATATTTTATTAAATATAGATAGGTAGCAGCTCTAAAAAAATATTAAACTTAATTACCTCTTTTAGTAAAAGAGTAAATAAATCCTATTTATACCTTTTTATATATAATATATTAAAAGTTACTTTTTAGTTAACGCTTTTTTATAGGTATTATAGGAGAATAATAATATAATAATATAAAAATATAGTACTAGTCTTAAATATTAGTTTTAAGTATTAGTCTTAGGTATTAGCTAAAGAAATAGTATAAATATAATCTCTTTAGGAGACTCTATATAAAAAGTAGTTTAAATAGTTAGTAATTAAGCTTTTTTTTTTATTTTTTTATTTAGTCTAGAGGGTGTTCTCTTTTGTTAATTTTAATCTCTATTAAGGAAATAGTATATTAAATGTTAAACTATATAAATTATATATATATAAAATAGCTATATATAATAGGTTAATGATAAAGTCCTTTTTTTTAGTTATTAAAATATTTATAAAATAGAGACTAAGTTCTTAGGATTTATAAATAGTAATAGCTTAAGCTAAGTAAAATAAATATTAGGCGCAGGTTACTATTACTCTATTATAAATAAATTTATATAAAATTAAAAATATAGAAATTACTATAGTTCTAAATTTAGTTTTATAAAATTCTATCTTAGTATACTATTTAAATATAGTAAAAATAGCTAATAGTAAAATTATAGTATAATTCTATATAGTTAGTAACTAAAATTGTATTAAAAATTTTTTTAATTACTTTATTTATAAAATCGCGTTTAGTTTCTATATTAGTAAAAAGTATTATTTAGGTACTAATAGAAAGTAAAAGCTGTTTTTTTAAATTTCTAGCCTTATTAGCTAGTATAAAGGTGTAAAATAGTTTATTATACTTAGCATTATAGACTAATATAGACTAGTATTAATTTTAGAATTAGTTATAGTTTATTTAGTATACTTTTTTTTAGTATATATAAAGATTAAGTATATTCTCTAATATACTAAGTTTAGCTAAAGGAAGTATAAATATATATTTTATTTAAAAAAGTTTTTAATTAGTACAAGTACTCTCGTTAGTTTTAATATAAAAAAGAGTATTATAAAAAAAAATTTTTATATTATCCTACTACTACTATATAATCTTTAAAATAATAGTTTTAATAAACTATTTATATCACTATTACATGTAGCTATAGATATTATTTTATAAAAAAAAATATTATAAAAAAGTAACTTTTTAACTAGTAGTAACTAGTAAAACTCTTTAAAAAAAAATAACGTTAAAACTAGTAAATAGTTAATAGACTAACTTAAATTAAATTTTGTTTAGATAAGTACTAATTTAAATAAGTAAATTAAAACTAACTATAGATATTTTATTAATAATAATATACTAGATTAACGTAAAAATAGTCTAAAGCTATTATAATATAATACCAGTAAGGGGCTTTATAGGGCTGTCCTTATATATAACTAGTATTTAAAAAACATTATTAATAGTGTAACTATTAATAAGAAACATAATAATATTAGTAAAAGTAAATTATATAATTAGTAAAAAAAATTTTAGTTTTTTAAGCTAATACTTTAAATCGCGGAGATATTATTTTAATAATATATTTTTTTTAGTACCGGCCTTACTATTTAAATTAATCAGTAAATTTAAAAAAATACGTTTAGGTAAAATAGGTCTAAAGTAGTTAATAACTATATTAAATAAAAATTTCTACTTATTAAAAAAAAGCCTTTTCTTTTTACCTAGGGTATTAATATTAGTATTAGTTTTTATAACTACTAAGTACTTCTAAATATATACTTTTTAGTATAAAGTACTATTAAAATTATATAAATTAGTATATTTATTAATGCTTCAGTTCTTAGTATAATTAATTAGCTAAAATTTTAGAGTATTACTATTAACTAGCTATTTATTTAAGGCTAGGCCGCGCGCAGTAAGCTCGTTAAACTTAAAAATTTTTTTTTTATATATATAGAGTAGTTAACCTAGATAGATTCGCTAGTAATACGGAGTGTATAGATTATATAACTATAGTTATATAATTATATAATCTGTACTAGTATACAGAACCCCTATTTAGTTATTATATAAATAGTAAATCGAAAGAGATATTAATATTAAAATATAATTATTATTATTTATTATTTTATACTATTTCCTATTTACTATAATATTACAAACGACTATTACTCTATATAAATAGAGTATAGTTATTTTAATACTAATTAGTAGTTAGTTAATTAATTTATTTAACTACTCTATTACTAGTAGTTACTTAGATTTCTTTATCTATTATAAATTAGTAAAGGCGTATAGAGAGGTTAAGTTATTATTAAACTTATATTATATAAAAATAATTTTATATATCGCGTAACTCTTCCTCAAATCTATAGATAGAGGAAAGTATATTAAATTATATATTTTATTAAACCCTTATCTATATAAAAAATAAAAATAATTTTTTTTAAAGCTAAACTACTTTATATAAACTTACTAGTATAGTAAACTAAAACTAAATAATTAATTATATAAACCGGATAATATAATAGTACTAGAAAAAGCTTTCTTTATAAAAAAAAAAATAAAAAGTGTATAATAGAAATAGATCTAAATTTATTAAAAAAAAATATATTTAAGAATATAATATCTTTATACGAGTACTTAAAGACTAAATTAAGTTATAATACTAAATAAAAAATTTAAATATTTAAAATAACTTATTTATTAAATATTATAATACGTATAGTAATAGATAGTAAAAAAAAATAATTTTATAAATATTTTTATAGAAGGTAAACTAAATAGTTCTTTTATATAATTAATATTTTCTAATACTCTCTTTTATAGTATTAAAACTTTAGTTAATAGACTAGAACCTATATAAGAAGCCTAATAAAATATTTTATATATTTTTTATATTTTAAATTAGATATCCCCTATTATATAAATTACTTTTTAGTATATTTTTTTTTATATATATTATATTCTTTTACTTTATCGAACGAAGGTTAAAAGGAAAAAATTTTAAAATATTATACCTAAAAAAAAAAAAAAAAAAAAAAAAAAAAAAAAAAAAAAATTTTTTTTTTTTATATATCCCTAATCCTCCTCTATATTAATAAAGGAAAAATAAAAGAAAAAATAAAAAAAATACTTATATATTTTAAGTATAATACTTATACTAGGCCCTACGTAACTGTTATATATAAAATTTATATATATTACTTTAAAATACTACTAAAGTATAATACTTTATAAAAGATAAAAGTTTAGTATTACTACTATACTTCTATATATATAATTATAGCTTTAGTACTCTACGCGACTGTATAAAAAACGTATAAAAGTAGTCCTTATAGTAAAGAATCTTTATAGTAAAAAAAGTTAAATTAGTATTATTAAATAGGATAATATTTATATTATATAAAAATAACTAGTATACTATATATTTATTATTTTATAAAATATTATTATACGAAAAGAATTACACAGGGATATATATATATATATTAATATAAAGAGCTAATAAGAATATCTTATTAGTAGCCGTTTTAGTAGAAATAATAACTTAAATTTAACTACTAGGTATAGGAGTTTATATAAGAGTAAAACTAAATATAATTATAACTTATTATAGTTACTACTACTACTATTTATATAAAATTAAAGCTATTTTAGAAATTTTATTAAAGGTTAACTTTATATAAACAAAATAGCTAAAAAGTTAAAAAAAAAAAATTATATATAAAACTACGTACGGAGATAATAATAGATAAAAACTAAAAAAAAAAAAAATATTATAAAAAGGAAAAAGGTTCTTTTTATATATTATTATCTTATATAGTTTTAGACCGGCCCTTTTTAATAATTATATAATAATTTCTTATTTTTATTTACTATAATTTTATTCTTTACTTTCGCGTAACGTATAAAGTTATTAACTTCTTATTTTAGTTTAATATAATTTTAATTAATAAGTAGAAGTATACTATACTATTTTACTTTTTATTATTATATAACGTATAAATAATAGACTATAATTTAGTTATATAAAAATATATTAAAATAAAGGGACACTTATACGGAAAGGAGAACTAATTATTTATATATAAAAAAAGATATAGGAGGATAGAGTATTTATATAGTATTATTATAAAAAAAAGAGTTACTAGTAATACGGAGTATATAGATTATATAATTATAATTATATAATTATATAATTTATACTGGTGTATAGAACCTCTATCTAGCTATTATATAAAGAGTAGAGAGGAAGAGATATTAATATTAAAATATAACTATTATTATTTATTATTTTATACTATTTTCTATTTACTATAATATTATAGACGACTATTACTCCGTATAAGCAGAGTATAGTTATTCTAATATTTTAAGTATTTTTTTAAAATTAGAATATTTTAGTTTAGTATTCTTAACTTCTTCTCTATAGTAATTAGTAATAGAATATATATAATACTATTAGTAAAATATACAGGCTTTAGTATTAGTTTAGAATATAGTACTAAAAATAATTTATATATTATTAAGATTACGAAATAGATAGTAAAATAAAAATTTAATTTTATAAAATTAAATAAGATAAGTTATTAGTAAATACCTAAAAAAGTATAATAAAATGTTTAATTTTACTTAAAAGTGCTATATAGGAACCCGCTTTATATAGGTAAAATAAAAAAAAATGTTAATATAAAATATTATCTTTTTAATAGCTAGGCGCTCCTTATATTTTTCTAGTAATAAGTAACCTAATTAAAATAGTATATTTGAATTATTAAGTCTATTACCTAAAATAGGCGAGTATTAATTAAAATAAAAATATTATTAACTAAGCTAATTTTAAATAATAATTAACTATAATAATAATATATAATAAGTAAACTAGAGATAACTTATATAGTATATATAACACCTTTTAAACGGAATAATCTTATTTACTAATAGTCTTATTTAAAAGCTTTAAAATAAAAAAGCGAGTACGTAGTTATTATTAATATAAAATAAAACTAAACTAACTAGATTTTTATTTAGTAGAGTTTTCTTCTTAAGTTTAAAAGTATAAATATTAATATATTATAATACTTCTACTATACTAATATAAATCTAAATATTAGTATTATCCTGCTAGTTTAATACTAAAGCTAAATAATAAAAATTTGGGCGTAAGTAATTATATACTAGCTTAAATTACTTATACTTTTTACGAAAAATATTTTAAATATAGACTTTATTTATATAGACTATAGTATATAGAATTAATAAACTAGCTCTTTAATATACTTATTCTTTTAAAAATAGTAAAAAATAATATAATAGTAGATATAATACTATATTAGTATTAATAACAGCTTTTAATAATTAAAAGTTATCTAATTATATAAAAGAGATAAAGGCGTTATATTATTAATAACTATTAAGGTAGTATTAGGATAAAGGGGTTTAAAGTATATAGTAAAAATTATATTAGTTTAATATTAAATTAGGTATTTTATATTTACCTTAGTTATAGATAGGCTTAATTTAATATTTAGATTAAGAGTATTACTAATCTAGTATAAGCTATAGTTATATATACTACTATAGTCTTACTACTTATATTAATTCTAAAAATCTATAAAATATAATAATAAAGTAAAAATGTACTTTTTAAATATAGTAAAGCGGGCGTAAAAATAGTAAATAATAATATAAAAATAATGTTTTATAAAGTCCTAAATAAGCTACTAATGAGTTATAAAAGTACTAGTTTACTAGTTTAAAATATAAAATATAATATAAAAAAGATTATACTAAAAGTTATTAGCTATAAAAAAATAATAAATAATATTAAACTTATAAGTTACTAAACCTATACGTAATAAGTATTAATTAAAATATTAAACTAAAGTTATAGTAGTACTTACTATTACTTTTCACTTTTTTACTTTAATTTACTAATATTGTTTTATTTTTTAGAGATTTATACTTATCTAAACTATTTTATTAATAAAAACGATATTTTAGTTAGAGCTATTAAACTATATCTAAACATTTTTTATACCTATGAAATTTTATTATTATTTTAGTAAATTAAAAGTCTAGTATACGTAGTAAAGACTTTACGTATAATATAATTAAAAATAAAATAATAAAATAATAAATAATAACTAAACTACCTAATTTTATAGTATATTATATAATATACTTAAATAATAAAATTAACTTTTTATATATAAAACTTATTATAATTAATAAAACTATAATGGAAAAAAATAGAAAGGTATAACTAAAATACTATATAGTACGCTTAAATTTAGTAATAGAGGTTTAATAAATTATATTTAAAAAAGAAAATAGATCCGCCGCGTATATAATTAAATCTAATTATAAAAAAACTTAAATTTAAGAACTAAAAGGCTAAAAATTAAGAACTATAAATATATTTACTAACTTAAAATTAGAATCTTTAGGAGTCTAGTTAGCTTTTTTATATAATAATTTTTTTAGATTTTATAAAAAATCGTTTAATTTATCTAAACTATTATAAAATTTATTATCTACAGTAGTATAGTCTAAATTATAATAATATAAAATATTAGTCTAGGTATTAGTTTAAGTATTAGTTTAATTTTTAGACTCTAAAGGGCTATTTTTTATATTTAGGTAAATAACCTCTAATTACTCTTTAACTAATCTATTAGAAGAGAGTATTTTAATAATAGTAAGATTTATTAATATATTATTATAGTTAGAATAATATAAAATTAGAAAATATAACTACTACTATATAACTAAGTCGTAAATCTAATAATCTTTTTTAAATTAGTAATTAATTAACTCTAGATTATTACTATTAATATAAGCTAATTTTATAATAAATATTTTAATATTTTAAAAAAGTCTAAATATCCAATTAAAGACTTATATAGTATTTATAAAAAATTATAAATATAAGTCTAATAGTAATATTAGGATCTCTAATAAGTATAGACTTTTATTATAATTTAAATATAAGTAATTAAATACTTCTCTATATTAGTAAGGGAAGATAAAAACGCTAGTATAGTTTTAGGATTTATATTATTAGTAATACTATAAAAAAAATATAATCTAAAGTAAAATTCTTAATATAATTTTATTAATAATTTTTATACACGCTTCTATAGATATTTAGAGAAAACTAATATTAATTATATATTTTATACTTATTTATTTAAATTATATTTAGCGCTTAATAAAACTATATAATATATACCTCTTTATTAAGTAATAGTATAGGCTCTTAAAGGTAGTCTATACTATTCTATTTATAGGGGGCCTTGCTAAAATTTTTTACTAGTTTACTCTTTTTTCTATAACTATAAAGTTATTTAAATTAAAAAAATAATTATTTAACCTATAACTATCTTATTCTTTATTATATAATTTTTAATTATTTCTTATAGTCGTAAAAACTAATATTTTATTTAATACTTAAAGTTAGTTAAAAAAAATTTTCTAAGTTTAGTATATATCTAGTAGAGGTTAAATATATTCTTTTCTAGAATAGAGTATAGAGAGGTTTTATAGCTATATAATTTAGTATAGTAAGGGATTTTTGGCAATCTATTCTTAGTATTTAGTAACCTATTTAGTTATTTAGTAACTTAAAATTTTTTAAAAAAATAATTATACTACTAATTAGTTGTCTAAAAAGTAAGACTACCTACTGTTTAAGAATAGTAGGCAGTCTTATATAAAAGATAACTAGCTACTTTTTACTATTCCTTTAAGTAGAGGGAATAGTAGCTAAGAGTAGTAAAAAGAGTATAAAGATATAGAAAAGGTAGTTTTATATATATATTACTTATATACTAAAGACTACGGTATAATATTTAATTTTTTATATAATTTAGTCTATTTTTTAGGCATTTACTAGTAGAAGCTTAGTATTTATATTAATAAATAGCTTTTATTAAATTTATAGACGTAATAATTTTAAATATAAACTAGAGTTTTGTAAGTAGTATTTTTAGGTTTTTTATATTATTACTGTTTTATCTAGTTTAGATTATATAAAATTTAGTAATAAATACTCTATATATTTTATATAGCTTTCTTTTTACTAAACCTATTTATTTATTACTAAAATTTAATTTATAGGGTCGTCTACTGTAAAAGTATTAAAGAGTAAAGCGGATATAGTTTAAAATAATTATTTTTATTATAGACTAAATTAAATAAACTTATTCTCTTTAAACTAAAAGACTACTAAGGTATAGATATTAGATTACTTACTTAAAGGTAGTATAAGCGCTAGAACGTTTATATAATAGCTTAGTAAGCATTTTTTTATAGATATAGAGACGAAGGGTATAATTATATCTAAAATAGGTTTTTAGTAAGTAATTATACTAAATATACTAAACCTAATACGTACTATAAATAGTATTTATAATTATAGTAATAGGTATACTATATTACTTTTTATAAGTAACTTTAGTAGTTTTATATTACTATTAAACTACTTATCTACTTTTTTATAGTATAGATATTTATAAGTAAGTTTATTTATAGATTAGTTAGTATATAATTATTATTTATATTTAGTTTTTTATAAAATAGTATATATTAGTAATTTAGCCTATAAGTGCCGTACTACTGTAGTAAGTACTTCTAGTAAAAGGCTTATTTTATTTTTTAGTATAGGCTTATTTTAGGTACAGAACTAATATAGAATTAAAAAGTAATAAGTACGCCTAGATAATAATCTAGGGGTATAAATATAGTAAGGGAACTCTGTTAAGTACTAAACCGTATACGTAATAATTAAAAAGTAAAAGTTAATTAAAAATAATATTTATTTAAATAGCTGCTTAATTAAATAATAAGTATATTAGTAGGCTAGCGGTTAGTGTTAAACTAGTAGCCTATATTAGTAAGTACTAGAGTACTTAGCGTAACGTAATACGGTTACCTTAAGGGCTATACATATAATATAAATAGTAAAAAAACCTATATAATTACTATATAAACTTTTTTTATTATTAAAGTCGTCTAATTACTATATCTAATAAGTTTAAATAGTACCTACGTTTTACTATTAAAACTAATAAGGCGTTAAGGGATAAAATATAGATAGGTTTTTTATATAACCTTTATACGGCTATAAATAAATACTTATATTTTTATACTTTATAGATTACTAAATTAAAGATTAAAGATATTAAAAAATTATATAAAGGTAACTTTATTTAGCCTAGATTGTATATATACTTCCCTTAGCTAGGTATAGTAACTTTTACTATATTTAAGCTTAGTATTATTATTTTAGTATATAGTAATTTAGCCGTCTAGTAGTAGTATATATAATAGGTAAATACTTTTACTACTTTATATAACGCTATTAATAGATTACTTTAAAAGCGTATAGTAATCGTTACTAAAAGTATAAAAGAGCTAGTAGTATACTATAGGGATAGGATTTATAACTTTAAGCCGTAGCTAGAGTAAGTATAAAGTATATATTTATATACGTATAAAAAGAGGGACTAAATAAAAATAAAAGCGTAGAAAGGTTACTAAGTATAGGTACTTATAGTAGGCGGCGGCGGTAATAATAGTATTTTAAAATATATAATTTTTTAGATTATAACTAGTAGAGGCGCCTAAAAAAATTTAAATTAATTAGTATTTTACTAGGGATTCTTTATTAAAAGCTTTTATTAGAAGTAAAATTATTTTTATAGAGGGAGAATTAGCGGAGAGGTTATTATTATTAAGTTATTAAGTATTAAAGAAAGCTACCGGTAACAGCAGCAAAAAAATTTTATATTAAAAGCTTTAGCGCTTTAAGAGGTATAATATTATAAAATTAGATTAAACTATATTAAATAAAAATTATTAAAGTAATAGTAAACTCTGTATATTAATTTTAGTAAATATAACGTAGTTTTACACTTAGGTTACCTAAGTAGAGCAGTTTTTCGCCTCTTACTTAGGAGGGAACTAATATAGAATATAAAACTAAACTAATATTAAACTAATTTTATATAAAAGACTTAAGGTTAGCGTAGTTAATAATAATATTAGACTAGTTTTTAGAGGTATATTATAAAGTTTTTTTTTTAGTACTTAACTAAACATGTTATTACTACTAACTCTACGTTAATTATATAAATTTTAAATATAAGTATATTACTTACTACTAATTTATAACAAAATTACGTATAAATATATTATATACTTACCTTAGTACTACTTAGCGGCTTAGCCCTATATAAATAGCTAGAATAACTTTTAATATAGTCTAGAAACTTAGTATAAGTTTACACTTAAAAGTATTTTTTATTTATATTTTTAGTACTACCTTTAAGGTAGTATTAAGCTACTTTAAAATTAGTATATATTTTAAATACTTAGTACTTATATTAGTATATTAGCGTATATCTAAATCTATATAGGTCTTACGTCTATATAAATAGCTACTAGTTAAATAATATTTTTTTTATATTAATAAAGCCGCTAGTCTTTACTATAAGTACAGGCTATTACTAAAATAACTACTTATATACTATTATTATTTATTAATATATAAATTATTAAAGTATTAGGATACTTATTTAACTATATATAGTATTTTTTTTTATATATTTATATATTAATAAAATAAATAGTGTGACTGTAATAGTATTTTTTTTTATATGTAGTACTTATATACTTACTATTATAATTTAAAACTATAAGTTTAGCTAAATTAATTATAGGTATATATTTAGCTCCTACTACTAGTAGTAGTTATTAGTATTAGTATAGTATAGTATACTAGATATCTTATTTAACTTAGCTAGACTAAAATTATAATACGTATACTAAGCTCTAGCTACTTATAAATACTATTAGTATATAATATAAAATTAAAAAGTAATTTTTAACGCGTTATAGATTTTAGTATAGAGTAGGCTAATCTATTTTAGGTAGTAACTATTAATAGGCGTAATATAAGCTCTATACTAGAAAGGGTCGGTAGTAGAGAACTACTAGTAACTTACCTAATTTTATTAATGGTTAGTAATACTTTATTTTATACTATTATGTGAAGAGAGGTAAAGTGTAGCGTCGAGACACTAGTCCAAAAAAGGTATAGGCTAAAAAAAGTTGTTCCCCCGGATACAGTTATAAAAATGAGCGTGTATAAGGATTACTAAAAATGTTTTTGTTTTGTTTTTGTTAGTAGAGATTTTATACTATAGCTATAATTTACTCTTAAATACTATAATATATATACGTAATAGTAAGCTAGTTTTATAATAACTTTTATAGTAGGTAATACTAAACTAATAAGTTATTATTAGTTAATAAATTAGTCTAAAGACGTTATTATTATTAAAATTAATAAAGTTTTATTTTAAAAATTATAATAGGTTAACTGTATAGTATACGTTACTAATATAGGTACGTAATAGCTAGCCGATTTTCTAGTAACTCTATTATATTAATATAGGATAGGTAACGCTAAACTAATATACTATTACTAACTACTAAATTAATTAAAAGACGCTATTAGAGTTATAATTAATAAGAGTTTCTTAGGGCCTTTATATAAAAAGTAAATTTTACTTTTTTAATTTTAAACTTTTTTATATATTCGGAGAGTATTATTTAATATATTATAAAATATAGCGCAACGTATTACTTAAAAAAATATTTAATAGACTATTTTTTATAACATAAAATACAGAGCACTACGTAAACTAAATAACTTATACTAATAAAAGACCTTATTACTTAAGATTATTAATAGCTACTAGTGTTGCTTACTGATATAGTCCCTAAAGTTACTAATAATATTTCTAAAATTACTAATAATACTTTTAAAATTACTAATAACGCCCCTAATGCTACTAAAATAGAACCTATAGCCTCTATAATAAAAGTCGTTAACTTATTAATACAAAATTTAGGGCCTCTAAGCTTAATTTAACTTTATACTTTTTATTTCTTTTTTATAGGTTTTAGGAACGGTGTTTAATATATACTAAAATAATATATAGTAAAGTACTTAAAAAAAATTTAAATAACTATTTTTTTATATAGAAAAACGTAGAGCCCTATATAAAGCTATAATAATAGTTTATTACTAATACTATAAATAGCTTATATAGGTAAATTTAGCGTAGAGTCTATATATAAAGTATTATATATAAATTTATAGTAACTATATAAAATAGACTATATTTTATATATAACTTATAGTATAGGCTGTGTAGAGTATATAATAATTAAAAACTAATTAAATATATTAATTTTTAGTAAACTTATATAACGTATAAAAACGGGGCACCTTAACGCTATACCTTAAATAAAAGAATAGTAACTATATATAATAAATAATATTTTAAATGTAGCTTATAGTGTAGGCTATATAGAGTATAGTAGAATTAAAAACTAGTAACAAATATTAATTTTTAGTTAATTTATATTATAATAATAAATTATAATATGACAATTTATTATTACTAAATAAAACTATAGTAGCTGTATAAAGTAGGCTATTTCTTAATTTTAGGCTATTCTATAGACTCTATAGCCTACGTTACAGTTAAAAACTTGCTTATAAGGACTAGATTTAATTAATTTCTATTATAATATATAACGGTGTATACTAAAAAGTGTTACTAAATAAATTTAAACTAGTTATATATAATAGGCTCTATTATATCCATAGCTTATAGTATAGAACATATTAAGTATATTATAATTAAAAATATTAATTTTTAGCTAACTTATTTAGGGTATAAAAACTAGGCGTCCTAAATTTATACCCTAGATAAAATAATAGTAGCTATATATAGTAGACTATATTTTATATATAACTTATAGTATATACTATATAGAATATAGTAGAATTAAAAACTAGTAAAGAATATTAATTTTTGGCTAACTTATATTATAATAATAAATTATTATATAATAAATTATTATTACTAAATAAAACTATAATAGCTATATAAAGTAGATTATTTCTTAATTTTAAGCTACTCTATAGACACTGTATCCTACGTTATAATTAAAAACTAGCCTAAATAGGCTAGATTTAACTAATTTTTATTATAATATAAAACGGTGTATACTAAAAAGTATTATTACATAGAACTATAATAGCTATATATAATATAGTATATTTTAATCTTAGAGTATATTTTTTTTTAAATAGCATATATTATAAGTTATATAGGCGATATTAGTATTAAAAGGTAGGGGATAATAGTAAATTTTATTAAATTTATTAAGAGTATAATTTAGGGCGTACTAAATATATACCTATAAAATTATTACTCTAGTATAGACTAGCTATTTTTAGGTAGGCGCTTACGCCTTTTTAAAATAATTTTTATTACCTTCTATATTTAGACTATAAGGGTTTAGCTAATTAAGTAGTCTTTAGAGCAGTAATCTAGATAGTAAAAAACTATATAATCTTATTTAAATAGGTAAAGTTTTTACTAAGCTTATTACCTTATATTATTTTTAAAGTAATATTAGTATTAGTAAAAGTTTTAATTTATTTATAGTTTAAACTTTTTTTAGTATACTATTACTTATACTATTTTACTTTAGTTTTTACTTTTATAGTAGCTAAGAATATTTTATATTATAACCCCTTTAGATCGCTATACTTTAAGATAAGTTAATTAGGTATAAGTATTAATAAGAGCGCTATACTTACTAGAGTATTTAAAACTTATATTACAGTATACTATTTAGTAGCAGTAGACTTTTTATTTAAATTAACTTTTTATCTAGCCCGTAAGGTATCTAAAATAGTAATAGTAATAGTAGCTTTTAGGCGTTTTTTTATTTGATATAACTATAGAGTCTTTAGTTTATATCTATTTTAGTAGCTTTTTAGGGGCTTTATTAGGCCTAATTTACTACTACTTATTAATTACTTTTAGTTAAATCTTTTACTATTTAAGCTATATTTTATTAGTTTTAGTACAGCGTTTTACTTTAATTAGGCTATACTTATAAGTTAGCCTATACCTTTTTTGGACTAGTGTCTCGA
Source organism: Pleoardoris graminearum (assembly GCA_030770415.1). NCBI lineage: Eukaryota > Fungi > Ascomycota > Dothideomycetes > Pleosporales > Didymosphaeriaceae > Pleoardoris > Pleoardoris graminearum. Next base: position 396,022 of record JASEKS010000007.1, on the reverse strand, counting down.
CGCTACACTTTACCTCTCTTCACATAATACTTATAAGAAATATCCTACTTACTAGTAAAGTATTTAGTATAAATATTATTAGTTAGGCACTCTATTTTAGTCTTTTTAGTTAGTATAAATTACTTATATAGCTATTTTAATATTTTATATAAAATAACTCTATATAGCTTATATAAAAGAGTTATTTTTAGTTTAGTATTAGGGCAATTCTTTTCTTTTAGTAGTACTTATTAATAAATATCTTGCTATTAATTAATAAGAAGATATATATCTTATATAATATTATAAATATAGCCTATAGTATTAGTGTAAAAGTAGTATTTTAGTATTTTATAATAAGTCTTAAGGCAAGAGATAGCTATTTTACTAAAATTTTAATACTTAGTATAGGTATACTTAGTCTACTCTACTTACTAGGGTAGTATATATATAGCTATATCCTTAATTAGTTCTAGGTATTTACTATATTTAGCCTATAGAGTAGCCTAATAAGTATTAAAATTTTTTTTTATTTCTGCATATATAAGGCTATACTAGTTATTTAAAAAGGTCTTTTACATATTAATAATAGCTTTTTTTTATTAGTATAACTTATATAGACGTTAAAAGCGTATTTTATAATTATTTTAAATATATTTTAGTTAAAGTACTAATAGTAAAGGCGCTGCTAAGTATATAACTAAATACTAGTTAGAGTATTTTTTAGCGCTAGTTTATAATTTATAAGGTATACTTTTAGTAGATTAATATTTAGGTACTAAAAATATTTTACTAAATAAGTTATTACCTAGTTATAGGCCTACCCTGTCCCGCCTAGTATAAAGTAATAAGTAATAATAAAAGTTATAGCTAACTACGTAATACTAGTAATTTAAAATAAAAGTATTCTAAAGTAGTTACTTTTATAAGTATAATTAAAAACTAGTATTTAGGCGTAGTATTTAGTAATCTCTACTATACTAAAGTAAACTAAAAATAGTATATTAACTCAGTTTTAATTATTAAACTTATAATAATAGAATTATATTTTTAAAGTTATATTAGGATTATTTTTATTAACTATTTAGAATACTGTAATTTTAAACTACTTTAAGTAATAAAAGAGAGTATTTATTTAACTAAGCCCTTTAAGATGCTTCTTCTTAATTTTATATACTAGATTCTTAATATTATTAAATATAGCTTATATTTTCTCGGTAATAATAGTACTTATTATAGCAGAGAGGAGTACTATCTAGTTAATAGTAGCCTAAATTATTACTTTTACTACTATAGTAAAGCTCTAAAACTATAATAGTTTTTACTAGTTAAAAACTAAAGTATAATTATAGATCTTATTATATTTTAAATCTTTTTCGACACATTAAGTTTAAAGGCATATATATACTCTACCTTTTTTTAAAACCCCTTTTAGTCGCCCCGAGCCACCACAGCCACACTTTTTATTCGATTAATATACAAATATATATATTTTAAATATTTAAGTTTTAATTTTATACTAGAAACGCTACTTTTTAAGGGGTAGTAATAAAGGATTATTTTAATAATATAGCTAGTTATCTAAATATTTTTATTTAGGTTATTTAGGCTATAAGGTATCCTAGACTTTATCTATAATATATAATCTTACCTATATATAAAACAGAGATAGGTATATATAAGAATTTTTTTTAAACTTAGTATTTTAAATAGAGAAGTCTACGCCCTTTAGCCTAAAATACTTATAGAGATTTTTTAAAACTTTTTATATAATAAACCTACATAAAATTATAGACTACTTATATTTATTAATAGGAAGCTACTCTACGCCTATTTTAGTAAACTAGTATAGATAGCTGCCTTTATTAAAACTAACTAAGGCTTTAAACGGCTTATCCCTCTTAATATAGTTTTTAAGAGACTTTTTAGATAGCTTAGTATTAATTATAAGCTTTATAAATTTATTTTTTAGTTTTTTAAAAATTTAACTAGAAAATAGGTTATTAACCCCTAATAAATTATATAGGGTATGTAAAATATTTAAAAAGGTAAGGCTAAAAGTAGTTATAAATTTAAGTAGAATAGGGTAAGGCGTAATTACAAATTTAGATAGAGTAAAATAAGGCATAGCTATAAAGTTTTAGTTAAAATTACTTAATATAGCTAGCTCTAGTAAAACTAAATTATAGGGTAGTAAAAGTCTATATTTAATAAGTAGAGAGGTAAAAGTATTAGTATAAAAGGCTATAATAGGTATAATAGTAAGCGTAGTAAAACTGTAATATATTATATTAATACTTTATTATTTTAGTAGTAATTTATATTTATACTCTACTTTACCGTCCCTTTAGCTAGTATAAACTTAAAATTAATAGTAGTTATTAATTTTAAATTTATATTTATATAATATAAGGACGTAGTATAGCTAAAATAGCTATATTACTAATATTAGAGGTAGGGGTTATAAGTATAGTAATACCCCCTAAATATTTAATAGTACTAAAGTTATTAGTAAATTACTTATATTTAGATAATTTTAGACTATAAATAAGGGGTAGTAAGTAAAAAAAGACTTATAGTAACTACTTAAATTTAGATACTATATAACGACGTGCTATACTTTAAATGCTTAAGCTTTTATTTATAATTTACTTTATACTACGGTGGTATAGATCTTTTAATAAAATAATAGCTAAAATTATAAGTATTTACGAAGTACTAAATAGTTATAAAGTAGTATTCTATAAATTAGTATAGCTTATATTTTAAAAATCTACTTAATATTTTTACCGCTTAGTTTAGAGTACGTAGGTTTTTTTTATAAACTTTAGATATTATTATATCTACGCCTTACTAATATTACTAAGTTTATTTAAAATTAATATATTTAGTTTAGAAATTTAGGTTTAGAATATTTATACTACTAAAGTAGTATATTAAAAGCGCTTAGTAGAGTATATTTTATTTTATATAATTAGTTAGCGTATAATTTTTTTAGCGTATAAGTTTAGTGTATATAATACTTATATTAAAAAGAAATCTATAGATAATAGTATTAGACGTTCTCTTTATTATAAAGTAATAAGAAACGTAGTAGAAATATATATATAAAATAAAATTTTATTAGGGATATAAACTATAATACTAAGTATTAAGTATAAATATTACTAATCTTTATTACTCTATTCCCTAATTAGAAGTAATTATAACTAATTACATTTTTTTTATAAGCTATTATTAGCTATACTTACACTTAAATTTTATAGAAGCGTAGCTTAACCTATAAGTAGTAAATAGTATTTATTATTATATAAATCTAGTACACGCTAGTAGATTATATAATAATAAATATTATAGGATACTATTATTATAGTATTAGTATAATAGGGTTTTTATTACGCCTATTAAAGTAGTTAAGGTAGATTAACTTATCTATTATATAGTAGTTTTTTATTAAACCTGCCTAATAGGTATAGTAAATTACTAGCTTTAGTAATTAGTTAACTAAAATTAATATTACCGGCAGCTTTTAAGTATAGTAATTAAACTAATATAAAGCTTAATAGAGAATTTTTCTTTAAGTAGAAAATCTGCTAATTTAATTTTATTTTTATATATTTAAAAAATACTGTTTAATACGTTGCGAAATATAGTATATAAAGCGCTTAAAAAAAATTTTATTAATTATTTTTTTATATATAAAATCGCGTAGCCTTACGTAGGAGCGGTTTTTTATTAATAGAGGGGGCGGCTCCTATTAATAAGGGGGCGGTTCACGCCTAATAGGGGGGCGGCTCACGCCTAATAGGGGGGCGGCTTACGCCTAATAGGCTAGTATATATTAAATTTAGGTATTAAAAGTAGATATAGTATAGTTTTTAGGCTAAAAAGCTAGGTACTATTATATATATAAGAGTTTTTTTTTATTTTTTTTTTGTTTTTTTTTACTACTTTTAGCTACTCTTCCCTTTACTTAGGGGAATAGTAAAAGGTAGTTAATTACTTTTTATATAAGGCTACCTACTACTTTTAGGTAGTTAGTAGGTAGTTTTACTTTTTAGGCAGCTAATTAGTAGTGTAATTATTTTTTTAAAAATTTTTTTAGGTTATTAAATAACTAAATAGGTTATTGAATACTAAGAATAGATTACTAAAAAATATTTACCTTTAGTATTAGCTTATATATAAATAATAATAAAAGTAAAACATTAAAATTTTTACAAAATTAGCTACGTATAGGACTTAATTATTATAATAATAAAAAAGTAAAAATATTTACTATATATAGAAATAATAAGAACGTAGATAAGTAGTAAAGAGATATATTTTTATATAAGTTATAATATAGCGAATAGTATATAAGTATATTTATAATATTAGTAAGTATATAATATTTTAGAGATAATAGTTATAATTTTAAATAGGTATTATTATAATAATTAGTATATTATTTTTTTAGTTTTTAATTAGTAAATATATTATTTAATAAATTAAGTACACAATTATATTTTATTTAGATATAAGTACTGCGTTAGCCGATTATATTAAAAATAAAAAATAAAAAATAATTACTGTAATAAATATATATATAATACGTTAAAGTATTACAGGGGGGGGATATGAGGAAAAGAATACTTTAAAAAGTTACTATTTTTAAAAATTAATATAAAATTAATTACTAAACCTAAAAATGCATAAATTATACCGTTTTAAAAAAGAAAATAATAAAGATTTATATTAGGGTTTTAGTTATATCCTATTTATTACCTATAATAAATTAAAAGTACCTAAATATAATAAATTTTTTAACCCCTTTTTTAGGTTCCTATAACTTTTTAGTTAGTAAATATATTTAACTAAAATTTTAACTATACTCTTTAGGCCTAGTATAGGTCACGTAACTAGATTTTTAAAATATATTAGTAATCTAATAGTAAAATTATATTAATTATAAAAATATTACTAAGACTTATATAATTAATAATCACGTAATATATTATTAATATTATAGTATATAGTAATATCTTTTACTTTTTATAAACTTAAACTCCTATTCTCTTAAAATAGTACTAAATTTTTTAAAACTTAAATCTAAAGTTAACTTACTTTTAAAAGTAAATACTTTTATTTCTATAATTATTTCTACTTTAAATAAGCCTAAAAAGACTATTTATAATACTATCCAACGTATTAAGAATAAAGAAAAAAATAAAGAAAAAAATTATAATATAAAAAAAGTTTATATAGGGGGTATAAAAAAGTTAACTAAAATAAATAAATAAGTTCTTACTAGAGACTTAACTAAAAGTCTTAAAAAGAATAATAAAAGAATACTATTAGAAAATAATCTAGAGATTACCTCTAAATAATTAAAAAAAGTTTTAAAAGAGGAGGGATATACAATTAATATAAGTAAAAAAAAACTAATAATATATAAAAAAAATATAAAAAAAGTAAAAGACGCTAAAAACTCTATAAAAAATTTAAATAATTTAAAAAATATAAATTTAAAAAAAATTATATTTTCTACTAAGTTAGCAATACAAACGGGTAGAGCTAAAAAGAAGTATTATAAAAAAAGGAGTAATAATAAAGTTAGAAAAGAACTAGCTATTAGCTAATTATAAAGTAAGTTATTTTAACTTTTTAAAATATTAAAATATATAATTTTTTATATATTTTGAGGCTATAGTTTTAGTTTTTTAATATTAATTCTATTAATTATTTTAAAGGCTACGATATTACCTTATAAGTTTAGGGTACAATTTAGGTAAAAGGTAAAAGTAATTTAGTATTTATTAAAATACTTAATTCTTCTACTTTTTATACTAGTAAGAATTATATAAATAAAGCCCTTATACCTAAAGTTAAACCCTTAATAAAAAGGGGTAAGTTATATAACCTTTTTTTACTCCTGTTTTTTAATAATATAATAATATATATATATAATATTATTATATTATATTATAATTATGAACTTTATATTAATATTAATTTAGGTTAATAATTTTAATAAGATAACGGCCCTATTTATAAAACTAGGGACGTTTTAACTTAGTTTAAAAATAATAAAATTAAACTATTTTTTTATCTAGCCTATAGTCCTAATTTAGCCCCTATAAAAAATATATAAAGTTTATTAAAATTAGAGCTAAATAAAAATAAAAAGGCTAATTTAGGTATAAAAAATAGTTTAAAAAGTATAAAAGCCTTTAAAAGAGTTATTAATAAAAAGTAGTAAAATATACTTAAAGCAGTTTGGCATATACTGAAGCAGCGCTTGAAGCGCCGGTTGGCATACCCGGAGGATAGCCAGCAGCCATGGAATAGCACTAAGAAAGAGCTCCAAAACCTCACAAAACAAGCCTGGGCGAGCATCATGATAGAAGAAATTAGAGATCGCATTGCCGACATGCCACAGAGATGCTATGAGCTTACTCAGAACGGCGGCGATAAGCTTCGTGGAGAAAAGTGGTGAGCCGTGCCCGGTTTAAAGCCATCGCCGCCGCCCACAACACCTAAAATCGCTCAGTATAGAGCTTTGTATACAAATTTAGAGCTTCAATTTACTATTTGCGATCGAAAAAGCTCTTTAAAATGTGCTCTAGAGTGCTGCGCGATGCGATTTCGTATGGCAAAGTCACCAAAAGTTGCATTCTGGTGGGCTGCTTACCTCATCGGACACGAATTATTGCGGCACCTGGTAGGGGTAGGATCTCTTTTATTGTCGTTACCGACCTGAGTAAATTATATAATAATTAGTATAAATTATAACGTAAGAATTATATAATAACTAAAAGGTATATTAAATAAATATATAATAAGATAGAAATAAGAGTAAACAAATAATATTAAATAATAGTAAAAGTAAATATTAATTATAATACTATAGCTAAGAAAGGTTATCTAAATACGTATTATCTATTATTATTTTTATTATTATTATATTTACTATACTTACTAAAAATTACTAAAAGTATATTTTTTGCTATTAATAATTTCTATACTATTACTCTCTATTATATAAGAATACAGTACAGTCTAGACCTATTTATAAAATATTATAATTTAGTTAAGAGTAATAAAGCGTTTTAAAAGCTTATTAAAAAAAAAACTAAAAAATTATTAATAACTATACTAAAGTTTTTTTTAAAAAGAATACTATTATCTTACTTAAACTACTAGAGTTATATTTTAAAATTCTAAAAAACCGCGCTAGTAAAGAGAAGAATTTTTAGTCTATTTAATATATATTTATAAAATTAAGAGATATATAGGGTTTTCTATATAAATACTATATAAAAAAGTAGAAAACGGTACTTAAAATAATAATAGAGAAAAAGAAGTAAAATAACTTTAATACTATAGATAAAAATACTTTTAAAAAAATTAGGTTAACGGACGATAGTTAGTTCTAAAATCTAATAAAACTAAAATAAAAGCTATAGTAATTAATTAGGTTAACTTTATATATAGTTATACGTAATATTAATAAAGTAATATAATAGTTCTGTATTAAAGAGCGCCTAGTAGGGGTAGATCGTAGATATTCCAAATTAGTTAAAACGGATTATTTAGTAGAATTATAGCAGTATTCGTTGTGAGCATAGATTTCTAGCTGCTTAAAGTCAAAGTTACCCCTCATTTGTCTCGGTACACAGGGTGTCTGTTAGAGAATAGGAAGAAGAAGTAATAATTATTCTGTCTAGAAGTTGGGGACCTGTATATACAGATTAATAGTTAAGGGGGTGTTTAGGAATGGCTTATTACTGTTTGTGATGAGCCGTCACATCATACCACCGTTTGTGATTAGTCGTCACATCACGTGACCTGGCATCCCGCTAGGTGTGTGTTATAACCAACAGTGTCTCGCTACCCAGGGATGCACCTTATACAAACTCGACAAACATGGCAAACACCCTTGGCACTGCGCCATAGAGGACTGATAGCGCTAAAGTTCAATACGGTGGATTCTTTACACTAATATAGCCGAAGTGTGCTAAAAATATGCTTTGGCAGAAGCCACCCTCTTCGTGCTCGGCGAAACTCTCGGAATCCACAATGTTAAGGCTCGATGAGTCTCTTGGTTGGTTCTCGAGGATGCCTGTGAGGGGGAATGAGTAGGAAGGAGTTGTGATGTGGGATACGTTGTAATGTTCGTTCGTCACGATCACAGGGAGTGAGAATAATAACCAAGTCACTTGTAGTAAAGGATACTTATTGTGAGTAACTTAGGTTGAACACAAGAAAGACATAAGGTACTTCTTGCGGATCTATATACACAAGTGCCTCGACCGCAGGCGTACGCTTCCAGTCGAGCACTGCCCTCGATTGCAGGCGTACTCCTCTGGTCGAGGAATATGGTCGTCTCATTGGTCCTTGACTGCAGGCGTACGCCCTCAGTCGAGCACTGCCCTCGATTGCAGGTGTACGCGTGGAATCGAGGGTCACGGGGTCGTTTTACCCGAATGGGTAGTTCGTGACTTTTGGCGTAGGTTCCTGCTCGACGGGCGGCGTAGGTCCGGATCGGGTAGAGCTGGGGTACCGGTGGGTGCTTACCCACGTTTTTCCTTCAGATCGTAACATCATCCCCTCCTCTCATAGATTCGTCCACGGATCTTCATAGGTGTGGCAGCCGTGGGCTGGTCCATGCTGATGTTGTCGGCGGGTCTTGCACTGCAGTTCCTTAGCGTCATGGGGTCGTTGGGCGCTATTTCCGGGGTGGCTTCTTATTGGTTGGTGGCAGTGTTTTGGTGTTGTAGGGGACAGCGAAGTGATCGATAGTCTGGACGAATGCGATAAAATATCACGGAAGGCTCTTTTTAGATATCTAAAAATATTATTAAAGAAAACTCCGCAGCTTAAAATTCTAGTTTCCTCCTACCCTAAAAAAGAGATTTTAGAGTAGCTAGACTAATTTTTTAAAATTAACATAAAATTTACTGCTAAAAGAGATATTATTATTATTTAATATATAATTAAAGGTCAGTTATTATATCTATCGGCTAATATTAAGACACTTATTATAAATAGATAATTTTATCTAGTATAAAAGAGTGCTATATAGATAAGAATAATAATTAAACTTATTAAAATTTATAAAATTTAAGTACTTACGCTAATACGATTACTTTTAAAGGAAATTTTTTTACTTAAGTAACTTTTAGACCTTTATAACACTTTACTTTTATAGAACTCTTTAAATAATTTTAAAAATTAAAAGCTTACTTACCTAATTATAAAACTTTTTACTGTTATATACAGACTTTTTAGTATATAAAAACTTATTTAGACTATAGTATTAGCTATAGCTTAATACAAAGTTAATACTATAGTTACTCTTACTTAACTAGTAGATTATTAATAGGTAATAAATCTAATATCTCTATTTATTATTTATATTAATTTTATAGATACTAGAAAATATTAAGTCTAACTTATATACTAGTTAGTAAAAAAATTTACTATATAAAAATAGTATTATTTATAAAACTCGACTATTTTAATAGTACTTAGTTAATTAATTATACACTATTATATTAAGAATTTAAAAGTATTTATTTTAAATATTTATATTAAATATCTTTTATTATATAAAATTAATAATACTCTCTTATTTTCTAAAGAGTAAATCGCAATTAATAAGCTGCCTTAAACTATATACTTATTTAGTAATAAGAAGTCGTTTAAATATAACTAGTATTATATATAGAAGTCTTAAAAAAACATAATATAATATAATCTAATTAAGCGTAGATTTAATAAGGTTTTCGTTTATATATTAAGCTATTAGCTAAAGTATTTTAGTACTATTAAGGGTAGACCTCTTCTATTTTTAGTAAAGATAGAGAGCCTATATTAAGCTAGCTTAACTTAACTTTATAATTAAATTAATTAAAATTATTACCTAGACTGCGTAATTAAAACTAGATTTAAGTTTAATAGTTAATTATATAATCCTCTTAGTATTACTTTACTTTATAATCTAAATAATATTCTCCGTAATATACTTAATAACTGTAGTTTTAATATAAATAAGTACCTTTCTCTACTAGCTATACGTGCTACTAATTAAATTCTATAATAGAGCGATTTAGCTAAACTTAAAATACTTTTTCTAAAAGATAAATCTAATTATTAGCTTTATAATTTAGATTTTTGTTAACTTATTATAAGGAAATAGTCTAATTTAGGTATACGTTATAATAATTAGAAAGTAGCTTTTAGCCTTATTAACTATATATTAGATATACTTATTAAAGAGTAATAGGATAGTAAGCTTTTATATAGTACTACTTATACTGGCTATATATTAATAATATAGCGTTTATTAAATTAAGCATAGTAAAAAGCTAATCTTAAAACTAAACTTTTACGTAGCTCTTACTTAATTAGGGAAGTAGTTTTAAAAAACTATCTTAATATAGTAGATTATTTACTAAGGAAAAAAGGCTTTAAGATATACCTATAATACTTAAACTTATATAGTAAAAGTATACTATATATAGTATTAAGGCTATATAATTTAATAATATTCTATCTTTTAGTTTTCTATTTAAAAGAGGATATATACTAGACTAACTACTAAAAAGATATAACTCTTATATAAATTATTAAAAGTTACGTAAGTTTAAAGAACTAATATAAATTAGTAAATATTTTATATTTTATATTTGTATACTAATCGAACAAATAGCGTGGCTGTAGTGGCTCGGGGCGACTAAAAGGGGTTTCAAAAAAGGAGGAGTATGTGTATGCCTTCATTATAAATTAGTAAAAATTATTCTTTTATATATTAATTCTAACGGGAATAACGACACTAATAAAAAGTAGTAGAATCTCTTATAAGTAGTAGTACAGCTTAGGGATATAAAGATATATTACTTTTTAATTTTTAAGAATAAAATAAACCCGCTATTAGTCTTAATACGTAATAACAACGGGCAGTTAGTTATAGAAACTAAGCCCTAGGTGAACGAGGAGGTTATACTGCAACTGCTACTAAACCATGTGACGGTTGAATCGACAGCGATTCCGGCAGGTTCGCGTGCAGCCTCATAGCCCTCGCGCACACGACTAGCTGCTTGCCAGCGCGCTCTGCTAGGCCGTTCTGCTCAGGCGTATACTCGCTGCTCGTCTCGTATCGAATACCCAGGTCGCTGCAGGCGTCCTCAGCAAAGGACCCAAATCCTGGCTCGTTGTCCATCCGTAGCGCGGTAACGTCGCAATCAAATACACGCTGGACTTTGCGTATACTCCGGATCAGCCAGCGGCTCAATATCGGCTTTGATCGACTCGGAAAGGTCTCAATCTCGTGCTATTTTGACGCTTGGTCGACTAGGTGGCCTGCATACTTGTCCTCATTGTGACAAGCCTCGCCTGTGGGTAACAGCTGTAGCAGATCTATGGCGACGCGATAGAACGGACGCTGTGCATGGTCCTCCTGCGGCCTTCTTGCGATCTGCTTTGTGAGCTTGGCCTCTGTACAGACTGAGCAGGTCTCGTCGCTCTGTTGTCCCTCAATACGGACTCCGACGACGTTCGTCTCCAGCTTGTCGATCACCTTTTGGCCTGGGTGGCCCCATATCAGGTGCGCGGCCTCAGCTGATATCCGCTGGTCTACCTTGGCTGCCATTGACGGGCGATGGCTCACTCCGAGCGACCTCAATTGGCTGCGCAAAGGGCGTTTGGTAGGGTCGGCGTCGACTAGCCAGTGACCCCCATTGTACTCCAGGTTGGCGACTATAGTCTGCGGCGAGACTCTGTATAGCCGATCACACCCTGAGTCGAAGTGTACACCAATAGCTCTACAGCGAGCTAGTCCTATCACGCTCGTGATGAAGCCTTCGACGAGCGCGACGTGCGTCAATACTAGGCTCTCTACTCCTCGAGGAGTGTTGGCCATCACTGTGACGCATCCCCAGGTCGTAATACGGATACGACCTGTGCCAGCACCAACGGTCTCGTTGGGACCAGCCTCCCTCTCCCTGATCCAGCCACTCCACGCCTCACTGTTGATCACGTGGGTATTCGATCCAGGGTCGAGGATCCATCGATTAGCTAGCTCGTCAGTAGCGCCCTCAGCCATCACCTGTAGGGTCCTGCACGGCTGTTGATCGTCGTCCAATACCGATCCTAATACCAGGTCGGCATGCTCAGCCTCGTCCTTGTGCGCCAGGTGCGCCACAGCGTTCGAGGTCGGGTTTGATGGCGACTTGCCATCGTCGAGGTTGACAGACACCGTCACCCCGTTCTTCTCTCGCCAGCTAGCGAGGGCTTGATCAATAGACTCATCGAGTCTAGGATCCTTCTTGCGAGCAGCTTTAACTTTCTCGACAAGGGACGGCTTCGGCGTGAAGCCTCTAGGGCGCTTGGGGTGATCCGGGTTGATTACTCAGCAGTCTACCTACTTATGCTTGAGGCTACAGACACAACGTGGTTGCTCCTTCTTGCGTGCGTTCTCTGGAGGGTTGCTCGTATCAATCGGAGTAGCGACCTCGAGCTCTGAGGCCATGGTCGCGATGCCTGTCGATATGGGCTTGGTGCACCGTAGGTAAGTGGTGAACTCAGCCACGTAGTCCTCGACTGACTGTGCCTCCTCAGGGTTCGTCTCCTTCTTATAGAGCTCGCGCAGGCAGGCAGTCGCCCACTCAGGGTCAATCACCCTGCAGGCGACTAGGAAGTCCTCCTGGGCTCTCGTACCTGTCGTCTCAGACATGTTCAGTTCTTTGCACTCGTTGGTGACGTCTACCCAGCTACTCAGCCAATCCCCCACCTTCTTGCCGCACGCTGGCGTCTGTAAGGCAGCATATTTGCCTATCAACTCTCGTCGGCGGGTCGCGTCTGTAGGTGCGAGGTGCTGCTTAAGGGTAGCAAGCCTCTCGTAGGGCGTCAACTTGCTCCAGACCAAATAGAGGTGGCGCTTCGCCACAGTCTTGCTAATCTCTAAGTTAAGGTCGGCTAGGGCCCTACTCTTCTTGCTCCATACTATATAGCGCTCTCGGTAGCACTCATAGTCCCACTTAAACAACTCTCGGTCAGCAGCGCTGAGGCTCCCAAGACTCTCGGCGCCTTCCTTATAGCTAGTAAGCTAAGGCTCTACTGGCTCCTTAAGCTTAAGTAGCTCGGCGGCGGCAGTATCGGGGTTAACGTATTACCAGAGGTTGTTCTTCTAAGCAGTGTCTTAACGGATAAACAGCCAGTTGTGCCAGTCGCTTGGCTTGTCGAGGATGACGGTAACGCGCGTCGTCGCGGGATCAGACTCGGTAGCCATTGCTCTTGTGGAGAGTATAGTATAGGGACAATTGATAGTCGTTGGAGCGTTGTCAAGGTTGAATATAGTCAATTACAGACCGGGCTTATAACTGTAACGATATTAGAAGCTATAAAGAACTATATTATCTTTAGAATACTAGCGGAGGAGGTAGCTATATATTTATTTTTTATAGCTTTACGCTATCTAAGACTTATATATTTTTTTTATTTTAAATATTAGTATTACTATACCTATTAGTAATTTTTTATTTATTAGCTTTTTTAGAAACTATTATACTTATAGCGGTAATCTAGCTAATAACTTTAATAGTATTATTAGGAAACCTACTTTTACCCTATTTTATAAGGTTTTCTAAGTCTGCGTTAAAGAAAGAGGCTTTTATATTCTTAAAAAAGTACGCTAGTTAAAGTTTTTTAATAGTATTAACTAATATTATTATTAGTATTATACTATTTAGCGACTCCCCGTTTACTGTATTAATAGTTTTAGAATAAAGAGGGGTTATAGTAGTAATTCCTCTTATAGTAAAAAAGAATATATAGAGAAGAATACTAATACCTATTAAAAAGTATATAGCTATAGTAAATTAGAGGTATATAAGTTAGAGTTTAAGTAGGCCTGTAGGTATATATTTAAGAAAATAAAAAAATACTTCTATTCCTATTATAGCGCTTTAGCCTTTAGTAACTATTTTAATCTTATATTATTTATAGTAAATAGAATTATATTAAGTACCTAATAGTTTTAAACCCCTAACTAATTATAGCTTCTATATCTGTAGTAATAGACTAGTAATTTTAAAAAATTACCCTACTAAGTTTTTAGTAATATCGAGGCCTAGTTTTATACCCCTTAACTATATTTATATAAAAAATACTATTTTTCGACCTAGCCTTACCTGAATTTTTCGACACATTAAGTATAAAGGTATACACATACTCCTCCTTTTTTAAAACTCCTTTTAGTCGCCTATACAGCTACTACAGCCACACTATTTGTTTAATTAGTATATAAATATATAAAAAATACTAATTGTGACTATTCTTATTTTATAAGAATGTCTTAGGGCCTCTATATTAAATTCTATAAAATTTTACTTAGTCTCTATATTAGACAAATTTCTAAATAATACTAAATTAGATAAATATTAGAATTAGTATTAGAATTAGTTATATAATAATAATAAAATCTCTAAACTAGATAAGGAAGACTATAAAACGATATATAATATTATTAAAAAGCTTTTCTAGTATATCTATAATTAAGAAAAAATAATTACTTATTTTAAGGGCGAGATAATAGACTCATTAGGTATATTAAAAAAGAAATTACTATATTTAAGAGTTGTAAGAGGAAAAGTAAAGATAGTAAACTAAAGAGGGTAAAAAGAGTAAAGGGGTATAGTTCTAGTATATAAATCTTATTTAAAAGAATTAACTTAAATAGAAATTCTCTTTTCTTTTATTCGCATTTAGTTAATACGTTAGATAATACCTTAATATTAGACTATTTTATAGTTGTCTTTTATACCTAAGCGACGTAGTAGATTCGTAAAAAAAATTTATAAAGTTAAACCTCTAACTTAGTTAAGACTAGACCTTTTCGATTATAGAGGAAAACCTTTTAAAGACTAGTTTACTCTATTAAACGTAATAGAAGAGTAATTTAACTAATTTAATACTACGTTTTATAACTCTGTAAAATCTAGATATAGATTTTAAAATAATTAACATCCCTCCCTATATAGTAAAAAACCCGGTCGTCCGAAAACAGCTAATAAGAGTATAGGATTAGTAGATAATCTAATATAACTTTAAGTCTTATTAGCTATTTTCGGCTACTAGGGTTTTTTACTACGTAGAAAGGGATGTTATATACCTAAATTTAAGTCTTATAAGGTTAGTAACTTAATAAAGCGTCTTTTATTAGCTGGTTAGGATTTATTTTTAAGCTTTCTTTTATTATATTTTAGGGCCCCTATACTAAAATTAGCCGCTGGCCTAGATTTAGTAATAGTAACGTTACGACTCGCTAGAAAAGCTACTTACTTTTTAGGTAACTAACCGCTTTCTAAGTAGTTAGCTACTTATTTTTAATAATAATATTAGATTATTCCGCCCTCGTACAGCTATAAAAAGAAGGTAAAAAGAAGTTTAGACTACTATATAAAAAAGCTTATCTTAAATATTAGCGTAATAGTAAATCTAGTTAAAAAAAGCCTAAAAAGTCCTAATAGTACTAGTATCTTTATAATAAATTCTTTTTTTCCGCTTGTCTATCTGCTAGAGACGAGATAAAAATAATATATAAATTATATAAACTATATAGTCTATACTAGTAAGGCTTAATATATGGCTAATACTTAATTAAATCCTAGAACTAGATCTAACTACTAAGCTAATAAGTGGTCTATTTTAGGGTACGCTTATTATAGCATTTTAAGACTACTTTTAGCCTTATTTTAGCCTATTTTCTAGCTTTATTATTTTACTATTTAAGGCCCTATTACCTTTCTGTAATTTTTAGAGCTGTTACTTATTTACCTAAATACTACTTTAATACTAAAAAGAACCTATTTATATAAAAACTTTACCTTTTACGTTTTACTAGTTTACTAGAAAAGAACTACTATATTCTAAGCTATATTAAGCGCTAGTATATATATCTTTATTACTTTTTAGCTAAGTACTTTCTCGTACCCTTATAGCGCTTATAAGTATATTTCTTTATCTTTTTAAGCCGTCCTAAGGATTTGTAGAGGACGCCTAAGTTATTAATTATAAAAAGTATTAATATATACTCTAGTCTCTATACTTTCTCGTATCCTTATATTACTTATAAGTATATCTTTTTTACCTTTTTAAGCCGTCCTAGGTCTACGTAGAGATTATCTAAGTTATTAATTATATTAAGTATTAAGGTATACTCTAGTCCCTATACCTTCTCTTTACCTTATAGTGCTTATAAGTATATTTTTTTTTATTTTTTTAAGCTGTCCTAGGTCTGTATAGAGGTTACTTAAGTTATTAAATATATTAAGTATTAAGGTATACTCTCTTGCGCGTCGCGCTGCGTACCGTAGATATAATATATTAATTTATCTTTCTTTGCAAATGCCTACTTAGTATTAGTTTATAATAGTAAATATACTAGTATAAGTTACTATATAGGATAATAAATTATACTAAGCTGTAATACTATTAAGTACTATTAAGTAGTTATTATATGCCTATTTTAGTGCTACTATTTTTAATTAGGCTTAATATAGTACTTTTTAAGAGCTAGTTATTAATTTATATAGTATATTTAGTACTCTTCTTCCTAATTAGATAGTTACTAATAGCAACTTTATTACATAAAAAAAAAACAAGGTATACTCTAGTCTATATACCTTTTCTTTACCTTATAATACTTATAAGTATATCTTTTCTATCTTATTAAACCTTTCTTAGCTTAAATATACGTATCTAAATATATACAAAATCTAGTCTTTTCTATTCTTATTTATCCTTTTATTTATAATAAACTTCTAATATTTTATTAAGTATTATAAAAGCCGATACTAAGTTAACTATAAAAGCTATATTTTATTTTCTTATATATATTTACCTATATACTCTATAGCTACTTTAGCTATTTTAGAATTTTATTTTTAGTTAACTATATATACTATATATACTATCTATACGTATATATAGCTATATATTTTATACTCTTAAGACTCTACTATAGTTTTTTTAAAGGACTTATTTACTTTTATTAATTTATAATCTTATAGCACCTGTACTATTTTATTAAAACTTAGCTTATCTTTTATTAGTTTATATAACTATTACAGCCTACTAGTTCTCCCTTTTTATAAAAACTTAAACTAGAGGTCTTAGTTATTAAAATATACTTATATCTAAAGTAGATTAAATAATATTTTATTTTACTACTTAATATAATTTAAAAATACCTACTCTATTAAGTATAGTTATTAGTTTTTATATATATTTACTTAAAGGCTTATTTACTGTAGCTTTTACTATAATGCCCGGTATAAATAAAAATAGTTAGTAAAGCTTATTACTACCTAATTAAGGTAGACGCCTACTATAGCTAAGACTAGCGGTAGTCTATCTAGCTCCTTAGTAAGTTTAGTAGTATTAGAGTCTAAAAGCGTGAGTATTATATCTAAAGCGTAGTATAGAATAAAATTTTAAACTATTTACTATCTATTATATCTTTATAATATAATATATTAGATAGAATCTATAAACTATTATAAATGTCTTTTAACTTTTCTACTTTTACGCGGCGGCCTATACTAATTTTTAATAACTTTATTATAATAATTACTAAGCTATAATATACTTTAAATAAAAACTATTTAATATTAACTATACTAGAATCTGTATTACCAAGTACTTCTAGGTTATTATAATTATTAAATACTATTAACTACTATATATTTTTAATATACTTTAGCTACTACTTAACTACTATTATTATTTTATCTTACTTCTTATTATCTGTAAAGATATCTAACTAGCTAGCTAATAAATAGTTCTATAAGATTCGCTTTACTAGTTATAAGTAGCTCTACTTTACTAAATAGTCGTCTTAATATATTTTAGTATATATAATTACTAACTATATTTTTTTAATTCTATCTAGGCTATATAAAGTTACTACTTAACGGCTAGTACTTTTACTAAGTATTTTATATATTATAGCGAGTTCCGCTTATCTTATAATAAAGTAATTAGTTTTAAAGACCTTAAAGAGTCTAAAAATAATAGAAAAGCTCTCTTTAGAATAGTTTTAAGGTATAAATAATTACTATTATTACTATTATTACTATTATTACTATTATTACTATTATTACTATTATTACTATTATTACTATTATTACTATTATTACTATTATTACTATTATTACTATTATTACTATTATTACTATTATTACTATATAAAGGCATACACATACTCCTCCTTTTTTAAAACCCCTTTTGGTCGCCCCGAGCCACCACAGCTACACTATTTGTTTAATTAGTATATAAATATACTATTATTACTATTATTAATAACTATATACTAGGGTTATATACCTACTTTAATTCTAACCTCTTTTTTTTTATTATAGACTAATAACTCTGCCTATATTGTTAATTATAATAATTAAATAGTATAAAGCTTTTTTATAGTTATTATTCTTTTTTAACTTAAATTTAATTATTTTTTTATAGTCTACGTAAGTTATAATTTATTTAGTATTAGCGATGCCGAAAATAACTATAAATACTTTTAGTACTATTTATATTATTAGTATTTATAATACTTATAGTTAATATAAAAGTATATAATAATTTAATAATTTAGTACTATTAGGATCTTATACTCCTTATATATAAACTTAGTTATAAACTTTATACTAATTAGTCTATACTATCTAAGCTGCTACTAGAGCTATTTTAAGGTTTATTTTAAATACTTTAGTAGCTAACTATTAGTAGTTTTATATACTAATACTATATTTACTAGTAATTTTTTAAACTATACTTTATTACTGCTCTAGTAAGGTATACTTATAAATATAATGTTATACGTTAACGTTTTAATTAACTAGTATTTTTTTAGTACGCCTTTTTATACTATATTTAAGTAAATAAGAGTCTAGGTACGGTTAGCTATATATATAATAAAAAAAAGTAAAACTAATACTTTTAATAATAATACTACTTAGACTATACGCTATAAAGATTATTAATTATTTTATAGTCTTTTACTATTAAAACTATGTTTGATTTATATTGGCTTTTATTTTATATTTATACGCTTTCTCTTAAGGTAGAGATTGAATACTAGTTACTTTATATAATTATAAAAAAATTAATAGTTAATACGCTTATTATATATATTTATATTATATTTTTAGTAGAATATACGCGTATTTAAAAATTTTTTAGTAGGAAATTATAGAGCTAGTAAATACTATTTATTATTATTTATATTTTATCGCGGTGTCTGTTTAGGCTATAGATAATAATAATACTAAGTACTATTAGTATTAGCTCTTTTAATATAATAGATAGCTTATTTTATTAGTAATTACTCTCTCTCCGCTATAATTTTAAGACTATAGGTAAATACTTTAAACGGTTTCTATAGTTTTAAAGGGCTACTAGCCTACTATATAGTATTAGCCTAATAAAGATAGAATATTAGAGATTAATAAGTATAGAGTCCTAATAATTCTTTTAAAATAGATTTAGTCGCTACTATCTAAAGGCTGTTATAGTTTAAATTTACAGGGGGGTGACACAAAAAAGGGTTAATTTAAAAAGTTATCTTTTTTAAAAAATTATATAAAATTAAATAATAAAGCTAAAAATACGCGAATAATACCGTTCTTAAAGAGAAAGTTATGTAGATTATATTTAAAATTTTAGTTACTGCTTACTAAGTATAGGTAAATAACTAAAATTACCTAAACCTAGTAATTTTTTTAACCCCTTTATTAGGTTCCTATAACTTTTTAGTTAGTAAATATATTTAACTAAAATTTTAACTATACTTTTTTAGGCCTAGTTTAGGTCATGTAACTAGATTTGTAAAATATATTAGTAATATAATAATAAAATTATATTAATTATAAAAATTTTACTAAGGCTTATATAATTACTACTTACGTAATATATTATTAATATTATAATATATTATAATATCTTTTTACTTTTATAAACTTAAACTCCTATTTCCTTAAAATAGAGTTAACATTCTTAAAACTTAAATCTAAAGTTAAACTTCTTTTAAAAGTAAATAATTTACTTAGTTTAATTACTACTATATTAAAAAAGTCTTCTACTACTATTTACTACGCTATATAACGTATTAAAAATAAAGAAAAATATAATAATAATATAAATAAAATTAAAAGGGGTAGAGTTTTTAGAGTAACTTAAAGAGAAAAAAGTGTTATTAATAGAAACTTAACTAGAAGTTCTAAAAAAGAAAATAGAAGCCTATTAATAAAAAATAGTCTAAATATTATAAAAAGGACTTTATAAAAAATTTGAAAAGAGGAGGATTATAGTATTAATATAAGTAAAAAAAACCTATAATTAGTAAAGAAAACGCTAAAGAAAGATTAAAATACACTAAAGAATATATAAAAAATATTAAAAATATAAATTTAAAAAAAATACTATTTTCTGATAAGTTAGTAATATAAAGGGGATAATAGAATGGATAATATTATAAAAAAAATAATAATAATAGAGTTAGAAGAGAACTGGCTGTTAGCTAATTATAAAGTAAGTTATTTTAACTTTTTATAATATTAAAATATATAACTTTTTAGATATATTTAAGTTATAGTTTTAGTTTTTTAATATTAATTATATTAATTATTTTATAGGATAAGACCTTAAACTATAAGTTTAGGCTATAATTTAGATAGAAGGTAGAAGTAATTTAGTATTTACTAAAATACCTAATTCTTTTACTTCTTTTACTAATAAGGACTATATAAATAAAGTCCTTATACCTAAAGTTAAACTCTTAATAAAAAGGGGTAAGTTATATAACCTTTTTTTACCCCTTTTTCTTACCCCTTTTTCTTACCCCTTTTTTTATTAATATAATAATATATATATATATATATTATATTATAATTATAAACTTTATATTAATATTAATTTAGGTTAGTAATTTTAACAAGATAACGTTCCTATTTATAAAATAATAGACGTTTTAAACTAGTTTAAAAATAATAATATTATATTATTTTCTTACCTAGCCTATAGCCCTAATTTAGCTCCTATAGAAAATATATAGGGTTATTTAAAATAAGGGCTAAATAATAATAAAGAGGCTAATTTAGGTATAAGATCTAGTATATAAAGTATAGAGGCCTTTAAAAGAGTTATTATATAAGAGTAAAATAATATACTATAAAAAGTTATTAATAACTATATTTTATTTCTTCCTAACTGTTATAAGGTAGTTATAGAAGCTAAAGGCTACTATACTAAGTATTAGTAATTTATTATTTACTAGTTTATTATTAAAAATGTGAAAAAGTAACTTTTATATATAATTATATAAATAATATATAAATATATAAAAATATTTTATATACTAATAAAACTTAGTATCTATTATTACATATATAAAAATAAGCTAATTTTATATCTTAAATAAAAAGTTATACTAACTTAAAATAGGGCCCTAAAAATTTTTTATATTTACTAATTTTTTTTCCTTCTAAACCCCTTAGTAAGTAGCCCCTAATAAACTAAATAAGATTTACTAGTCTTTTTCTTTAAAATAATATTTTTCTTATATTTTTACGCTTACTAATTAAAAAGATATATTATTTTAAAAAAGGTATCTTTTTTAATTAACCCTTTTTTATGTTACCACCCTATAAAATATAATAATCTCCTTAATACTAAAAATACGTAAGAGTTATTGGGTTTTATTATACTAGATAGCCTATATTAACGCTACTAGCTTAGCTGCGCTTATACACTCTATTTAAAAATTACGGGCCCCGCTAATTATAGCGTAGACGCAGTTAGCCTTTAGCGCTGTCTGCTACGTTCTTAGTATAAACGGGTAGACGTTTACATACTCTAGTAGTATAATAGCTATACGATATATTTACTTTATATTAGCTCTTAGTACTAAATATAATAGTCTAGAGAGTATAGATTAATAACTTTTAATAGAACTAATTACTATATATGTTTAGGTAATAGGCTGTAAAGAATAAAAGTCTCCACCTGCAGGTAGCGCTAGAGGCTAAGAATGTTTACGCTATAATTGGCGGGGTTCCGTAATTTATAAGGTATAGGGACCAGAGCATAAGTACCTTAATACTTAATATAATTAATAACTTAGGCAATCTCTACGCGGACCTAGACGGCTTAAAAAAGTAATAAAGATATACTTACGGGCGCTATAAGACTCTAAAAAAATACTTAGTTAAAAAATAATAAAAACGTATATAATAAAACTTAATACAGCTTATAATATAGCAGATCTCTTTAAGTAGACTAATAGAATATAGGAAGTAAAGAGGTTATATATATAGACTCTTCTTTATATTAAAGTAAATTTTTAGGCGTATAAGCAACAGGTACTGTAGTATTACAAAGCTCTTAGATGCACTACGTAGTACTAGGGAATACGTAGATGCAAATTCCTAATTTAAAGTTAATGCTAACTTCCTAATAAATTTTATAGTCATAGTCTAAGTTAGTGTTGAAATCCAAGCAAGATGCGTAAGCATCCTATAGATTAAAGCAGCGATTAGAACGATAGCGTGATACATTGTGTCGCCACGGCTAGTGGGGAGGACGGCCGACCCGCTCTGGTCATGACCTTGCGCTAGAGGCATTTGGATATTTTGGTGCGTAGATGAAGAGGGATTGGGATGCGTGGGTTGCCACTAGCAGTATCATTATTTTGGGCTCACGAGAGCCCAAAACCGGGTACTGGGCATGGCCCACTATAGGAAACCAAACAAGGCCCTCTGCGCAGCTAGGCATAGTCTAAATTTAGCTTACTATACTGGTAGGCCGTCTTTGCCAGGTGCCTTGTCTGAGCTGGCTTGGAACACGGCCACCTTAACCTCATTCTTGATTGCCACTACTAACTCCAGCAGTTTGCCCAGCAGTGGGGTCGGCCTGTAGTTGTTGGCCCACCTTGCAGTCTGGCGCTTCGGCTTTGCAGCGGCACGATTTTTGCCACCTCCATTTCTCAACTGGTTTCGAGGATTTAAGAGGCATGCGAAGAGTTCTGCCGCAAGAGATTGATTAAGGTATCATGTGAAAGCAGAAAGGAGACTATAGGATTGATACTTCAAGAGAAAAAAATAATGAAAACCAAAAACAGAAATTGAATTCCAACTACCCTGTGTAGTTTTCATCCAATTACACAAGCAGTCTGACATTGAGTGCGGTACCCTGTGCATTAGCGTACTAAATCTTCTTGTGAGCTACGCCTGCCTGCGCACTTCCTTTCAGTTTGTAGCACTTCGCTGCCACAATGGCGCACTATCCTCCGTGCTAGGGGTTGCTGTTCCATCTAGTACTACGCCGGACAAAATTTCCCAGCTCTAGATTAGAAGAAATACTTTGCTCGAGCTGCGCCTCGTTTGAGATTTTTTTCTGGTCCTTGAAGTAATTGCATATCGGTGTGAACTTTGGTAAGAGTAGAAGCCCGCATTGAGCGATAAAGACATACACGGCAACCCAATCGGTTTCGGATTTGACGTGGTTGCGGCGCATGATAAGTTCTATCCACAAAATCAGAGGCCATACAGCCAGCAGCGCGAGGAAGCCTCCGGAAGGAATTGCGGCAAGTATGTACCACCAATAGTCTTTTCGCCACAAGAGGAATTGTCGCCCACATTTGATTATCAAACCGCCATTTGACAGGTTTTGTTCGGCCGAATTCGCAGGAGGTGTGGATGCCCAGTGTGTTTCCCTTATGCCCGTGTAGAAGATTTGTACAACTTTCCAAGCCACTTTAATGATAACAAAAATGGCAAAACCCGATACCATGATTGTGTCGCCAATTTGCCATGCCAAGAGAAAATTGTGCCAACCCTTGGTAAGCTTTCGCCATCCGAAGAAGAAAAACTCCCATTCGCCGTAGCCCATTGGTTGATTCGTTTTGTAGCTAATCCAAGCGGTTGTAGTATTCAGACAAATTAACGCTGTAGCGCACAGTTGAAGAAGAAGGCTTGTAAAGATGTTGTTCGAAAAAATTCCTCCTAGATAAACTACCACGAGAGTGAAGTTTGTGTGAGGTGTAATAAGCGATACCACAGAAAGTTGTTTCGCGGTGGCGGCTCGGTACCATACCACCTGGGTGTACACATTGTAGGCAATGAATCCGATGTTGCTGTATCCAGAGCTATCTCTACCCTTTAGTGCTGTCGCGGGGGCTAGCAGCGCGCTGCTATATAAGAGGGCTCTATTTAGTGGGCTGAATCCCTGCACCACCTCAATCACCACCATCGCTCGATGTGCGGAATTCGATGCTATCAGGGATGAGAAAATCCTTAAGGTATCGTAATATCTGTCGTTGATGCTGGTGTGCTGAAGCACGGGAGGTTTTCTGTCAAGGCGAAATCGTTGCACTGCCCCTACGGAAAAAATTCGACAACGCAAGTGTCTGTAGGCAGGCATGTTAAGCGAGCGACTGGGCATTAACGCCGGGGGCCGGAAACTCTGTAAGCAAGGCTGAAATCAATATATTGCGTGGCATTCCGCGCTAATACCTCGATGTTCCGCGGACTTGATCTCGTTCAGGTTTACCTTGCGGATTGGGTCAATGACAGCGCTGTAGCTCCGCTGTTGCGGCTGTATTATGGCTGTATGTTTACGTATACTCATGCACATAACACATTGTTTTGTTACGATCCAGGCTGGACGCTGCTGACACTAGATCTGTGGCTATGCGACGTTTTTGCTAAGCGCTCTAGAACACTCTAAAACTAGCTTAGATTAGGAATAGGGCTAGGTTTAAAAGCCCTAGTATATAGTCTATATTAATAAATATATTTAGTATTAAAATTATAATTAGTTTCTAATATAGTTATTATATAACTTTTAAATAATATATCTTATATATTTTTTTTTATATACTAATCGAACAAATAGTGTGGCTGTGGTGGCTATATAGACGACTAAAAGGGGTTTTAAAAAAGGAGGAGTATGTGTATGCCTTTATTATTATATATCTTATAAATAAGCGTATTATATAGGCGAGCGTATTACACAGGCAAGCGTATTACTTTTACTAAGCCCTTATCTAACTTACCCTTATTATAGTCTAAAATAACCCACTTTAGCACTATATAGTTTAGTATAACCTAGAATATTATTTAAAGGCTACTTTTATATTATACTAATATATTTATATATTATATTTAGTCTAATTACACCTTCCGCAGCGCTTTTAAAATAGTTTACCCCTTTTAGCGTATACTTACTTTTTTATCTTCTTTTTATTACTACACGCTCTAAACTCTTTTAAAGTAGTTAAGCGTAAACCCTTTTTAGCTATTAGCACTTTTTTTTTATACGTTTTATATTATATAGTAGTTTTATTTACTATATAAAGCTTAGTATTTTTCTATTATACTAATACTAGTTTATACGTAATTATTACTACCCCCTTTATAACCTTTTTAAATGCCTTAACTATAAAAATAGGTAAGCTATCTATATATTTCTAAATTTTTATCTTTATAAGCGTTAATTATAACTTTAATTCTAGTATATTACTAGGGGTATAGGACTACTAGGGCTCGTCGTAGACAGGTAGTAGTAATAAAATATATATTTAAATATTAAGGCCCTCTATAACCCGTTATAGGTTAAACGAGACTAATCTAGTACTTTAAAACTTTTTTTTAAATATTACTAAGAGTAATTATAGTATTAAAAGCGGGTATAAAGTATAATAAAAATTTAAATTTTATAATATATATAATTTAGTTATATATAAGGTTTTTAACTTAGAGCTTATACGCCATTTTTAAAAGTAAAAAATAACTTATATTAAGTAGCTATAGGAGGTGTAATATGTATAAAGATATATATAAGGTAATAATTTTATAATTCTTATAGTATTACTAGAAGAGGAGTAAATTATAGCTTTTATAGCTATTAATAATAAGTAGTTAGTAGTAACTAATAGTACGCCGCTTTATATATATATTAAAGTATTTTAACTAGTGTATACTAAGCTTATTAGTAATCTAACAGCTTTTAGAGACTTTAATAACCTAGTTATAAAATAGATTTTTTTTTGTACTAGGTAAAGAGATAATAGATATCTTTAAAAATAATAAAGGGTAGAATAGTTTATTCTTTAGTATTAATACTATAAATAATTATTATTTACTTCTAGCTGTCTAGCTGTACTACTTTTAGTCGTTTTTATTTTTTTAAGTCTATAATAACTGCTTCTATTAACATAACGCCTATTATAAAGCTAGTTTTATTAAAGTTATAAATATTATTATTTAGAATACTATACTTAGCTTTAATATTCTCTATATAGTAAAACTAATCTTTAATTATTTTTATATTTTTATAAAGGGTTCTTTTATTGTTATATTTATACTTAAATATTACTTTAAGCTTTAGTTAACGTTTAATAAATATACTAGACTAATTTAGTTTAATCTAGCCTAAACTGCGCTTTACGCGTAAGGAATTAGCTATATTAGCTATAGCTATAAGCTTGGGGAGAAATTTTTAGGTATCTAGCTTAAGTATATACTAAATAATTATATTTTTTTTTATTTTTATTAAGATTTTCTAAGTTAGGCGTATAATCTACTTATAAAGGTTATTTAGTAAGTTAATAGCTTAGTATACTTTAAAAGATACTATAGATAGCTATAGTACATCGCTAGGAGAGTATTATATTTTATTTTATAGCTTAAAGCGCGTTCTATATCTAACGTTCGCTAGAAGACCCTATATTATATTATTATTATAGCATTGTATAGGTAGGGCGAGTTTAGTAGGGGCTTAGTAAAAGTAATATACTTACCTATATAATACGCTCGCCCGTAAGGTACGTTATAGTATAATATATAACTATAGTTAATATAAAAACTTATATACTATAAAAATAAACTATCGTACTGCCCTCTACCTCTATAAACCTACTATTAATCCCTTATCTAACCTACTATATTCTTATCCTTCTTAAGTATATCGTAACCGATATATATATATATAATATAAAATACTAAAATCCGAGTTTTAACTTTAGTAAGTAGTGTAAATATTACTAGAAGAATACTAGAGTTATAAGCGCGTATAAAGGTAGAAAGGGTCTATATATCGTAGAGATATAACTATTATATAGTTTCTTAAATAAGCACTGCAATTATTAGGGCAATGGAAAGATACTTTACTTAAAGTTATATAATAGCTATATTAGAAGCTATAGTAAACTAAATAATATTTATTTTTAAAGTAAAAGGTACATTAGTACTATATATAAAATAAAACGATTAAAATTATATATATATATAATAGGCGAGTAATTACGTAACTAAATTACCTAATTAACTTATAATCTAAAAGGGTATATAAGCCTTAATATTATAATATACCCCCTAGGTAAGCTACGTAATAGTAGTAAGTCTATCTAAAAATTTATTAAAATAAATCTTATTTTTATAGTATTTACTTATAGAGCTTTTAGTATACTTAATTCTCCTAATTAAAATTTTAATTATAGGTTTAAATACTATTTATTTTTATAGTAAGTCTACGGCTTTATATAATATACTTAGTAAATTAACTATAATAGCTTATTTTTACTATTTATCTTAAATAATATTTATTTTTTATATTATTTTATAATTAGCCGGTGCTTTTTTCTTTATTTAATTATATCTTTTAGATTTAGTAAGTAGATAAAGTTATAAGTATAGTAGATAAATAGTAAATTATATAAAAGCGACTCTACTAAGCTTGTTAGATATATTAATTATTTAAATTATCCTTCTCTTTTTTTTTTTTGTATAATAATCTTTACTATAGTAAGTAATACTATTATTTTAATTCTATTTCACTATATAAGTTTTACTAACTAATTATTGAGTACTCTTAGATATTTTACTATTTATTTTTTTAGTTACTATAATAGTTATATCTATAAATAATCTACTTAAAGCGCTTAGTCTTTTAATTATATTAAATTAGATTATAACTCTAATTTTTTAGTTTTAAATACTAATTAAAAAAAGTAGGGTAGAGATAGCTAATAAATTATAAAAAGTAAAAGTAAACTACTTTTTAAATTTAGTAAATAGCTTATTCTAAACTATAAGAGCTATATACGCAGCGCTCTAGCCGGTAATTTTATAAAAATATATTTTAAAAATTTTAATTTTAAGAGCGCGTACTACTATTATTACGTAATTTATATATTTAATTAGCTATAAGTCTTATTAATTATATCTTTATTATATATTACTAATTATTATAGTCCTATTAGTACCTATACTATTTATATAAATTTTATTAAGCTTATAATTAAATATAATACTCTAAATCCTAATATAAGTCATTTACTTTTAATTTTAGTTTTAGAATTATACTAATTTATTATAGTTTAATAATAAAATTACTTTTACTTCTAAGGCTATTTATAATATTTTAAAGTAATACTAGACTACTCTAGCTTCAGATACTAATATAGAGTTACTAGTTAATTAAAATTATAATTAGCCTTAAGATTTAGGCCCTATTTTTAATAGCTAGGATTATATTAAAGTAATATATAAGTATCTTTTTAGATTTATTATATATATATTTGTATACTAATCGAACAAATAGTGTGGCTGTGGTGGCTGTATAGGCGACCAAAAGGGGTTTCAAAAAAGGAGGAGTATATATATACCTTTATACTTTTAAAATGTAATATATTAGTATTAATATTTACCTTTTAATTCTTAAAGCCTTCTTTTTTAATCTTTATTTATATATTAGTATATTTAAGCTACTATAGGTAATTAAGAATTTTCTTTCTATTAGTACTAAAAAGTATAATTAGTAGTAATTTTTCTAAATATTATCCCATTATTATAGTTTTAAGCTTATAATAATAAATTAGCTTTTAGTAATAATAAGCTAATTCTAAGTATAAATATATAGGCTTACGCTTAGTTTAATACTTATTTTAATTTTTACTAGTACTAAAAGTAGTATTAAAGCTACGCTTACTAAATATTATAAATACTACTAATTCCTTTCTATAATTAGTATATAAAAACTATTATTAAAGTATTATAAATACTACTAATTCCTTTTTATAATTAGTATATAAAAACTATTATTAAAGTATTATAAAAAAAATATTTCTAATTTTATTTAAAGTTAAAAGTGGTTACCTAAGTATTAAATTACGCGTAATATTATATTTTATTAATTATATCTAGTTAGAAGCGATTCTTTACTCTAAAGTAATTAAAAAATTATAAATAGCTATTTCTTTTTTTATATTAAGTATTTTATATATACGCGCTTTTTTATAAAGGAGTTTTTATTTATTATACTATTAATTAGGATTCTGTCTTCTATACTTAGTTATTCTAAAATAAGTATAATACTATACTCGCACTAAATACTGTATATTAGTATTAGTTAATATAAGATTAGTTTTAAATATATATGTTATCTCTTAAAGTGTTAGTTTCTAGTAATTAAAAATTTTAATTATTATTAGCTCTATAATATTAGAGTATATTATTTTATTTATTTAGTTCCTAAGGTTTTTAAAGCGATTATTATTTATAAACTAATTAGTAAATAGTACTTTATATATTACTATATAAATAAAATACTTCTATACTTAGTTTTTATATTTCTTAAAATTAATCTTATATTATTTTCTATTTATAAAATTATGAAAATTTTATAATACTAATTATACTAAAAGTAATAAATACTACAGTTAATAATCTTCTATAAAAATAATATTTTTTTTATTAGAATTAATATTTTTCTAGATTATACTAAGGGTTACGGGGCTTATATAGGTAGTAATCCGAATTTATTATAGAGCTAGTAAGAACTAGAAGTATAAGATAATATTAGATTATAAGGATTAGAACGTTAATAGTTTTATTATAAAATAAAATTAATAATACTATTTTTTAAGGTACTTAGTTATTGCTATATACTTATAAATATAAACTAGTTTTATAGACTTTATAGCTCTACAATTTTATAGATATATAGAATTATAATTTTATTATATAATTTTATTATATATTTATATTATACTCTATATCTAATCTAAAGGTATAATCCTTTAAGTTATCTTCCTATAGGTTTTTATTATAATTATTATTAGTTTTATACTACTCTTGCCGTAGAGTAGGTATAATACTACTTTTTTTTTATATTTTTATTTTAAAAATTAATTAGGAGTTAGGACAGAGCTATATTAATAGAGTAGGCCCTATTAGGTTTAATATAGCTATAACCCTCTATATCTTTTTATAAAATATTTAAATATTTTATACTTATAAATAAAATTAGTTACTATAGCCTTTTTAGTAATACTCTACTTTTATTATTTTAAACTTAATATTTTTTATATAATCTTCTACTATAATACTTTTAAGTAATTTATTTATAAAACTTATATCTGTTCTAACGTCTGTAGCTCTTATAATATAAATAATATATTAGTTTTAAAGAGTATATATCCTTTAATATTACGTATTTATAGGCTTACTACTTTTAGTATAATCTATTAGTTATTTATAAGCTAAAATCTAAGCTAAAATTACTATAGTAGAATAGGAGTAAAAGTAGGTTTTAAATAAAGCTATAACTATAGTTAAGTAGTTAGTAGCTATTTATACTAAAATTATACGCCTTTAAAAATAATAGAAGCTTTTTAATAAATAAAAAAATACTTAGTCGGCGCTTTTTAAAAAGGAGTTAAATTTAAAAAAAAGTAGAATTAAGGGCCGTTAGTTAGTAGAATAGTCCTAAAAAAAATTTTAATAGGCGCTCTAGACGGCGTTTATACCTTTACTAACAATAATAATTTTTTAGTTTCCTACTAGGCGTTTTAAAAATAGACTTTTTATCTTCTAGTTTTTTTTTAAAAATTAGTATAGGCAGAACTTCTCTAGTTTTTTAAAATAGTTATAATTTTTTTTAGATTCCTATATATTATTTTATAGGTTTCTTTACTTTTTATACCCTAACTATTTAACCCTATAATAATTCTATCTATTTATAAACTAGTAGCCTATAATACTATTTATTTTCTATTACTACTATTTTTTATATATATTAGTTTTATAGACTACTAGTTTAGCGTTTTATAGGACTTTTTTTAGTAGTATAATATAAAAAACTAAATATATTCTTATTCTATTAGGTAGTTATAGCTTAAATATAACTAGTATAATTTACTTAAAGACCTTATAGGGGCCTATTTTAAAGTAGTTAAGTTTATCTAAAAGTCGTATACTAGTAATATTTTTTTATAATAGCTAGACTTTTTTTTAAAAGGTAGGCGGGTGTCTATATTTTTAATTATAATACTTACCTATTCTATTCTATAAGAAGATAGTATTTTATTAGAGTTATATATATATATATAGATAACTTTTTATATCTATAATTTTTTTTATACTTTATATTTTATAATTTTATTATTTTAGATACCTAGTATACTATAGAATTAAATTTATAATTTATAAAAAATAGTATAATTTTTATTATACTATTTTACGAGCTATTATAGACAAATTAGGCTATTAAAAGTAGCCCTACTTAGTTATTTTATTAGTAGTTTAAGTAGTATCCAAAGTATTATTTTATGGTTTAGTTTATACGTTTTATTTATCTATTTATTTATAGGTAGTAAGCTGTTAATATACTTTATTTAATACCTATAAGGGAGACTACTATTAACTATAGTTTAGATATAAACTAAATATTTTTATTTATAATAATTTTAGCTAGAATGCTATACTAGGTAACTACTATTAAAAAAAATTTAAAAACTACTTATTCTATACTACTTTTTTTTAGTACTGGATAAGATAAACGTATTTTATAATTTTATTTATAATAGTTATAATTCTATTATATTTAATTTTACTATTTAGGATTTTAGACCTTAGTAGCTTTATTATAAAGCCTATTATAATTACTCCCTAGAGTTATTTACGAATCTTTACTAGTTAAAGGTATCTATATAGGGCGTATTAATCTACTTTATTTTTATAGTAATCTACGTAGTCTTATAATTCCTCTATTACTATTTATTTAGTTTAGGAAAAGTAGTAATCTCTTATAAATTACTCTAAAGTTTATTTAATCTCTTAGTATTTATATACTAGTACTTTATAAAACTGTTATATAAATTCTTATTATATTTTTTTTAGAAATAAAGGTTTATTTAAAGACTTTATATATTTTATTCTTAAAAGTCGTTCTATTAGGTAGGTAGTTAATATTATTATTATTTACTACTATTTCTTCTTAGATCTATTCTAACAATTTACTTACTTACGCTTTAGTTATTACTATTAGTTTTAGTACATTATAGATAATTATATTATTTTTATTAAAATAAAGTAGTACCCCTAATACATTTACTTTTTTTTAGAGGTTAGATCTTCTATTTAAGGTATCTGCCTATAGGTTTTTAGTCCTCTTAATATAAATAATTTTAAAGTTAAATATTGTAAGTTATTCTGCCTATTACGATTATTAAAGGTTTAATTTTTTAGTTATTATAAATCTTATAAAATTTTTATAGTCTAAAAAAATAGGTATTTAGAACTTAGTTCTTTAAAGGTAAGTTCTCTATTTTTTAAACGTAGAAACTATAGCGAGTATTTTCTTATTATAAATTTTATAGTTTAGTTCTACTATTATTATTTTTTATGAGTAATAGGCCATTAAATACTTTATATTATTCTTTAGATTTTTTTTAGCGAAGATACACTCTAACTATAAAATTAAAAGTATTAGTTTTTAAAATTATTAAATATTTTAAGTTAAATATTTTTAAACCTAGTTTTTTTATAAATTCCTATATTAGTTCTTTTATAAATTATTTATATTATAGGATTTCTTTAAAAGGAACGTTTTTTTTAGTAAATTATATAAGGGGTTTTATAATTTCTATCTATTATAGTATAAATGTTCTACAGAAATTATAAAATTAAAAAAAAATTATATATTTTTAAAGTATTTAGACCTTCCCTAGTTCACGATTTTTTAAATTTTTAATAATTTAATTTTTATTTTTTTTAACTTAATAATAAAGTCTAAATAGATTGTACTAGTAATATAAAATTTATATTTTTAGAGTTTTAGATAAAGTTTAGCCTCTCTTATTTTTTAAAATATATTTTTTATATACTATTTATATTTTTCCTTCTCTATTAAGTAGATAAAAATATTATCTAGATAGACTATTATATAGATTTTAAAATATTCTTTTAAAATAGTATCTATTTTTTATTAAAAAATAGCTAGGACGTTTATATGTTTAAATAATATTATAACGTACCTAAAAAGTTTATACTTAGTTTTAAAAACTATTTTCTATTTTTTACTTTCTTTTATTTTAATTTAATAGTACGTGTTGTATATACTTAGTTATATAAATATAACTGCGTTTTATAACTAGTCTTATATATCTAATATTAATAGTAATAAGTAATAGTTCTTAATTATAATATTATTTATTTTATAAAAATTAATATAAAATTAAAACTTTATATTTTTTTTTATAAAGATTACTCCGTAGGCGGCTAAAAAAAGTTAAAGATTAGATATATCCCTTCTTAAAATTATTCTTAATATAGTTTTAAGTTATCTTAGTTTTCTATTCTATAATTTTATATACTAGTTCCTATATTAGTTACTTTTTAAATTATAGTCTTATTTTATAGTCCTATTCTACGTATTTTAGTAAATAGTTTTTTAGTTTACTAAAAATATTGTTAAATTCTTAATACCTTTCTAGTAATTATATTTTTTTATTTTTAGTTACTATAAGCTTCTAGGAGTACCAAACTATTTTAGCTTTTTAATATATAGTAGAATTAGTTTACGTAAGCTAAAGTATTTTTAGAATTATATTTTATTAGTTATTTATCTTAATTAGATTTATTATAAGATTTTTAACTATTAGTCCTTTTATTAAGAAGATTTCTAGTTTAGTTTCTATATAAATTAATTTAGAGAAGAGTTTTTCTTTTATATTATATAAGGTTTTTATTCTCCTTTATTTATATAGCGTAATCCTTTACTCTTAATGAAGTTTTTAAAAATAAAATTTTTAGTTACTCTACTATTAATTATAGTATAGACTAGATATTCTTAATATTTTATTTAAATTATAATATAAAGTCCCTATATTCTCTTTAAGGGGTTTTCTTTTCTTAGGCTAATGCTTAGTTTATATCTTTTTACTTACGTACTTTAGATATTTATTTTTTTAAATATTTATACTACAGGCGTCCTATAACGTATTTTATAAGTAGTAAAAATTTTAGTATAGAAATTAAATAACCCCTATATTTCTATTTAGGATACTACCTATAAACTTTTTTTAAAAAAAATAACGTCTATATATGGATTTTTATTAATTCTAATAAAGTATATTTTATATTTTTATTTTAGAGTTTTTTATATTTAGGATTCTAAAGTAATATAAAATACCTATATTAATTTATAGTAAGCTAAGTAGTTTATTATTATTTACAGGTTATTCTCTTCTATTTTTTAGTTAATCTTAGGTTTCTCTTAGATTAGGATTTAGTATTTTATAG
This sequence comes from Pleoardoris graminearum, assembly GCA_030770415.1. NCBI lineage: Eukaryota > Fungi > Ascomycota > Dothideomycetes > Pleosporales > Didymosphaeriaceae > Pleoardoris > Pleoardoris graminearum. The sequence goes on along the minus strand of JASEKS010000007.1, from coordinate 361,418 downwards.
GTATACGTAGTATATAGGTCTTATTTAACTATTTAACCTTTTAGGCTATATTTTCTTATTTATATTAGCTTAGTATTTTATTTATAAAAATTATAATTTATTTTACTTATTACTAGAAATTAGTAAACTTAGTATTTTAAGGGTATTTTATTTTTTAGTCCTTATAGACTTTATAAATAGTTTATTCTTTTAATTTCTTTAGGTAAAATCTTTATTTCTTAATTATATTTTTTATAGAATAGAGGTATTTTAGGTAAACTACTTTTTATACTAGTCTTACAGGGGGGGGATATTAGGAAAAGAGTACTCTAAAAAGGTACTATTTTTAAAAATTAATATAAAATTAATTACTAAGCCTAAATATATATAAATTATACCATTTTAAAGAGAAAATAATAGAAATATATATTAGGATTTTAGTTACGTCCTATTCATTACCTATAATAAATTAAAATTACCTAAATATAATATATTTTTTAACCCCTTTTTTAGGTTCCTATAACTTTTTAGTTAGTAAATATATTTAACTAAAATTTTAACTATACTCTTTAGGCCTAGTATAGGTCACGTAACTAGATTTTTAAAATATATTAGTAATCTAATAGTAAAATTATATTAATTATAAAAATATTACTAAGACTTATATAATTAATAATCACGTAATATATTATTAATATTATAGTATATAGTAATATCTTTTACCTTTTATAAACTTAAACTCCTATTTTTTTTAAAATACTACCAAATTTTTTAAAACTTAAATTTAAAATTAACTTACTTTTAAAAGTAAATACTCCTATTTTTATAATTATTTATACTTTAAATAAGCCTAAAAAGACTATTTATAATACTATCTAACGTATTAAGAATAAGAAAAAAATAAAGAAAAAAATTATAATATAAAAAAAGTATATATAGGGTGTATAAAAAAGTTAACTAAAAGAAATAAAAGAGTACTTAATAGAGACTTAACTAAAAGTCTTAAAAAAAATAATAAAAGAATACTATTAGAAAATAATCTAGAGATTACCCCTAAATAATTAAAAAGAGTTTTAAAAGAGGACGGATATATAATTAATATAAGTAAAAAAAAACTAATAATAAATAAAGAAAACGCTAAAAAAAGAATAAAATATGCTAAATACTCTATAAAAAATATAAAAAATATAAATTTTAAAAATATTATATTTTCTGATAAGTTAGTAATAAAAAGGGATAAGGCTAAAAAGGAGTATTATAAAAAAAGGGGTAATAATAGAGTTAGAAGTGAACTAGCTGTTAGCTAATTATAAAATAAGTTATTTTAATTTTTTAAAATCTTAAAATATATAACTTTTTATATATTTTTAAGCTATAGTTTTAGTTTTTTAATATTAATTATATTAATTATTTTATAGGCTATAATATTACCCTATAAGTTTAGGGTGCAATTTAAGTAAATGGTAGAAGTAATTTAGTATTTATTAAAATACCTAATTTTTTTACTTCTTATACTAGTAAGAATTATATAAATAAAGTCCTTATACCTAAAGTTAAACCCTTAATAAAAAAGAGTAAGTTATATAACCTTTTTTTACTCCTTTTTTTAATAATATAATAATATATATATATATTATTATATTATATTATAATTATAATTTTTATATTAATATTAATTTAGGTTAGTAATTTTAATAAGATAACGTCCCTCTTTATAAAACTAAAGACGTTTTAATTTAGTTTAAAAATAATAAAATTAAAGTATTTCCTTACCTAGCCTATAGTCCTAATTTAGCCCCTATAGAAAATATATAGGGTTTATTAAAATTAGAGCTAATTAAAAATAAAAAGGCTAATTTAGGTATAAGAAATAGTTTAAAAAGTATAAAGGCCGTTAAAAGAGTTATTAATAAAGAGTAGTAAAATATACTATAAAAAGTTATTAATAACTATATTTTATTTCCTCTTAACCGTTATAAGGTAATTATAGAAGCTAAAGGCTACTATACTAAATACTAGTAATTTATTATTACTAGTTTATTATTAAAAATTAAAAAAATAACTTTTATATATAATTATATAAATAATATATAAATATATAAAAATATTTTATATATTTATATATTATAAGTTCTATTATTATATATATAAAAATAAGCAAATTTTACACCTTAAATAAAAAGTTATAATAGGCTAAAGTAGGGTCCTAAAAATTTTCTATATTTACTAATTTTTATTTACCCCTAAACTCCTTAGTAAGCAACCCCTAAGTAGGTAAATAGAATAGGCTAGTTTTTCTTTTTAAAATAGTTTTTTTTGCGTATTTTTAGGCCTTACAACTAAAAAGTTATATTATTTTAAAAAAGGTAATTTTTAGAGTACTCTTTTCCTAATATCCCCCCCCCTATAATAGTTAGAAATACTCTACTTCTCTAAACCTTACATTTTTTATAAGTAATATAAGTCCTTCTTAGACTACGAAAAAAAAGCCTTTTTTCTCTTACTTATTAACTAGAATAATATTTCTATAGACTTATTAAAGTCTTTTAATTTATTCTCTAATTCTTCTTTATTAAATTCTAATTGAGTCTTTAGGTATTTTAAAAATTAGTCCTTCCATAAGTAAAACTATTTTCTTTTATTAGATTCTTTAATTACTATTAGCCGTTCTTTAGACTTATAATCTATATTTTTTTTTAGTTACATATATATTATATATATATTATTTAGATAATTTACCTAATATATAGCCTAATATTTTTTATTACTAGCTAGCCTTTTTTAGGGTTCTAATTCTTTTTTAGGATCCCCTTTAGCTTTTTTAGTTAGATTAACTTACTTCTTTTTTATATAGTTTTTAGTAATATAGCCCTTTTATTTATAGTTAAAATAGGTATTTTTTCTATACTATTTATTTTTAGTTATATTTTTATTTCTAGATTTCCCTTTATCCTTATTAGTATTAAGAATTATAGGGTTTTTTTTATTATAATTATATTATAAGTCTTTATAGGCCCTATACCGGTTATCTCTTTTATTATTTTATTTATAGAGGTAAAGTTTATTATTAATCTAAATAGTTTATTTAATTATTACTAATAATATTATTAGTTTTTTAATTCTAGTTATCTTATATTAGATTTTAGATTTTAATTTTTTATAAAATTAGTTTATTAAAACGTACTGTTTCCAGTCCGAGACTTTATTTATTATTTATTTAAAAGATAAAACGTAGACGGACACTATTTTAACTTATTAAAGTTTTAATAACTTTTTTTTTACTATTTATTTAGTGTTAATATTACTAAATATATATTTTAGTTTTTACTTAAAGTATTTATAACTATTAAAAATAAAATTAGTTTTAGTCTTCTAATTATTCTTTATATTTATCTAATAGTCTATAAAGTAGTTATTAAACTAGTTAATTATTTTTTTAGTAAAATAAATAATTATATATACTACCTTTTATTTCTCTATATTAAGATATATTTAGTTAAGATTAATATAAAGCGCTATTAATACTAAAAATTTTTAAGCTTTCTACGTATTCTATTAAATTTATTTAGTTTTATAAGCTTAAGCGGTTTACTTATTAACTATATTTTAATTTTATTAAATTATTTTTATAACGTCTTATTAACCCTTTTCCCCTTCTCTTTTACGAGGGTTTTAATTTATTTTACTAACTAATTATACGTCTTCTTTTAGAGTTTACTTTTATTATTAAAGTAATTAATCTATTTTTTTTTATTTAAACCTAATTAGTAGAGTCTAATAAAGTAGCTTATAAGAAGGTTATTAGGACTTTATTTAATAGTATAGCTTAATATTTCTTAGAGTTTTTCTAGGACACGATTATTAAAGTATAATAAGGGTTATAGGATCTATATAGATAGTAATCCTAATTTATTATAAAGTTAGTAAGAACTAAAAGTATAAAATAATATTAGATTATAAAAATTAAAACGTTAATAGTTTTACTATAGAATAAAATTAATAATACTATTTTTTAAGGTAATTAGTTATTACTATATACTTATCGAAAAGTAATAAGTACGCCTAGACAACGATCCAGGGGTACAAACGCAGTAAGGGAACTCTATTAAGTGCTAAACCGTGTACGTAATATACTATATACTTATAAATATAAATTAGTTTTATAAACTCTATAGCTCTATAATTTTATAAATCTATAAAGTTATAAATTTATTACGTAATTTTATTATATATTTATATTATATTTTATATCTAATCTATAAGTATAATTTTTTAAGTTATATTCCTATAAGGTTTTATTATAATTATTATTAGTCTTATAATACTATTACGGCGAAGTAGCTATAATATAAATTTTTTTCTATATAGTAAAAAATTAGAATTAAATATACTAATTAGGCTAGTTTAAATAATTTATTAACTAATAAGATTTTACTAAAATTATATTAGCTATTATAAAGAAATTATTAATAGATAATTAAAACGTAATTAATAGGTAATTAAGTTTAGTAGGCATAGACTTAGTTTAATAATTAAATACTTTCGTATAATAGTAAGAATAATTAAAATATATAAATATAAGTACCTACTAGTATAAAATTATATAAAAAAAATTATTCTATAGTTCTAAAGCGCCAGGCTTATAATTATAGTAAACTATATAATACTTATTTTTAAAATAAAAAGTAAATTAATACTATATATAAAATAAAATAATTAAAATCGTATATATATATATATATAATAAGCGAGTAATTACGTAACTAGATTACCTAATTAATCCGTAATCTAAGAGGGTATATAAGTCTCAATATTGCGACAGAAGCTAATTATAGGTTTAATACTAGCTATATCTATTAATATAAGCTATACGCTAGGTATTCTAACCTAGCCCTACTCCTAATCTAAGCTAGTTTTTGAGTATCCTAGAGCGTTTGGCAAAAGCGACTCAGTCACTTAGCCACAGATCTGGCGCCAGCAGCGACAGATTACAAGCTAAGCTGCTTTATAGATCCTCCTCATCTGGCACTTCTAGCAGGCGGACTTGGAATTACAGTAACACAGAAGCACGACAGCCTATTGCGCAAAAATGGCAGGCTACCGCGCCAACGTGAAAAATAAAAAAACACTAAGAGCCTACGGGACAACTACGAGCATCGCCATATTCTGCATTCTGCGATATGCCATAGGCTATGCTACACTGTCTCACGAGCTTGTGAGGACAGCAGCGTACGTATTGAATCGGACACCCACGGAGGCGCTGAACTGGAAGACGCCGTACGAAATCGTCTGGGGCAGGAAGCCGTCCGTGGCTCACATGCACCCTATCGGCTGTAGAGCCTACACCCTCAATAAGCTGCTGAGGCGCGGGGACAAGCTGAGATCTTGAGCGCTGATCGGCCACCTAGTCGGGTACGATTCCACGAATATCTGGAGGATCTGGCTACCGACAAAAGACGAGGTAATACGGACGCGCGACGTCGTATTTGATCCACAGAGGTTCTATGAGGGCCCTGATGGATACACCACTGAAGGCGTGATCGAGGAAGTTGTCGAGCTGCTGGCGCTCGCTGAGCCGACGCCAGAAGACGATATCGACACCGATGAGCTCCTGACGATGCGTCAGAGTAGAGCAGATCAGCCTGCAACGAATCAGCAGTCGGACCTGGGGGGTGAGGATATCGGAGAGGTTATCAGAGTCAACAGAACTGCAAGCCCCGAGCGACAGCGTCAGCTGCCTACACCCGAGCCGTCGATAGAGCCTGAGAGCGTTGATGGAGACTGCGAGGTTGAGGATGCCGGAGATCCGGAAGCATCCCCCGGAGCCGGAGCAACGATTACCCGTATAGAGACACCATCAACAACAGAGCTATCAGCTACTCAGATCCCTGACTACCTACCTGATCGATACGCGAACAATGCGCCTAGGCGCCGCAACCTAGATCCGACAGATCCGTCGAATATCGTCGAGGGCAAGCGAACGCTCAAGCAGAGGATTCTGGCTGTCAACCTGCCATCAGCGTGGCAGGCGCCTGATACCCATGACTACCTGAGAACGTTCAGTATAGCAATATCGAGGCCTGACCCAGTAGCGAGGCTACATCGCTCGCAGTTACCACCCGAACCGAGATCTCTGCGTGAGCTCGATGCGCACCCTCTAGGACACCACTTCCGTAAGGCTGCTGAGCTCGAATACCAGCAGATTTGGAACAAGGGCTGTTTTGCCAGAACAGCGAGAACGGAGACCACCGCCGACGGCGAGGTACTCCCATTGAGATGGGTATTTACCTATAAGCTAGATGAGGACGGCTTTCTTGTCAAGTATAAGGCTCGACTAGTCGTACGCGGCGACCTGCAGCAGGACTTTGACGACACATATGCCGCCACCCTAGCTGTGAGGACGCTCAGAGCGGTACTCGCTCTAGCCAACCAATTCGATCTAGAGTTAGAGCAATATGATGCTCCCAATGCCTTCCTCAACGCGAAGATCGAGAGGAAGCTCTACGTACAGACGCCTGAGGGATTCCGACACCGAGATGGACAGCTGCTCCGAGTGCTACGCGCGCTCTATGGGCTCAAGGACGCACCACAGCTATGGTTCGAGGAGCTGAGCCGAACATTGCGCTCACTAGGGCTGACGCAGGTGCCAGGCTTCCCATGCCTATACACCAACAGGTGGCTGATTCTGTTCGTATATGTTGACGATATTGTGATGGCCTTCGACCAGTCAAATCGCCATCTACACCGTGAGTTCGAGTGCGCGCTAGAGAGGTGCTGCGACCTCAAGCTACTAGGGCCACTGAGCTGGTTCCTAGGAATCCGGATTGTGCGCGATAGGAGAACGCGCAAGCTCTGGCTGATACAGGACGCGTACATCGACAAGGTCGCTCGCCAATTTGGCATCAGACTGACAGGAAGAAGCTGCGATATGCCAATGACTGAGAACTGGCTTGAGAAGTCGCTCGAGGAGCCGAACGCGATCAGGAAGAAGATCTATCAGCAGCTTGTTCGCCACCTAGGATACCTTACCTGCTGCACGCGACCACATTGCTCGAGGAGCCATGTGATACTGGCGAGCCACCTTACCAACCCAGGCGAAGCTCACCTGAGAGCTGCACGACGAGTATGGCTGTACATACTCTCCACCAAGTTCCTGGCCCTACAGGCAGAGGCCTGTGACGAGGGTGCGCAGGAATATATCGCTGATGCGGGCAACCACGATCCCGTCTTCCCCGGGGCATCAGATGCAGCGTTTGCTGACGAGCCCAACACACGCCGTAGTTCGCAGGGATATGTATTCCGACTGTACGGCATGACAATTGATTGGAAATCGACCATCCAGCGATCTGTAACTAAGTCAACTACTAAGGCGGAGCTGCTAGCTCTATCACTGGCTGGTTCATAGATAGAAGAATAGAATCAATTCTTTAGGGGGATGTCCTATAAGATAAATAATACCCTAATACTTTAGTATAATAACTAGTAGACAGTTAGTATCGCTACCTAGTAAAAAAACAAGCTAAATATTAAGCTTAAGTACGTCGACGTCTATTAGTTATAGGTATAACAGGAGGTGCAGGTAGGTTAGTTAAAAGTTAAGTAAGTTAAGACTACTAATATACCAGCCGACAGCATAACCAAAATCCTAGGGTAATAAAAGTAAGCTAAGTTTCTAAGGCAACTACGCCTAGTAGATATATCTGCTTACCTTAATCAGATATAGGGGGTGCGGAATACTAGTTTATAAGCCTCTTTTCTTCCTTCTTTAAGTTACCTCTTCGCTACTTACTATAAGGTAAGAGAGTATATAATAAATCCTAAGAGAGCCGACGGATAAAGAGTTACTAATAGGTATAGTAATACTAATATTTAAAATAAAAAAAGTATATAAGTCTTAGATAGCGTAAGGCTATAAAAAGAAAGTATATAGTTATCTTCTCTACTAGTATTCTAAAGATAATATAGTTCTTTATAACTTCTAATACTATTATACTTTCTTTAAGCGTTTAGAGAGGTTCTAGAGTTTAAAAATATATACTTTAAACTTAAGAATCTGTATTAGTATAAATAGAAAGATAATAAATATCTTCTTTAGAGAGTATTTAAAATAAGAAATAGTTTATTACGAGAATAGAAGCGTAAATTTAAGTAATTTTAAGAGTAGTATTAAGATTTCTTATTATTATAGAAAATAAGAATATAAGTTCTAATATAGAGATTTTTTTAAGATTTTTACTAGCTAAGTATATATTATAGATATAGTAAGGTCTTATTTTATATATAGACTATATTTAACTTTTAAAAGGATAAAGTAATAGTAAGTTTTTTAGTTTAAGTTATAGTTTTATTATACTTAAGGTCGCCCCGAGCCACCACAGCCATACTATTTGTTCGATTAGTATATAAATATATTTATTATACTTATTATAGAGGCGTTGGCTATATAATATATACTTTTTAATATTTAATAATTAGAATTATATTATAAATAGTACTAATAATAATTTAACCCCCTTTATAGTAATGTTTCTAAAAAGACTTTTTAAAGGTCCCTAAAAAGAAACTATCTAATAATAGATAGTTTAGTTATAGATCTTCTTAATAATAGATACTATAACTTAGCTTAGTTATATATAAACGTAAATTAATTTTAGAATTATTATAAACCGTCTTAATTAATAGTAAGTACTAGAGACTAGTTCTATATACTCTATATAACTTCTAATATAAATATAATAAAAATTATAAAATAATTTTATTATTTCTCTAGTAACTATATTTCTTTTATCTAAATTTATTTAAAACCTATACTAGATTTTCCTTTTAAGAAGAAGTTTTCTAGTTAGATTATTTTTAGGAGGCGTCTAATATCTAACTAGGAGATAAATATACCTTAAACTAGACTCAAGCGCCGAAATCCGCCGACATCCCCTCAGCTGGCCGAAGGGAAGACCTGCTCAAGCCATCACGTTATACTTCTCGAAGCCCCAGCGCCGGTTCTAGAGCAAGCGGCAGCCAAGACCTAGGTTCTCCTTTATTGTCGTTACTGACTTAAACAGATTATGCGATATCTAATATAAATAATAAAATATTAATTATATTAAAAAACGCGTAGAATAAATACGTAAAAAATACTAAGTAAAATAATAAAATAATAGTAGGGTTTTTAAAATCTATACTATAAATAGTAACTTTAATACTATAACTATAAAAAGTAATTTTTCTATAAAAAAGGGCTTTTTAAAGAACGTTAAAATCTAAATCTAAATATATATATTATTTACTATTATTTTTACTAATGTTTATATTAAACCTATAATAGAGACTAAAACCTTTATTATTTATAATATTACTAATAAATTATATTATTATAATATAATAAGTAACGCGTATAATTATATTATTATAATACTTAAATTTTTCGACACATTAAGTATAAAGGTATACACATACTCCTCCTTTTTTAAAACCCCTTTTGGTTGCCTACACAGCCACCACAGCTACACTATTTATTTAATTAGTATATAAATATAAATATATAATACTTAAATATATAAATTAAATTAAAAAATAAAGTAATACTACTAGCTAAAATAAGAAAATTAAAACCCTTAAATTTATATAAAAGCTTAAGCTACTAAATCTCTATCTTAAAGTATTAGAGAAGTAAACTAATATATTTACTCTTCCTCCTAAATAGCTATTTTTAATACTAATAAATAATAAAAATTACTATATAGATAACTAATTTATCTAATAGTAGTAAAAAGTACTTATTTTTATTATATAAAGAATAAGTAAGAGTAAAAACCTTAACTTCTAGTAGTAAGCTAAAAAAAAAAAATTTTTAAGTATACTAATACTATATAGATTTAAAAGCTTCTAGACCTAAAATAAAAATAGTATAAAAATAATAGTAGTAATAAAAAAGTAAATTAGTAAAGTAATATAATTATTAACTTTATATATAATTATACGTAATATTAATAAAGCGACATAACGGCTCTGTATTGCAAAGCGCAGCCGAGACCTAGTCTTGGCTCGTTGAAGGGGCACGTAATAAGGTTAGGAGAGATATCAGGTAAAGTAGAATGCGGTGGTCCTGGAAACCGAAGTCTAGTGATATTCGCAAGAACTTGTTTGATTCATACTTAGAATGTAAAGATTAGGGTTCGGGGTTCGATTCGATTACCCGTCAAACCCATGGTTTGACTCTCCGTAACACTCCGCTAGAGAGCATCTGGTGCAGATCTTCGATCTCGCATCTAACTTCAACCTTCCTTTTGCGTGTTCTTTTAGCTAGTGCTTTGACATGTCCTGAGCTTTTGCGCTTTGCTCAGCATTTCCCTTCCCGCGCAGCTACCTCTTTTGCACCACACTTTGCTTGAGCCTCTACGATGCCACTATAGTCCATTATTCTCACCTCCTCGACCTTGCTACACCGGACTGACTTGCGGCAACTTCTTTTGTTGCTCTGTTCGAAAGGGAGCCGATTCTTATTGTAGAGAGGGTTCTCCTTTATCGTCGTTACCGACCTAAACAGATTATACGACAACTAGTATAAATAATAATATATTAATTATAGTAAAAAGACGTACTAAATAAAAATATAAAGGGCGCCTACTACTAAAGCGGAGATAAATATTTAATAAAAATAAAAAATAATAATATTAAGTAATAGTAAAGGTAAATACTAATTATAATACTATAGCTAATAATAGTAATCTATAAAGACGCTTTATTTAATATTATTTTTATTTTCTTTACTAATATCTTAACTATAATTTAAGAGTTAATAGCTATATTTAATACTAAACCTGCTAAAATAGAGATTATAATAATTTTTATTATTAATAATACTATAGATAACCTCCCTAACTACTATAAGTATATATAGATTACTAATATTATTAATAATAATATTAAGTATATAAAAAGAAGAAGTAAAATTATTAGTTAAAAAGTAAAAGGTACGCCTAAACCTTAATCTAGGGGTATAAACGTAGTAAGGGAACTTTATTAAATATTAAACTATATACGTAATAATTAAAAGCTAACTTTTAGTAAGAGCTAACTTTAAAAAATAATATCTATTTAAATAGCTACCTAATTAAATAATATATATACTAGTAGGCTAGCGGTTAGTATTAAACTAATAGCCTATATTAGTAGGTACTTAGCGGGTACTATAGGGAATAGATAATATAATATAATTACCTACGTACACTATATAAATAGTAAAAAAACTATATAAAAACTTTTATAACTTTTTTATTATTAAAGTTACCTAATTACTATATTTAATACTAAAAAGTTTAAATAATATCTATGTTTTACTATTAAGACTAATAAGGTATTAAAAAATAAAATATAAATAAGCCCTCTATACAACCTCTATATAACTATAAATAAATATTTATACTTTTACGCTTTATAGATTGCTAGATTAAAAATTAAGAATATTAAATTATATAAAAATAACTTTATCTAGCCTAAGTAGCGCGTATACTTTTTTTAGTTAAATATAATAGCCTTTACTATATTTAAAATTAGTATTATCGCCTAGATATATAGTAATATAACTATCTATAAGTAGTATATATACTAAATAAACGCTCTTACTACCTTATATAACGCTATTAATAGGTTATCCTAAAAGTATATAGTAATTATTACTAAAAGTATAAAAAAGCTAGTAGTATACTATAAAAATAAAATTTATAATTTTAAGCAATAGTTAAAGTAAGTATAGAGTATATATTTATATACGCGTAAAAAGAGGGATTAAGTAAAAATAAAAGCGTAGAAGAGTTACTAAGCGTAAATATTTATAGTAAGTAGTAATAGTAGTAGTATTTTAAAATATATAATTTTTTAAATTATAACTAATAGAAGTACCTAAAAAGGCTTAAATTAATTAATACTTTACTAGGGATTTTTTATTAAGAATCCTTTATTAGAGATCCTTTATTAGGGATTCTTTATTAGGGATTCTTTGTTAAAAATCCTTTATTAGAAATTAAAATTATCCTTATAGAGAAAGAGTTAGTAAAAAGGTTATTATTATTAAGTTATTAGGTATTAGAGAAAGCTGCTAGTAATAGCAGCAAAAAAATTTTATATTAGAGGCCTTAGCGCTTTAAAAAGTATAATATTATAAAATTAAATTAAACCGTATTAAATAAAAACTATTAAAGTAATAATAAACTCTATATATTAATTTTAGTAAATGTGACACAGTTTTACACTTAGGTTATCTAAGTAAAATAGTTTTTTACCTCCTACTCAGGAGGGTAAAATTATTAGTAAAAGTATAAAGACTAAACTAAAGGCTATTAAAAAATAATAAAAGCTTAAACTCCTAAAACTATATTTTAAAATCTTAGAAGAGTAAACCTATATATTTATTTATTTTTATTAAAAAGGTTTTTTACTTATATAAATAGGAGGAGATTTTTTTAAAAAAAAATAATTACTAGTATATCTAAAGTTAACTCCTTCCTCTTTAAATAATTATTAAAAAGTATAACTATTAAGACTAAAATAGGCTTACTTTAATAGAGTAGGCTATAAAAAAAAGAATTAATAAGTATACTAATACTATATAGATCTAGGATCTCCTAAATATAGATAAATAGCGTAAAAATAATAGTAATAGTAAAAAAAATAGGTTAATAGTAAATTAATTAAATAAGTGTTAACTTTATATATAATTATACGTAATATTAATAAAGCGATATAACAGCTCCGTATTAAAGAGCGTATTATGGAGAGCACGCTCAGCAAAAGAACTTTGGGGGACGTCCGCTAGCTTCTCTAAACGTCGTCTATTCGAGCTATCGAGCAGTTGAGCGTCCTGATGGGTCTGGTTATGCAGCGCATCAAAAGCCTTTGATGTCACTGGCGCCTGAAGCATCTCTTTGTCCGTCGCCCTCTCATTGTCACCTGGAACGCGCAGTTTAGCTTATAGCTTCTGGGTATCTTTAGAAGAGGAGGCAATCTCGATGGAGGAGGCTACTGATTTGTCACCATCGTATGCATTGGACCGGTCAACACCATCAGCTGGCCATGATGCTTGCTACTGAACCGTGCTTGCCTTGTTGGAATGAAAGTGAGGGAGACGAAAAACACGTACTTAAGGTATCTGCTGACGTAGCTGCGTCTTGCTCGGTTGTGTCCCCACTGTCTAGTGGTATCCAAGGATGATAGCTTCTCATACTCGCTAGCTCTCTCTGAAGTCGACGTCGGTGGCCAAGCTTAAACCTGAGATGTCTAAGGCCTTCTTCCCGTATTTTGGAGAGAGTAACCCAGTCGATGAATCCATTTCTCCGCAGCACATCAATGTATTGGCCCAAGTCGAGAGCTTGAAGGGTCTGGTGAAGATCATTCTCCATAGCGATTGTTTTGGTTGTATGCAGACGGTGCGCAGCTGAATAAGAGAGATGATATTACCCTTTTCTGATGTATTGTGTCTTCTAAAAGAGACAAGCAGTTTAGGATTAATAGTAGAGAATGTCAGGTATCTTTTGGCGTATGACAACAAGCATTTATGTACTGAATGGGCGATCATCATGTCACAACGTACAACCGTAGGGTCCAGCCTGCCAACTTAAAAGCGATAGGAAAGATTTTCAAGAAATTTTCCTTGTGTAGAATAGCCTCGCCTTATCAATGGCACAATTCAGATCCTGTTTTATGTGTGTATGCGGCGTACGCAGGAAGCCAGTGACGTTAGAAAATGTTACTTGACTTAGCTTTGGTTAAAAAAAAAACTCTATCTAATTTTTAGCACTTTGAATTCTGCCTGGTGTGTACTTGGCCCGTCGTTTGGTTCCATGCTCCTCAAATCTTGGCACATTGCTACAGAGGGTGCGATTGTCTATGGAATGTATTCCGCGCGCTGATCTCTCGGAGATTCTTTCCGAGCGTTTGTTCTTAAGAAAGGCAACACAGGTCACGAATCCCATTTCCTTAGCATCGAAAGGCAGGCCTCAACGGAGTCCCACTTAAACCTTTGGCTACGCCAGTCAATGACAAAAGTGCCAAGGACCGTTCACCTGGCCAAGAGCGCATAATTCAATCGGTTGAGCTAAGAAAGCTATCCTATTTTTACGAAGCGCGGCTTATATGATTGCTGGACCAATCACATCTAAATATCGTCAGCATTAGGGCTCAGAATGTGCTCTTTGCAACCATGCAGGCAGACAGTAGGAGGCATTCAAACCGTGACAGATCGACAACCGCCGGTGTCAAGCTGCAGACTTATGGCGGTCATTTCAACATTGCTTTGGCAAATACATCTTGTAGAAATGTACTATCGGCGAAGCTAGAGAACTGGTACCTTCTCGCCTGCAAGGTTGGCGGGAGATAACAGATGGCGTTGAAACTGTTGAGCGTAAAGGGCTTGAGTTTGTCATGTCGCCTTGAGGGCGAAGCGGTTCGCTAAGAAATTGTTTGTTTTACTAGCCGAAAAATTCGTAACCCACCAATCTCTTGCAGCAATAGATCGGGTACGAAGCCGGCAATGGCATCTTGCAGGACGTAAAAATTGTACGGATAGCATGTGATGCTGGTCGAGGGTGAGCAATGTTCCAATACGGAGGCGGGACAATATAATCTCTACTCAGCATCCTGGAGTTCGATGTCTCCACAAAATATACTTCCAGTGGCGCGAGCCGAAACGTTATACATCTCTCCGGCCTATCATTATCGTCTTGCCCGTCCAATTGGAAGAGGTTGTCGGGAGACAACCAGCCGAGCAACGGCGTTCCCATCTCAGAGCCCAGACCCCCTCAACGGTGCCGAGAGCAAGATGATTTAAGATACGACTACAGGACCCTGGTTCCTCGCTTCAGGGGCGACAGGTTGAGGATGTTAAACCTTGATCTTCCTAGGGCTTTTGTGCCGGTTGTCATACCCGAACTGTGGCAGGAGTTAAATTAGGGTGGCATGCCTTTGCCAAGTACGCAATGGTTATAGTGACATTTGTGGCGAACCCCAGCCACCATCCCTGAAGTGCCATCCGCTTCTGCTGGTGTCTTCACGATTGTTGACTGGTCAGCTAGCCCACTAGATCCGATCTAGGTCCGTCTCTGATGACAGTTTGGTGAACCATGCATGTGATACCCCGTTACTGGTTAAGATTCTTTCTATCAGCGTCAACTTGGGAATTAGTCGAGATAGTAGTTCTTACGCCACGCTCTAATGCACATTATAGAGAGAAACTCCCTGAAAATACAGGGCTGATCTCTGATAGTATCTCAGCATTTCCAATGCTTTCCCTTCCTGGATGAATGTGCTGGACCAAAACATGGTTCCATTCATATCTTCAGAATCCGTAGACTTGTCTTCTGGTAAGGGGGATCTTGATTGGCCACCATCCTCACTGACTGATATATTACACACCAGGGATGGATTTCTGGTATGGCAATAGCTTGCCTGATGGATTGTATGGAACGCTGGCACAGGATGGAGCGAGCACCAGAATGTGGCAGCATGCTTCAGAGGCGGTTATTCATGCCCATACGTTA
The DNA here is from genome assembly GCA_030770415.1 of Pleoardoris graminearum. Taxonomy (NCBI): domain Eukaryota; kingdom Fungi; phylum Ascomycota; class Dothideomycetes; order Pleosporales; family Didymosphaeriaceae; genus Pleoardoris; species Pleoardoris graminearum. Next base: position 345,909 of record JASEKS010000007.1, on the reverse strand, counting down.
CAAAGGTGAGGAAACTTCTCGTTTATTACGACAAACTCAATCTTTGGATGGCCGGGAGGACTATACATACTGCGGGACAGTAGTTCTATATCCCAACCAATTCAACGATATCAGGGAGCCTCCTTTATAGTTCTTCTCAAGGAGCTCTTCGATTCTAGATAACTTATTCTTAATATACTATACTAGAAGTCCTGTTAAGATTAGTTATTTATTATATAAGTTATTTATTATAAGAGATAATTACTTACCTACGTTGAATTCTAATCTTAAATAGTAATATAGTAGCTAGGCTAGTATAAAAAACTAGATTTATAGTTTAAAGTTATTATTAAAGTTCTACTTGGTTTTACGTATATACTTATAAAAAATTTTTTTAATCTACTACTCCTTACCCTTTTTAAGGAGCCCTAGATTAAATAGAATATTAGTATAAAGTTTATAGAGCTATTTATTAATATATTACCTTTTTAGGTAAAATAGTAGTATAGCTATACCTAAAGTAGTTATTATTATTAAATATAATAATTACGGAAATAGAGATAGAGAATATATATATATAAATAAGTACATAGTAAATAGGTAAAAAATTTATATATATAAAATAGTCTTTATATATTCTTTACTATTAACTATAGTTTATACTCTTAGATAATAACCTTAATACTATTTTATTAAATCTATTAACTTTTACTAGTACCACTGCCTCGCGCACGTGCTATCATCACCGCCTAGAGAGGATATCAGGGAGTGAGAATCTACATGGCCATCAATACGAGCCCTTGTCGACAAGAGGATAGTCGTTATTCAGTCTTTGCTAAGAATATAAGCTAAGGAGTCAGCAGTCAGGGGCCACACTCTTGGTTTCAACCCCATCAGACGCCTCTTGCCCCCAAGCAAGGGCTGGCAGAGTCCCTTGCTAGTTCAGGAGCACAGCACCGGTCCCCGCTAGCCGGTGCATACGCGCTGCGGACCCGCCGAGGCATGATTACGCCGATTGCTTGTGAAAACTGCAGGAAGAGAAAGTGCAAGGCAGGTCGTTGCGTGCGATCTCAGTTTGAACAATCTTTTCTAACTAATCCAGTGCGATGGCGTGAGGCCGAAATGCAACGCTTGCCAATCGAAGAAACTGTCCTGCGTGTACAATATTGATAGATGGCAAGACTGCAACAAAATTGCGAGCCCATGTAAATAGATTGGCAAAGGAGCTAGATGACATGAAGTCGCTAGTGTCGTTGTTGACCATGGCGCCGGACCGGGCGACTGCTGTTACCTGGGCGACGGAGCTGGAGAAGAATGGGTTCGCCCACCATTCTGCCGAAGACATCAAAGCATCATTGCAGGTGATTATTCATTGCTCAATTTGAGTTTGGGATACTAATTTTGTTAGGCGACCCATGACCAACACCATATGTTCCAGGAAGGGCTGCCTACCCCAGGGAATGAGCGATTTCCCAACCCTCCCCGAAGCTCTACAGCGTCATATGTAAAGGATCTTCCTGAGAAGAATGATGAAACATTTTAAGAAAAGGGAAGGAATCATGGCTGACTTTCTAACAAGAGTAGAGAACAGAGCCAATCCGCGCCAACTTTCAACCTGATAGTGCTATCGGTGGAGCGGCTATATTTCTATTCAACTCTAGTACGGAAGAGCCTTTCAAAAGTTCTGTCTGCCAAGGACGCCACCAAAACGCCACCAAAATATTGATCAGCTCCTGGCTCTATGGATGTTTCTACCTTCGATATACTCATTACCGCCTTCAAGCTCGATAATCTTCTTGATATGTACAGGGATCCGTTCAATCTAAGCCTGGATCTTCTCTTAAGGTAGGTTCGCCCAGGCCTATTGCCACACCTTGACTGCGGTAGCAGATATATTGATGCCTTGAAGACTGAGATGGCTAGAAATGTCAGCACATGTCTTCTCTCGTCTATATCTATCACGTCGTACTTGTTGGACCCCTTCCTCCTTAGCGTCCTCCTACTTGCGTGGCCGGCCTAGTCGAGGAGCATCCTGGAGGTGTTCAGGACGGATCTGGATAGAAAGGACGTTTGGCTCAAAGCCTCGTTGGATAGCTCGAGCGTAGATTCGATCAACCGTCCGAGGTGGGATACCCGTTAGTTCAGCGATTTGGACGGTTGATTTGCCTATGTGCGGTGACTTTAGGACGACAATGAAGGCACGTGTGGATATATCAGTATTTGGAGCCATTACAACACCGGGAAATTGGTATATAGAATAGACGGTAGGATAGCTACAGCTTCACGAACGCAAAATTTTCAGCCAAGCATGTGGCGTTTTGGGGGCGCTTTTAGCGTCAGTCAAAACTTTTGAAAGGCTCCTCCGTACGTAAGTAGCTAGCATCGCAGCATGCCCAGTCTCATCCAGAATTGTACAATTCAGCTTGTGTGCTCAATCATACAAAAGTTCAAGTAGAAGTTAGACAGAGCTCCAGGTATCTAGGTACATAAGGAAAGGCGTCTGCGTTAACCAATTCATTGAGTTCATGAGTCAACGCGATGGCCTCGAGAATGCAAATTCTGATTACACAATAGCGATGTCTTGATAATGAAGACTTTCTAACAAGCTCAAGAGGTCCTCAAGCTGAAAAAGCTCCGGGACCGAGATGCAACCAATCAATGTATACTCTGTCCCCTTTGGTCGTAAAATAACAGGATTGTGACAAGAAGGGATCAAAAAGATGAAATCTCCAGCCACTGCTTTTCCTGGGCCGCATCCATACCACTTTGCTTTGCGCTTTGTCCAACCTAATCTCTTCGGAAGGATGCCGTCGCTAAACGTTTCAAACGAAATCATTGAACGTAGCATATGGCTCTCCTCTAACGCAGTACGAAATGAGTAGTAGTTAGAGAATGAGTCTTGGAGACGAGAGAATGCTGCTCGTACCTTCCCTTGGCCGTTTTCTTCAAAATAACTCCTGAGTGTTTCAACTTGATCTGGCCTCGAAACAGAACATCCAAACGCAAGGGCAAAAGCGCATGACTGTTGCTTGGTAACCCTGAAGGCCTCCTTCGAATGCCTATAGTGATTTATGAGCTGCTGTTCACGAGATACTTTGTATGCTTCTGTCCCAAATGGGTGGATTGACCGCCTAAGCTTGAAGGGGTTCGAAACTTCTTTCAGTATCCCGAGCCTGTACGCTTTTGTAACCAGCACCTTCTCCTTTTGTCGGAAATAGAATTGGGACGGTACGTCAGGCCGATCATGTCCAAAAACCAAACTTGAAGGATTCTGAAGGCTATAATTGCCAAACTGAGGAGCCCAGGAAGGTAGCGACGATGCTTGACGTGTCCAAGCATCGATCTCTCGGAGATGCTTGAGACTTTGAGTTTCCAGACAGATGGCCATCATCATTTCCGTATGAACATCAGATACTGTCTTGCTGTAATCGACTGTGACTCTCTGGCTCAAGCCGGGAGTGAAGCACCCCAGAAAGCCGTAGATGTTGTCTCGGGGGTCACGACAATTGCGTGATATCAGGTACCCCATCCAGTCATCAAGGTTGAGATACTTTTCTTTGGCAATTGTACCAGGTCTTAATTGATCCAAAACGTGTCGAAGGTTTTGTAGCGAATATCGGACGTCCAGCTCATTCATTCCGTCGAAGACGATATTGTGGTATTGAATGTTGCGGTATGCACCATTCCAAAAATTTTCGCATTGTTTCCAGCTAACACTGCAGATGTCGTATTGAAAGACGGCATTCTTCGAGCACATGGTCTCCTGTATAACCCAGACACGTGTCCAGTAGGATAGCTTACCAAATTTTCTCATGGCGGTAAGTGTTCTTCTCTTTCCTTCTTCCGGGTGCTCAAGCCCCCACGTATTCTGGGGAAAATGTCTAGGATTATACCTTGCTGCTTCGTAGACCATTGCTGTTATTTCCGAGTCACCCTTCCGAGCCAAATAAGTGTAATTTCTGCATTTGAATAGATGTCTCGCATCATGGAAACCTGCTTGTTGCGTTCTGCAATGTCGCATTGGTTGATGGCAATCGCGTCGATCCATATCCAGATGTAACCAGTTGTTCTGTCAACAGTGGTACGAAACTGACAGAGCGCGTCGTAGAGGTTTTGAGTAACGCTGAGCGGAGTCCCATTCACGACGATGCTAGGTGGGTCTTCAGGCGATCCCCAATGGTAGGATACTGCGAAAAACTCCCCGGCTGACGCAAGTGGAACAGTGACTAGAGAGCAGTAGACCACTTCCTTAAAGCTAGACGAAGCAAAAAGTTTGATCGGCCTAATTTCGCCGTCCTGGAGGGGAGAGTAGATCTTTCAAGTGGCATCATGATTGCGGCTCTCGAGGGAAGGGATAGGCGCATCTTCAGGTGAGGGGGCTGTGGAGGTGGACTCCATGAACAGTGTTTAGTGCTGGTCTTAATTTGAATCGTGGGTGAAAGCAACATTTAAGTTGTGAAGACAGCTGAGCGAAGGATGAGATTTAACAAAGCTTCTGCGAGGAACGACAAGCGCCGAGCAATCTGCATGCACTGCGCCACAAAACTCTGCCTCTTTGAATATCCCAAGGTTACCATCTTCAACTTCTCAAGTGGGTTATGGCGAGCATTTCTTATCGTTTAAATCAATAATATAGTTTCATTCCTTCAGTTTAGGTTTCATCGAAGCATGGCTCATCTAGATGGCTGTTAGCGCCTGTGGCAAGGCGGTGAGCACTTAGGGTTACACGCATATTGTGAACGATTGCATAGGAGCGCATTCGCCATTGGGATACCATTTGGAAGCGATCTCAATTGGTCAATCAAGGCATTTCACGCAAAAAATCATGCGCCTCGACAAGGTCTCTGTCGGAGCGGGTCGGCCGTCCTCCCTGCTAGCGGGATCGACATGTTCGTCCGTTAGTCTGCTGCAGTCACTTGCAAATTCGTCGCCGAAGGCTGACCGATGCGTCTCAACCTCACTTCGCTACTAACTCTTAAGCTGTGCGGCTAACTATGCCTTGCCCTAACTCCTCCCTCTTTGCAAGCTAAGGATAATTGTAAATGAGAGAGATGTGGACGCTCAAAGTGGAGGACTGAGTTGATTGTGTGAAGCTATCTGCAGAGCTGAATACATACTCGCGCGTCTATAGGTCACGTGGGTGTCTCACGTGATAGCACTCTACTGTTACAATAATACACTGCGATCAACGCATTTTGCGGCCAGCGATAAAGTGTTAGGATGCCTCTCACTTCAAAGTATGCAAATTTGGCCGTTCTATCGCATGATTGGCGTTCTACGCCTCCTGCCGCCGAAACAAAAGCTAAATAAAAGCCTCTTAAGTCTTGCGGTGTCTTTATCGTTCACTTTCAACTAGGACTGCTTTTCGCCGTTTTTACATTGCGGCCAAGGATCCAACATTTCGCGTATTCGCTTACTTGCAGCATTACCATTTCGGCTCCACACTTAGAGTCCAAAATGCATGTAAGGAGCCCAGTACATTGGATTTAACTCCGTCTTTTGTCCGCCTTTATACCGGACGTCCCGCAAAGACCTATCGGCACCCTCCTGTCGAGGAGGTCGGATATCTGCTAGCATCTCCTCGTCGTGCCTCTTGAATTTACTGTCGATGCTTGAAATACCATTTTGTGAAGAGACTGGACTCTCTTCCACTGCCCTCGCACTGTCTCGCAGCTTGCGGATGGCGCGATGGAGCGCGAGACTCACCGCACCATCCGACAAGCCTCCCTCCTCGTGGATCGCTTCGTAGAATGCTTTAGCCACATCCACACAGTATTCATCCGCAACTTCCCATAGGGTGCCGATGACGTGGCGGAATCCAGCGATCTGGAATCCGCTGATAAGGTGGATGTTCTCGTCCAAGAGGCGCATATTCAAAGCTGCGCCAGTCGAGCACGCAGATAGGTAGGCGAGGAAAGGTGCGTGGTCCTGGAGCCGAAGATCGCGTAGGTTGGCTACCGTGAGCAGGTCTGTACGCCAGTCCTCCAGAAGCAAAGCACTGCCCGCCGGGTCGTACGGGTCAAGCTTACCGTGACCTGCGAAGTGGAAGATGCGGCAATATTTGATGACCGCGAGGCATGCTGCCTTCTTTTTGTGTGATGTGTTTGCGCGCAAGTTTAGTCTGGTGAGGACTTTGGCCACTTCTGTTGTTTCCTGCTGCGCGAAAGGAAGAAGTGAGATTGCTTCCTCGCCTGGGTTGTGTGGCGTGTATGGCATGGAGACTAGAAGTGCTTGTCCCGGCTCTTCCGTACTGCTCTCCGATGGAATTTGCTGTCTGACGGGTATGTGCTGGCGCGAACGGCGGCGGTGTATGATGGTCTTGATCGATGAACTATAGGATGAAACCACACGGTCGATGACTGCCATGTTGGACCCATGGCGATGATAGCCCGCTGCGTGGATAGGGAGAGTAGTCAGGGCACCGGTTGTTATCCACCAGATTCGCGGCCAGCTATTTTCTGGAAGCCGTGGGGTTTCCTGGAAACCTAAGGCCTGGAGGATGGGACAAGCCACCGCATCCCAAAGGTACTCTAACATTCCGTCTGCCGTGTGATGGCTAAGCAGTCTCCTTTTCTCCATAGCCGTGTGCGCGTCAAGAGTCGGAAGCGGTATTGACTGAATGCAATGCTCTTGGACAATCAAGGCATCGCATCGCCATAGACTGACATTCACGACTACGATGGGGCCTTGGTTTGCCGCAGCTATCAATTCATCAGTAGTAGGAGAGAGTTGGAATCGTTCGAATCCTTTCTCATTTCGAATGTCGCTGCAGACTTGTTTGAATGTCCGCTCTGCCTCATGACTTCGGCGGACTCGGGCGATCCGAGGTATCAAACTTTCTTCGAATTGTTCGAGACCCGGGTGGTTTGAAATGGACGCTTCCAAATCATTGCGAGCTGCTTCGAATCTGGCCGCTAGATCTGGACGTTTCTCCCGCAGAGCAGAAACATCTGTACGGACGTCCAGCAACAGGCCTGAAATAAGACCACGGCCAAGCTCCACAATGCTGAGTGCCTTTTCCGGGCTCTTATTAGCAAAGAGTGCTGCTGCTGCGGCATTGGATGCCAATCCCGAACAGCTCTCAAGCACATATTGCTTATCTGTGTTGCTTAGAGAAACAGGGTTGAGGAAGGGTAGAAGCTCCACGCTCTGTTTGAGAAGCTCATACACTTCCTCCCAAGATTGCTGAGACGAAAGCAGGTCGCTAGCCCCTGTAGCTGCATGGATCCGGTTAAGTGGCCTCGCACTTTTGTCGTTCCAGATTTGTAGAAAACATTCTAGTGCCCGAGCCTCATCCTCGGGTCTCTTTTCGAGTTGGTATCTTTTCCATCGCCAATCTCCAAGTGATCGCAGTGCGTCCGCATGCCGGAGGAGAGATCCTCTGGCAGGAAGAGAGAGAGATTCCTCTATAAGATCGATGGCACGGCTAAGCATTTCGACGTTATCAGTGGCTTTGTAAAGGTCCTTGTAAGCTCGTGCAAAGAGTGACAACCGATGCGGTAGCTCTCTTTCATCCTCTGGAGTCATTTGTCTGACGATTTCATGGTATTCTATCGCAGTGTCGAGATCTTGTCGCAGTTGACTGTGCTCAAACTTGAGCCGCCAGCATTCTCCCAACAGAGCCAGAGCATTAGCAATCACATGCTCGCCTGCAGTGCTGTCTCTCACCTCTTCTAGGATTTTGGTTGCCTTTAGAAGCTGCGTGATGTCGTCGCGCGTTCGCATATACAGAGTCAGGGATTGTGCTGCAAGTCGGTAAAGCGCCTTCGGCTTATCTCCTGGAATTGCGGAAGCTGCTGCCTTCTCACGGAAGGCCGCGGAAAGCTTTAAATCCTCTTGGGAGTTTGTGTAAATTGCTCTGATTGCGAGACCCCCGGAAATGGACTTGCTAATTTCAGAACTGGTGCGGCCGTCACCGGCTGTAACTTCAAGCGCTTCGTAGAACAGCGTCATCGCCCGGGTGAGGTCATCGTACTGGCGTAAACCTTCGAATCTTGCAATTAGGATGTCCCCTATCTGACGTTTGGCGTCAGCGCGCTGATCGTCTGTTATGTTGGGAGCGTATTCGCTCAACTCGGCCCACTCCAACGCCTGCTCGATGTCTTCCACAGCTCCGAGGCCTCCATAGCGAACACTTAGATTGGTGGAAAGCGACCATAATCTGTCAAGAAAGCGCTCGTCTTCCATTGATGTGCAGGCCAGTGATTCCTCTATCAGACTGACGGAGCGGTTGATGTCCTCTTCCAATCCGGTATTCTGATATCGAAGCTCGAGAGCCCTAGAAAGGCCCTCCAATAAGTGAGCCCGATCCTTGATGTAACGAATCCCATACTCCAATTTCTCGATCACGGCGTTTAGATCGCTGGGTGTTCCAGAGCCACCAGCCCTTTCGGCCAGAAAGCACGTCAGCGTGTTGAAAGTGTCTTCAAATCCTGGATCTTTTGGTGGTTGTGCCGCAATCAACATGTTGCAAATCTGAACACCTTGTTCAAAGTCATGGTCATGACCAGTTAGGCTATAATGGCTAAGGAGAGCGTCGCTCAAAGTAGATGCGAGTCCGCGCCAAGCCGGTCCGTGGACTTCGAAAGAGAGTGCGTTCTTCAGAGCGTCGATTGCACTTTCTAGGTCATCAATGTTGTGGGATTGCTTCCAATGATAAAAGAGGGCTCGGGCAAGAACGTCAAGCGCCCCTGAACGGCTCGCATGGTTTGGTGGGGTGACGCGAACGGCCTGTCTTGCCGTGTCAACCAAAAGTTTGACTTGTTCGGGCGTTGGTGAGTCTTGGTACAGTAGCAGCATGGTACAAGCTAGTGCAGTTGCTACCATTGGCACGCGCGGATCGTTTGCTGGAAGCATCTCTATGACACGTTGTAGTTCTTCTCCTGTCAGGCCTATTGTGTCTTGATCCAGCGTAAATCCTCCTTCTGGTGCGTCGAGCATATTCCTGAGCATCGGTATCAAGTCAGGTCGGCGGCCAACGGGATCAAGAACTCGGGAAGACGTCGGCTCGCGTTGGCTAAGAAGGGGTTATTAGCCAATTAACGGAGAGTAGGAATCTAGGGTGCGACGAGTGAGAATTCGCTACACACTTGAGCTGCAACTGCAGTGCCAATACGTTATCGAGGACTCTCATCCGACGCTGTTGCTCCAGGCGCTCGAGTCCTTGTTTGGCGGCCCACGACTCCGCCCGCTGGACCGCTTCGTCTAGCGCAGCCCGGGATTCCGGTGCCGAGCGCAGCTTTCCCCCTAGAACGACTAGAATAAGAATGTCCAGCTCCAGTTGTGAGTCGTCCCATGGCTGTTGCTGCTGGTGTAACTCTCGAAACGCAAGCAGTCCTTCTGCGTCCATGCCGGTGATCATGGTCGAGAGCTCGCGGTCAACGCGAAATCCTTCTTCGTCCATCTTGGTTTGGCGCGGTCCACTTGAAAGAGGAATCGACGTGAAAAGAGTCGGCTCTTTGGGATGCTTGCGATGGTGGGGGGAGGGACGCGGCAGGAGAGGGTGCTGACGCAGCGAGGCTAAAGTAGGCTGAACCTCGCTCTTCCAATTGCATCAATAGTCTTTCTTATGGGGCCAAAACGGCGAACAAAAGAGGGAATCCGAACCTTGTCACAACTTGCAGACAAATACGAGACAGAAATTGGCCACGACCAGTTCATAGGGCCAATCACGTCCAACCTTTCACTGCTCATGGATGCCAGCGGAAGCCTCCAGGCTCCCGCGATATAAATGATTGGGGATCGTATAGAGAAGAGAGAAATGGGAGCCTGACCTGAAGCCTTGAGGCCCCTCTAGCGCCGTCGAAATAACCGAAAATAAGTGAAGAGAGGTTAGCAACAACATCAGCTATATCTACACCCAACGCTCTAATTAAATTATAAAAAGGGCGCTCTCAGAATCTTTACCTTCTCTCTTTACTCCTCAGAAAGATAAAAGGGGGTTAAAGGCTGTTATTTGGGAGTTTGTGAAGGTTGTATTGCCCACCCTCCATCACCTCACTTCCGATTATTTCGACGGCGCTAGAGGGCCCATGGAGCCCCGCCGACAGCCTAACGACACAGCCTGACTGACTTTCCTACCAACCAGACTGGAACGATGCCGAACCCACCAAACGTACACGCACTGGTCATCGGCATTGATGACTACTCTACCGGTAACCAGGAACGACTCGATACGGATAGAAACCCGGTTACTTACGAGAACCTAAAGGGCTGCGTGGCGGACGCGCTAGCCGTCGAGCAATACCTACTGGGTCCCGGAAACGTCGACAAAAACCGCATAACCAAGCTCCTTGCACCCCTTCCCGGACGTATACTGCCTGAGGAAGAGACCTTAGTGCCCAAGCCTACTTACAAGGCAATAAAGAACGCGCTGCTTAACATTTCGGAGAGTGAGGATGTGAAGTCCGGGGATATTGTCTACATTCACTATTCGGGTCATGGGGCGCGGGCCACCACAGTTTTCCCGCAAATCAAACCGGAGGGAAGCTGGGATGAAGCCTTGGTTCCCTGGGACATTCGCAGCGGCGGACGTTACCTCCGAGGGCTCGAGCTCAGGCTAACGCTCCACAAAATGGTGAAGAAAGGCCTACGGGTCACCGTAGTGTTAGACTGTTGCCATTCAGGTGGCTGTGTCCGGGGCTCCAAAGAGCCGTCCGTTCGCGCCGCCAACGGTTACTATCGTTCGATTCTTCCCACCGATATTCCTGACATGATTGACGAGATCCTGGAGTATAAATCGGTGTTGCTGGGCGAGCCAGCGGGCTTCAGTTTGATGACGGCGTGTCTACCCTACCAGCGAGCCGAAGAGATTCTGTTGCCTAGTGGCCGGTGGTGCGGTGTATTCACGCACTCGCTCCTGTCGACACTGACCCATGGAGTCTCTTTCCTCCCTTCTCCCAGAGCCATATTCGACAGCGTTTGCGCAAGGGTCTATGACGAGTGTCCCGCACAAACGCCTGATTTTCTCGGTGAGACCACTCGCTTCTTCAGCACTGAGGACGACTGCACGGGACTACCGGCTATAACGATCCGCCGCTTCCGAGAAGGTCTTGAGCTTGGCGATCATGTCGAACTGTCTGGAGGCCATGCGCATGATGTGGTAACAGGATCTGAATATGCGGTCATTCCATTTGGGGCTACCAACGTGCCACAACATCCAATGCGATTATTGGTGGGGACCGTCATGTCCATCTATTCGGTTGCCTCCATCCTTACTGATGACGACGAATCAAGAGAGAATGTGATGCTGGGCTGCCGTGCTGTGCGTCTCAGTGTCCCTCTCAACATCAGCTGCAAGGTTGGACTCTCCCCAGAGCTTAGGTTGGACAGTGCCACATTCATCCGTGAATGGGAAGAAAACTGTGGTAACGATAATTGGCTCGAGTTGATCAAAGGTGAGACGGATAAGCCACTCACGTTTCGAATTTCCAAGGATCAGGAAGGGCACTATCAGATCCAAGACGGTTATGGCAGACCTTGGCCCAACATCACGCCTCCGCTACCGGTCGTCAAGGTCGATGACCCCTTGGCCGTCCAGACCATTCTTTCGCGTCTACACCATTTGGCCCGCTTTCTTGCCGTAAAGAAAATATGCAACCCGTCATTGACTTCCAATCTCCGAGGCAAGATAACGTTCAAAATTTCATCCCACGGCAACAACCCGCCCCCACAACAAGAAGGAGGTGAATATCATCTCAAGGACGGACAGAAATTTGACTTGCACGTGACGAACTGTTCAGATGAACCAGTGGCGTTTGTTTTGCTCAATCTTCAGCCTCTATACGGCATCGATCGACTCTATCCTAGAAGAGGAGTCTTCGAATGCCTTGAGCCGGGTGGCACTTAACACTTAGAGGACTATGACATGTATCTTCCGCCGGCAATAGTGGAATCCGCGAAGGAATCGCCGACACTCGACATCCTCAAACTCCTCGTCACCTCTCGTGGCGAATCATTCGACTCTCTGATGATGAGAAGCATTGAAAAATCATCCCGAGCTGGAAGAGCGCACAAGGCCAATTTGATAGAGCTTTTGCATCGGATGAATAGGGATAGGGACGCGCGACCTCCTGAAATGGACCTCGACGATTGGCAAGCGCTCGAGATAAGAGTGCGAACTCAACCCTGAAGAGACGGACACTCTCTGCGGGAGAGTTAGGGGTGGGTTTCATGACAGGTCATTAGGGCACGAAAACCGTTTCTTCAAACGAAATCTTATACTCGCTATTTCCAATCCCCATAGCAGGCCATCCTGTCAATTTGCAACCCGCATTTCAATCCTCCTCAGAGTAAATTTCCTCCCCTTCATTTCAGACACAAAACAAAAGCTCTTCTCCATTCAGCTCGAAGCTTTCGCATCGTTTTGTGATGTCCTGCATGGATATGGCCTCCCCAGATTCCACGTCCACTCCATCTTCAGCGTCTGTCGGTTGGCCTCTTGTGGAGAGATAGCTTTTCCATCTGCTACCTCCCAGAAGGTACTCTGGACCGAGCTCTTTGGTCGAAAACTTCCCGATCTTGACTTTGCGGTACTGAATGCCAAAAACATTTCCTCCACTCGCAAAATACCCTCCTCGCTCTTGACTACTTGACTTAGATGACGCACTAGCGCCCACGTCGAGGACCTTGTTGATGGAAATAGGTATTCCCGTCGCTGCGGTCACCAAGGCCTCCGGAACCTGGACGCTCCCGCCTTTCTCGGACTGGTCGACCAGAGCCTGACGCACGTGCGCGTCTACCAAGATCTTGATGCCGGAGATGATGAACACGTTCCGCCGCCTCCGCAGCGCGCGCTCGAGCCAGTTCCTCACGGTGGTCAACTGGCAGGCCGAGTGCAGAAAATCTTCGCAATTGCCCAGCTGGTGCGTCTCATACGCCGCTGCTGCGATGTCCGTTGCCACACCCCTGGAGGCCGACCACTTTCCCGAAAGCATCACGGTGAGAAAAGCCGATATTCTTGAGTCTTTTGCATTCTGGACTATCGCGCTGAAGTTTTCAAGTCGTTGTATTGAGACGGCATCTGTCGGTAGGGGTGTTGAATCGGGCTGGCAGTAGTCCTGTGCAGGATCGTGGATGTTGGTAACCAGCCGACCGAGCTCTACCGCCTCCCGGGGGAGGAGATGATTAAATAGGAGCGTCGAGGTCTTCATACCGTGCTTCGCCCTTCTGCCTTACTGGGCCAGAGCATGGCGGGGTTGTGAGACGGATTTTGCACTTTTAGTTAAGTGAGTTCGCCATCTCCCGACGAGAAACGCATTCTTATTCCTTCTTATCCGCTCTGATCGTCATCGCCAATCATGGAAAGCGGTGTATGCAGGCGTTCTCGAAAAGAGACCGGAAGGGGGCGCAGTACAGACTTTGCCCCGAGAGCTGCATCGTGGTGGGGTAACGCGGAACCTCTGCGAATCGCTACGTCGTGCAGAGGCAATCAAATGTACAGGGAGGCTGACTTAGGTTACACCTTGTGCTTTTGAACTGCATTAGTGAGCGCTTATCCTTGTCCGAGGGCTCGCTTTCTTTTCGCTCGCATCTTGTTAGCAGGAAGCAGGCCATCTGACTAAGGTCGTGCCAAGAGGTGGTATAAACTAACTACTTTTAGTATTCTAAGATAATTAATACGCTATACTAAAGTAAGCGAGCTTAGTAGCTATAAATTAATTTTAAATTAATTTTAAATTAATATTTATATTTTTTTAATAGTATAGATTACTTAGTATTAATATATTATTATAACTATAAATTACGTAAGAATAATACTAAATAAATATATAAGTATACCCTAAATATATTATAAATTAATTTTAAATTAATTCTAATTAGATTATAAAAATTATTAAAATTTACCTACTCTTTTATTAGGCTATAATATTTAGTTTAAAAATAAAGAGTATTAACTTATAGTATATACTAGTAAAATAATATATAAAAAGAGATTAAGTAGTAATTACTTATATAGAGTAAGAATTAATTCTAAATTAATTTTTAATTAATTTTTAATAAATTTTAATAAGAGTAGTATTTTTTTAATAAATAAAAAAATTTAATTAATTATTTAAAGTACTACTATAGCTATAATAATATTACGTCTTTAATCTATAGCCCTAGTTTAACTCCTATATATATTTAAAATATTAAGTTTTATAAGTAGATTTAAATTAATTCTAGTATAGTTTAGTAAACTTATAAAAATTACTCTATTTAAGCTATCCTAATTACTTAATAGTAGGCTAATCTAGTACTTATTTATACTATTACTTTTACTCTACTACTATAGCTAGTTATTTAGCTGCCTAATAGCTATATAAGTTTAATTATTTTATAATTAATTTTAATTTAATTTTAATTTTTTTACTAAACTAATCGTATTTAAATAGTAGCTACTTATATTACTTTTAGCTACTCTACCCTCTATATAACCTATAAGGCAGAAAAAAAAATCTAACTTATAAATTATTTTCTTAAAATTAATTTAGGCAGTAATTTTTTTTATAATTTAAACTTTTAGAAGTATAAGAACTATAATTTTTAAATTAAATTTATTAAGAATAATAAGCGAACTATAGAGTAAGGTAATAAAAAAAAATAGTAATAAAAAATAATGCTTATATTTTTTTTTAAGTATGTTAGTTTTTTTTCTTCTTATCCTTTACTATATCTCTTATAAATTAATTCTAAGTTAATACTAAATTAATTCTAAATTAATACTAAATTAATTCTAAATTAATACTAAATTAATTCTAAATAATTCTAAATTAATACTAAATTAATTCTAAATTAATACTAAATTAATTCTAAATTAATATATAATTAATTCTAAATTAATATATAATTAATTATTTTAGTTTATTATAACTTTTAAGTTAAAAAGAATAAATATAAATATTTTTACTTCTTAAATTTATTAAAATCTTTATAAATTAATTAGTATATATTTCCTTCTATAAATTATATATAGCCTTTAAACTTTTTTAAAGTATTATCTATTCTTATACTAGTCTTTAAGTTAATACTCTAAAAGTGCTTATTAGTTAATTTTAAATTAATTTAAAATATAAAGAGGTTTTATTCTTTATTTTATTTTATAATAACTATATAGAGTGGATATATTATATAATTATAAAAGTTAGTAAGTTTTTTTATAATTAATATTTTTTTTTCTACTTTTAAGTTTTAGTTAAGACTTTAAAGCAGAGTAGGTTAAAAGAGTAACTAATAAAAGTAAAGATTTTTTATTAATTAATATAAATTAATTTAAAATTAATTATAGATTAATCTAGTTATTAATTAGAAATTAATTTAAAATTATTTATAGATTAATCTAGTTATTAATTAAAAATTAATTTAAAATTAATTTTAATTTAAATTAGTTTATTATTACTTACTAGTAAACTACTAAATACTTACTAACTATTTTTTTTTTAAAAGTAATCTATAAAGTTACTATACTTCTTTATAATTTCTATAAAGTAGAGAAGGGTATTTTTTACTCTTTTAGTACTTAAATTTTTTAAGAAAGTATTTTAAAATTAATACTATAAATAAGTCTAGTATATATAGTTATAGAGTACTAATTAGCTATTAAACTTATACTAAATTAATTTAAAATTAGTTTAATATTAATTTAAATACTTATAAATAATATATATATTATAAAAAATACTACTACTACTAATTATAGTTTAGTAGAATAGTTCTCTAGTATAAATTATATATAGCCCTTTATTATTTTTAGTAAAAAAGTCTTTTAACCTAATAGAAGGCTGATAACGAAGCGCTATAGACTTAAGGCTTTAATAGCGTCTATTAAAAATTATTTAATTTAGATTATATTTAAAGATAGGAACTATCTTTTTAATACTTATTTAATATAAATTCCTATTAGACCCCGCGCCTAGTTTAACTTAGTTAGACCTAATATAAATCTTTTTTCTCTAGTTATACTAGTTAAATTTTTTTACTTCTTTAGTACTAATACTTATAATATTAAATTTTAAAGTATATAGATATATATTTTATTTATAGTACCTATATAGTTTAGTATCTTTTTAGTATCCTTTTATATTAGGCCTATTAGCACTTAATTTATCTAAGTTTTTTTTTTACTTATACACTTTTATATACTTTTCTAATAAAAACTTCTATATAGATTCTTTAAATAACTAGTACTAATATATTATACTAAAAAAGTTACCCTAGCTAGTAATAGTATTTAAGAATATTATTATAAAATAAAATAACTACTAAAATTATTTAATTATATATTAGCGTACTTCTAGACTAAAAGATAGGATTTTAAAAACTTCCTATTAACTAAAATTTTTAAATTTAAAACTTCTAATTCTCTATTATATTAAATTAACTTTAGAAAAGTCGCGTTAAAGTATACTAAAATAAAAAAATTATAAGTACTAAAAACCTATAGACTTAAAATTAAATATTAATATTTACTAATTTTTTAGGTTCCTATTAGATACAGTAGTCTAAATAGATTTAAATTTAATAAAAAACTAATTTACTAGTATTAAAAATAATTCTAGATTTTTAGTAAAAAAAGTTTAGATTATTTACTAATAAGTAGAGTAATTATCTAGACTTAGTTTAAAAAAAAGAAAAATTAGTTAAAATATTATAAGCGTAGTTAAAACTATTATAAATATAATTAGATCTTTTATTCTAAAAATTTATTTAACTTAATTAACCTATATTATTAACTAAACTATATCTAACTAGAAATAATATACTTATTATTTAGGATAGTAAGTATTTATTATCCTTTTTAAAGCCTTTACGTACTAAGCTATCTAAAAGAACTCCTATAATTAAGCTACTTAGGAATAAAACTAATTTTATTTTTTAATAATTGTAGGCCTCTATCTAAAACCGTCTTAAAATTAATATAGACTATTATTAAAGTAAACGCTATTATAAAGTATTAGTTTAAGAATATATATCTAGTATAGTTTATAAATATTTAGAACTCTAATACTTAGTTACTTTACTAAAACTTTAGTTTAAAAATATAAAAAAAATAATTATTTTACTTTAAATATTTTTTATATCCGGAACTAAAGAGGCTAAGTATTAAATTTAGTTTTAACGCCTAAAGATAAAAAGATTTAAAAACTTTTTTATTTTTAAAATATAATTTATTAGTGCAGCTATTTAAGAAAGAGTATATTAAAATGAATAGCCTCTCTTTCTATAAGAAAAGATTACTCTATTCTTAAGGGCTTTAAATATAAGGTTTAAGTCTTTATAAAATAACTTATTTAATAAAATAGTAGTCTACTTTATAGCCTTTAATTCTAAATAATAAAACGCTTTCTTTTATAGCTAGTCTAACTTAATGCTAAGTAATACCTATAGTTAAACTAAGCTATCTATACTAAAATAGAAAAATACTATAAATAGTAAAACTATTAATATAAAAGTATTTACTTACTCTAAAATACTTTATATTTTTATAAAAGAAACTCCTCTAACTTAGCTTTAGGACTAATTATATTAAGTATTTATACCCCTAAAATAGGTAGTAGTAGATACCTATTATAATTATAAATAAGCTAAATATTTTACTTGTAATTACTTTAATCTAAAAATAAAAAAAATTAGAGTTAAAAAAATCTATAATAAAGAGTTTGTCGACGCTAATAAAAAAATATATTTAAAAAATTTTAATATTTAAGAAAAAGCTCCGCCCTAAGTATAAGTAAGTATAATTTATTAAATATTAACTTATTATTTTTACTAAAAGATCTTTATTTCTAAAACCCTTTTATACTCTATTTTAAAGAGTACGGGATTTAACTTTATATTTTTATTAATATTAGCACTTAAAAAAATTTTTTTAATACTTCTATTACACACTTTTTTTTAAATTTATTTTAAAAACTAATTTAAAAACTCCCCTACTAAATCTTAATAAAAGGATTTTTTAACTAACTTTAAATTTTTATTAATTCTTATATTTATTTATATATAAAAATTAACAATAGAACTATCTAAAACTGCCTATTTATTATTATAAATTTTAAAACTTAAAACTATATTATTAGTCTAAAATAAATAAAACGTTTCTAACTTTAACTTAATATAGTATAAAATAAAATTATATAGTCTTTAAAGTACTTTTAAATATATAACTCTTCTAAAACTATCTTAATATAGTTAGAATAGTCTATTTTTAACTAAAAAATAAAATAAAATATCTACCGTCGCAACGCCCTATAGAAATAAAATAATTATTAAAAATAATAAAATCCCGCCTTTTACTATATATAAGGGCTCCTCTATTTTTTTTATATTATTATTTTTAAATAAACTATAATAGCTCTACTTCCGCCTCTAGAACTAACCCTATAAAAGCTAATAAAATCTAATTATTCCCTAACTATTAGTTTTATTTTAGCTAACACTTTTTACTTTAATATAAAACGTTTTATTAATAAATTTTTTACTATATGTATATAGAGTAGTTAACCTAGATAAATTTACTAGTAATACGGAGCGTACAGATTATATAACTATAGTTATATAATTATATAATCTGCACTAGTAAGCAGAAACTTTATCTAGCTATTATATAAATAGTAGAAAAAAGAGAAAATATAACTATTTACTATTTATTATTTTGTACTATTTCCTACTTACTATAATATTATAGAGGACTATTACTCTGTATAAATAAAATATAATTATCCTAATATTAATTAGTAGTTAGTTAATTAAATTATTTAACTACTCTATTACTAGTAATTAATTAAATTTCTTTATGTACTGTAAATTAGTAAGGGTATATAAAAAGGTTAAATTATTATTAAATTTATACTGCGTAAAAATAATTTTATATATTACGTAACTCTTCCCCGTATTTATAGATAAAAGGGAGTATATTAAATTATATATTCTATTAAAATCTTATCTATATAAAAGATAGAAATAATTTTTTTTAAAATTAAACCGCTCTATATAAACCCGCTAGTATAGTAAACTAAAACTATATAATTAATTATATAAACTAGATAATATAATAGTACTAAAAGAAACCTCTTTTATAAAGAAAGGTAAAGAGTGTATAATAGAGATAAATTTAGATTTATTATAAAAAGAATATACTTAAAAATATAATATCTTTATATAAGTATTTAAAGACTAAACTAAATTATAATACTAGATAGAGAATTTAAATATTTAAAATAACTTATTTACTAAATAACTTAATACGTATATTAGCTGCGTTATTATAAAACTTTATATAAAATAAAGGAATAGCTAAAACCTAATTATTTTATACTATAATTTATTTACTAGATAGAACTATTCCTACTTTATATTAATAAAATAAGTATTTTAAAGAGAACTATTAGGAATTTTATAAGATAAAAGCGTACGACCTCTAGCAGATAAATAAAAAAAATATTAATAAGTTTTATATAAACTCTCCTTTAGATTGTAGAAGGATATTAGAAAGTTAAAAATTTTTAAATAAAATTAAAAAGTTTAATAGGAAGCCTAATTATTATTATAAAATAATCTATATAAAAGCTATTAAGCTTAAACCTCTAAGTCTCTAGCTAATAGCTAAATATTTTATATACTCTAGTTATACCTCTTATATAGTAAAAAAGCTAACTATTATAATATATATTATATAAGTAATTAATCCCGCTATACTAGTATTATTTAAAGAATTTTAGACCTATATTATATAAATATAAATATAGACTATATAAATTTAAATAACTCTAGACTTTATACAGTTTATATACTCTAGTATTATATTTAAGTATATATAATAGTAAACTATAATACTTAATATATTTACTATTATATAATTTTAAAATATTACTATTTCTTTTAGAAACTAGTTATAAAATATTAATAACTAGTTATCTATTAACTTTTTAACCTTTATATACTGCTTACTAAAATTTAATATTTTAACTTTTACTTATATAAAATATACTACTAGAAAAGCCTAATTTATAAAAAATAATTATATTCTAAAAAATATAGAAGAAGATAAATAACTATATTAACTACCTATATAATATTTTAGCTAATAAGACTTATATTTTATTAAGCTTTACTAGAAAATTAATATCTAAAAGTTATAATACGCTACGTATTATTTTTTTAAATATTTTAAAGAACTGCGCAGGCTAGTTTTATTTATATAATATTAGCCTAGGATATTTATAGAAATAGTTATATAATAAGTTAAACTATTATTTTAATATATATATTAATTATAACTAGTATTAGACTAACTAAACTACTATTACTTTTATATAATTTAAGTAAAAAAACCCTAATAAAACTTTGTATAAAGTCTTAAAGGTAATAATTAATAAATTAATTTTAGTATAGAGAGCTCTAGGCCCTTAGTTTAAAAAAAAAGTATTATTTTATACAGTAATTATATAAGTATATAAAAATTAACTAAAGCTTAAATAAGCTATATATTTAATAATGCCTACGTATAAAGAACTACTAAGTAATTTAAAATTTATATTATAAATTAATATAAATTGCTAATATATATACTATATTTAATTATAGGTATTATATAAGACTTTTTATATAAACTAGAAGTATACTAATAATAAAAATAAACCCCTTTAGCGCTAATAATTTTATTTTTATATATAATAACCCTTTTAGAGATCTAAAAGTATAATCTTAGTAATAAAAAAAAAGAAGTACTTTAATTACTATAAGGAAGAATACTAGTTATTAAACTATTTTATATAAAATAAGGTGCGAGTACGTAAGTAGTATATTATAATATATAAAAATTTTTATACAAAAATACCTTTTTAAGATAATATTACTTTTTATATTTAAGACTTTAAAGGATTCTTATATAATAATATAAAAAAATAAAAAAATAAAACTATATTTAACCTTAGTCTTTAAAAAAAAAGAAGTAGTTTAATATTTTACTACTACCTTATTTCTCTATTATACGACAGTAGAAGATATATTTTTTATAAATAAAAAAAAATAGCTAAATAATTTATTTTTAAACGAGAATACTATACGTAGTACTAAGATAAACTTTAAAATATAATTATAGTTAAATTTTTAATAGTTAGTAAAAGCTAGCTTAAAGTATACGTTTATAAAAACCCTAGTATAAAAATTAATTAAACTTTAAAAAAAACTACTATTAGCTTTAGAGATAATATACTAATATATACTTTTAATACTGTACAGATTAAAAATCTAATTAGTATATATTTATATACTAATTAAACAAATAGTGTGGCTGTCGTGGCTGTGTAGGCGACTAAAAGGGGATTTAAAAAAGGAGGAGTATGTATATGCCTTCATACTCAATGTGTCTAATTAGTATAATAATTTACTATATCTTAAATACTCTAATACCCTTTTTACTATTTTTAGTAAATACTAACTATATAAAAGTATATTTTAATAATATATTAAACGTTATTATACGTAAGGATAGTATAATAGTTCTAGTTATATATAAGTAAAAATATTTATTTTTTAATATAAGCCGTATAGAAGCTATTTTATTTTTTACTAAAAAAGAATTGTATAGACTTTATATATACTTTAGACACCCTTATATAGAATAACTTTATAAGCTATTTTATAATATAAGCTATAAAATTAACTCTACTATACTAAAGTAGATTTAGAAGCTATATTATTACTATTAAATATATAAAGTAGCTCCGCACAGATTTAAGTTTTTTATTAAAAATAATATCTATTTTAACTATAAAATTATTATTAATATTATATAAATCGGTAACCGCGATATCCTTTATATTATTAACTTAAAAATATTATTTTAGGCTACTACTTTTCTTAATTTAATATTTATATAAAAGATATAAATAGTTTTTATATAATACTAGATTAATACTTACTAAAGTCCTCTAGATTTTATTATATATAATCTAGATACTATCTTTATTATAAAAAAGTTTAAAAATAGTATATAAATTATAAAAGTAGAGTATTACTAAATACTAGTAAAAGCTTACTAAATAGTTAATAAGATTAACAGAGTATACAGCCTATTACGGCGAGTCTTTAATATTTTAAAAAATAAAATTAGATATTATATAAATAATAAAAATATATTTTAAATAACTATAAAAGTACTAAATAATACTATGGGCCTAAATAGCCTTATACTAATACTTTTTATTTTTAGCACGTATTTAAAAATTAGTATAATATTTTTACTATTACTAGATATTATTATATAGGCTAATACCATCTATAAAGCTTTAAAGGCCCTATAAGCTAATTATATAAATTTATACTAAGCTATATAATTAATATATATAATAGACTAAATCTATAAAAGACTCTATCACTTTTTATTAGATTAGAGGTTGTAATCTAAAAAAAAAAAAAAGATAAATAGGTTTATACGTACTGTAGTTAATTAGTAGACTAAATAGTACTATAAATCTAAAAAATAGCCTACTAACTATAAAATAAATATATATAAAACTATACTACCGTAAATCTCCTCTATATAATAATCCCCTAGCTATAAAAGAGAAGGATATAATTATACGACCTAAACCTAAGAAACTAAAAAAATAAAATTACTTAAAAAAAAACTATATAGTAGAAATCTTTATAACTTTAAAAAACATTTAATTTTATATTAATAATAAAGCTATATTAGAATAATATTATTATAATACCTAGAGCTTTATTTAAGAAATCTAATTATATAGAGATTAATTTCCTTATTATAAGTAATATTTTTAAGGCTATTATATATAATCCTGCTATTTATACAGACTATATATTTAATTTTAAAATAGTATAAAAGGTTAAAAATAAAAATATAGTTCTATATAAAAAATTTTACTATATACTTATTAGCTACTCTAATAATAATAAATAGTTTATTTTTATTTAGTTACTAACTATCTAAAGGATAAGCTAAAGACTTATTTTAGTTTTAGGCGTAATACTTTTTAAATTATATAATATAAAGTATAAATTACGTAATATTATTTAGACCTATATATAATTTAAAAACTTACTATTTTATACACTATACGTAAAACCCCTAAAAAAAATAAACTACCTCTTTCTCTTTAGTATAATTTTTTAAGTTATACGCCCCCTATATAGTATAGCTAAATTAAGTTTATACTAGTTTAAAATATACTATAACTACTATATTAAAAGACTAAAGATATTTTTCTCGACGTATAATTTATACTTACTTATAATAAAAAAAAGTAGAAATTTGTAACCTAATAAGTACATAAACAGATAATACTTTAAGTATTATTTTATTTACTTTCTTTAATAGAGAAAAAAATAAACTATAAGCTATAAAGTTTTATATAAAAAATAAGTTATTTTTTTTTATATATAAATTTCTAAAGTTTAATAAAGTAAAAATTACTCTAAAGAAAGATAGAATAATTACTATAATTTAAAAAACATAGAGTAAAGGCCTTTATATAATAAATCTAACTAATTTAAAAATTTAACAACAGTATATTAAGCAGCGTATACAAAGTATATATATTACTTTTATCTATTAACTAAAAGCTATATTTAATCTCTCTATAGCTGTATAAATAAAAGAGCTTACTATATTAAAAATAAAAGTACTAAATAAGAGAATTAAGTAGTAAATTAAGAATATAAATAAAAAATTTATATATTTTACTAAACTTTTAATATACGTAACTTTTTATTATTATAAATAAATTATTCGCAAATAACTAAGATCTTAGCTTATAGTTTAGATATTTTATTATTTTTAAAATTAAAAATTATATAAACACTAAGTTTACCATACGCAGTAATATTATTTATTAAAATTTAACTAAATATAAATAAATTACGCGAAGTATTCTTACTAGTAAGTTATATAAAATAGTTATAGGCTTTAATATAATTAATACTCTTAGTACTACTATTAATAAAATCTTTTATATAATTAACCTCTTACTAGCCCCTATAGTAGTTTATACAGATTTAAAATTTTTATATAATTATTTTATTAAGCTTAGTATAATAAATAAAAAGAGAGTTATAATAAATATTATATTTTTTTACTAATTATACGAGAACCGTAAGATCTCTAAAATATAATAAATAGTAAAAAAAAATAATTCTATAAATACTTTTATAAAAGGTAAACTAAATAGTTCTTTTATATAATTAGTATTTTCTAATACCCTCTTTTATAGTATATATATTTATACACTAATTAAACAAATAGTGTAGCTGTAGTAGCTCGGGGCGACTAAAAGGGGTTTTAAAAATTCTTTTATAGCATTAAAGCTTTAGTTAATAGGCTAGAGTCCGTATAAAAGGCTTAATAAAGTATTTTATATATTTTTTATATTTTAAATTAGATATCCCCTATTATATAAATTACTTTTTGGTATATTTTTTTTATATTATATTCTTTTACTTTATCGCATAAAGGTTAAAAGGAGAATTTTTAAAATATTATATTTAATAAAAACTCTTTACTTTTTTTATATACCCCTAATCCTTCTCTATATTAATATAAGAAAAAAAAAGATAAAGGAAACGCCTTTATACTTTAAGAATAATATTTATACTAAACTTTACGTAATTACTATATATAAGAATTATATATATTATTATAAAATATTACTAAAGTGTAATATTTTATAAAGGGTAAAAACCTAATATTACTACTATAACTTTATATATATAACTATAGCTTTAATACTCTATATAACTATATAAAGAGTATATAAAAGTAGCCCTTATAGTAAATAATTTTTATAATAAAAAAAGTTAAATTAGTATTACTAAATAAGATAATATTAATATTATATAAAGGTAACTAGTACGCCGTATACTTATTATCCTATAAAATATTACTATATAAAAAGAATTATACAGATATATATATATATATAATAATATAAAAAGCTAATAAAAATACTCTATTAGCAGCAGTTCTAGTAGGAAGAGTAATCTAAATTTAACTACTAAGTATAGGAGTCTATATAAGAGTAAAACTAAAAATAATTATAACTTATTATTATTACTACTACTACTAACTACATAAAATAAAAACTATTTTAAAAGTTTTATTAAAGGTTAACTCTGTAAAAAAAAAATAGCTAGAAAGTTAAAAAAAAATAGTATCTAAAACCACGTATAAAAATAATAATAGATAAAAAGTATAAAAAACAGATATTATAAAAAAAAGCTTTTTTTTATATCTTATTATCCTATACAGCTTTAGACTAGCTCTTCTTAACTATTACGTAATAACTTTTTACTTTTATTTACTATAATCTTACCCCTTACTTTTATATAATATATAAAATTATTAACTCTTTACTCTAGTTTACTATAATCTTAATTAATAAATAGTAGAATACTATACTCTTTTACTCTTTATTATTTTATAACGCGCGAATAATAGACTATAATTTAGTTATATAAGGAGATATTAAGATAGAGAGATACTCGTATAGAAAAAAAAACTACTTATTTATATATAGAAAGAGATATAGAAAAATAAAGTATTTATATAGTATTACTATAAAAAGAAAAATTACTAGTATATATAAAATAGTTAACCTAAATAGATTCGCGAGTAATACGGAGTATATAAATTATATAGCTATAGTTATATAATTATATAATCTATACTAGTAAACAGAAACTTTATCTAGCTATTATATAAATAGTAGAAAAAAGAGAAGATATAACTATTTACTATTTATTATTTTGTAATATTTTCTACTTACTATAATATTATAGAGGACTATTACTCCGTATAAGTAAAGTATAGTTATTCCAACACTATATCCTTTTATAAGATTAAATAAATTTTTATTTACTTTTAAAATTTAAAGCTCTAAAATAACCCTAAAAATAAAAGGCTTCTTAATAAATATTTTTCTAATAAGTATAGATAATTCTAAAATATTTTTAGTAGAACTATAGCTAATTAGTTACTTAAGTATTAATTTTATAACTATAAAATTATTTTTACTAAACCTTTTCTAAATAGCTATAGCCCTTTATATAAGTTTAATTTTAAAAAATTTAAGACTATTAAGGCCTATATTTTAAAATACTTAAAAAAAAGTTATATTAAGTATAGTTAAAGTCCTTTCGTATTTCTAATACTATATATTTAAAAACTAAATAGTAACTTACGTATCTATATTAATTACTATAAGCTTAACACTCTAACTAAAAAGAATACCTACTTAATTCTACGTATTAATAAGCTTCTAGCCTATTCTTTTAAAACTAAGTTCTTTACTAAACGTAATATTTAAGTAGTATTTAATAAGATTTGTATAAATTTTACTTTTAAAAAATATACTACCTTTAGAACTAAATATAGAGCTTATAAATATAAAATTTTACTTTTTTGTTTATATAACAGCCCGGTAACTTATTAGTAATATATAAATAATATTTTTTTTAACTATCTAAATAACTTTTATATTATATATTTAAATAATATCCTAATCTACTCCGAGACCTATAAAAAATATATTAAATAAATAAAAAAAGTATGTTAATAACTTCGCAATACTAAACTTTAAAAAAATATAAAAAAGAGTAAATTCTATATAAATTATATCTAATATTTAGAGTATATATTAATAAACTCTAGTTTAAAAGTTAACCTAAATAAAATAAAAATATTTTATAATTAGAAAGCCCCTATAACTATTATTAATATAAAGTTCTTTTTAGGCTTTACTAGATTTTACTACTAATTTATTAAAAACTTTTTTAGTATTATACGTCCTTTAAGCGCTTTATAAAGCCCTTAAATGTTATTTATATAAAGTTTAAAATACGACGCTGCATTTATATAAATTAACTAAGTTTTATTATTAATATTTATGTTATACTATTTTAACCTTAAGTTTT
Organism: Pleoardoris graminearum; assembly: GCA_030770415.1. Lineage (NCBI taxonomy): Eukaryota > Fungi > Ascomycota > Dothideomycetes > Pleosporales > Didymosphaeriaceae > Pleoardoris > Pleoardoris graminearum. The sequence goes on along the minus strand of JASEKS010000007.1, from coordinate 319,020 downwards.
TTACTTTAATAATTATAGATACGTCTAACAGTAAAATTTTAGGTATATTATTATAATAATACTTAGATAAAAAGACCTACTCTATTATATTTTATAGTTATATTCTAACTAGTTCTAAGCTAAACTAAAAAATTTATAATAAAAAACTTTTTACTATTATTACTATTCTTAATAAACAGCGTACTAAGCTTATATCTATTTAAAATTTAATTTAAGTTCTATTAGATTATCGTATCTTAGAATAGTTTATAATAATTAAAGTTTTTAATACTTAATAGGCCTACTAAATTAAAATTCTAGCTTTTTTTAACTTCTAAATATAGTACGTACTAGAAAAAAGTAATACTTAAATTAATATTTTTAGTTATAGAGAATAGAATTTTATTAATTTTAAAAATATATAAACAAATAACTACTTTTATATTTTTTTTAAATTATATTAGCTGAACTCTTAAATTAACGCCGGACTAGTCTAATAGTATATTAATAATACTATTAATAATACTAAAGTTTTATTAATAGAGAGTATCTAAAGTATTATAAGTTTTAATTTTTTTATTTTTATTAAAGCTCTACTTCGGGAGAACCGGAATAAATTTAAATAAAAAAAATTTTATAAAATAACTACTAAGTAGAAGATAGACTTCTATTATATAAAAGATATTTTTATATTAATCCTAAATCGGCTCTAGTTACGCGCCTTATTTATAAAATTTATAATTAAATATCTATTATATATTTAGGCTATACTAAGACTTACTAGTTTTTATTTAGTAAGTACTACTAAAAGAGTATAAAAGCTATCTATAAAAAATATATATAAAACTATATTACCTACTATTATATATATCTAAAATAATTTTAAGTAGTAAGTATACTTAACCTACTCTGTATTTCTAATTAACTAATATAATACCTATATATTAATTTTAAAGATTTTCCTAAAGATAAGTCTAGTTATAATTAGATAATAGTCGTTATTAACTGCTTTTTTAAATAAGTAGTATCTATTCTCTATTATAAAATAATTAATACTAGAGAAATAGTAAACTTATTTATTTAATAAGTATACTATTTTAGATATATACCAGAAACTATTATTTTAAATTATAATTTTTAGTTTATATCTAGCTTTTAGTCTAAATTCTATTAAATACTAAGTATTAGAATTGAGCTATTAACTACGTACTATAAGGAAACTAATAACTAAATAAAAATTATAAATAAGTATATTAATTAGTAATTATATCTATTTATATTTTATTACTAAGATAATTAGAGCTCCCTTTTACCTTTAATTAATAAAGCTTAAATTATTCTACCTTACTTTATTATTAAAATATTATTATACTAGATCCTCTATAGCTCTAAACTATAATAAAATTAAAATTAAAATACCCCCGCTTTTAAGGCGACGTAGGATAAAATAATTTTTAAAATATAAAACTATTTACTTAGTATATATATACTGTCTAGTAACTAGCTAAAAAAAATATAGAGTAGATTTAAGACTAAATATAATTTATTATAAATTAATACTATTACTCTATTAACTAAAATATTAATAATATAGTATACTTAGAGACTCGTAACCTAAAAATTAACTAATTAAGCTAAAACTATTTAATAAGTAAAAGGGACTCTTTAAAATTCTAAAAAAGGTAAGATATTTCTATTAACTAAAATTATTACTAAAATTATAAATATATAATATATTTACTCCTAAGCTACTTTATAAAGATTCTTAAAATCTATTACTTAGATAAAAAGCTTTAAAGCCGCCTAGTATCTCTATTAATAAAATTAAAAAATAGAAGGTTATAGAAATACTAACTAGTAAATTTTTTAAGACAATGTTAAAGTATTACGTAAACTAGGTTAAATATAATTTTAACTCTATATAGTACTTTACTTTTAATTTTATTAGAGTACCTTATAAACTAAAAGCGTTTTATAAAAAAATAATTTAATAAACTAAATCTACTAGCAGCTCCAAATACTTAAAATAAAAAATAAAAAAACAGATTAAAATAAGAGTAAAAAATAAATAAATAAATAAATAAATAAAATTTTTTTTTTATATAAAATAATTTTAGAACGCTAGACTCTACTCTCTATTTATTTAATTTAGATAACGGCAATAGAATAGTTTTAGTAGTTAACTATTTTTTTTATATTAGCTACTAGACGGATTTATACTAAACTATTTAACTTAAATAAATAAATTATTAACTATTTACTCTATTTATAATAACTGTTAATATAGCCCGCCTAAGGCCGTATACGAAACTAGTTAGATTTTAGCTAAATTTATTTTAGTTTTACCCGTCTACGTTACCTATACTAAAAAGTCTAAATTTTTTATAGCTATATTTAGAGTAAATTATAATTAGTTTATATTTTTTTTACTATTAGCCGACTTAAACGCGCGTAAAGCTAATAGAAATATATTAAATTTTTTTTTAATATACTTAAAAATCTTATAGTAAATTAATATCTAATATCTTTTTATAAATAATTATTATTTATAAAATTATATTTTTTATTCTGCGTAGTATAGTAGGTGCACTTATTAAAAAAGGGTTTTAAAAAATTATAATTTAGAGTTTTTTTTTTTAATTAAACGCCTACACGTAGCGTATATAGATTATATAATAAATAATAATAAGAGTACTAAAAAAAAATTGAATAGGTATTATAGGTAAGCTTAAGTTTAAAATTCTATAATAACTAAATTAGTAAAGCCTTAATCTATATAATTAGAAATACCTACGTTAAAAATAAGAAAGAGTAGATAAAAAAAAAACTAAAAGCGCTTAAAAAGAATTTTTTATACTCTATAAAAAATTTTTAAAGCGGCCCTACTACTACGTTACTTTTATTTAGTATTATTACTTACGTTATTACTATAAATAAAATAAAAAAATTAGTAATTAATTACGTACTAACTTACCTTTGCCTTTACTATAATAAACTAATTACTAATAAACTATAAGTTTTATAATTTTTTAATAGATAACGTGTACTCTCGATTCATAAAAAAAGACTAATATAGTATAGATAAGGGACTATTTATAAATAATAAAAAAGGGTAGTATAACGAAGTACTATAGACTTAAGGCTTTAATAATATTTACTAAAAATTATTTAATTTAGATTATATTTAGAGATAGTAACTGTTCTTTTAATACTTATTTAATATAAATCTTTATTAAACTCTACGCCTAGTCTAACTTAATTAAATTTAATATAAATCCTTTTCCCCTAGCTGTATTAGTTAAATTTTTTTATTTTTGTAGTACTAACACCCGCAATATTAAATCTTAGAGTATATAAATATATATATTATTTATAGTACTTATATAGTTTAGTACCTTTTTAGTATTCTTTTATATTAGGCCTATTAGCGTTTAATTTATTTAGATTTTTTTTTACTTACGCACTCCTATATACCTCTATAGTAAAGACTTCTATATAAATTCTTTAAATAACTAGTACTAATATAGGACTAGATTAAAAAAATAGTACTACTAATAAATAGACTAAATTAATTAATAATTAATTTGTAACTAATAATATATATTTATATAGCATAAAAGTACTTTACTATTTATAATTATAGAGAAGTTAGTATAGTAAAAAAGATATAGAGAAAAAATAAGTTATAACTAGTTTATATTTAGTATAGAAAAATTTTTACTTACACTATATTATTTTAGATAGTAGAGTATAAATTAATTTATAATTAATTTATAATTAATCTAATTTAAGTTTATAAATAAATATTTAATATAAATAAAACTTAACTCTATTTTAAATTAACTATAAATTAATTTAAATTTTATTTATTTCTAAATATTTTAAGTTTAATTAGAATCAGGATTTATATTTCTTTAGTCTTATTTTGGTCATTTTTTATTTTATATATAACTTACGTTTCTTATATTTAAATAAAGCCTTTTTTTTATACTAGAACTTCTCTTATATTTAGACTATATTTAAAATTTTACTATCTCTTTAAATTAATTATTAATTAATTTAAAAGATGTTCGGTATTAACTTATAATTATACTAAAGGGAATAATACCATAACTAAACTTCTTAATAGAGAAGATTAGTATAATTTTATTATTACTTTTTATAGTTTATATACTTATCTACGTTAAATCCTACTAAAAATAAAATTTTTAAAACTTTCTAATATCATGTTATTATTATTAGAAATAATAATAGTATTATTAAACTTTTAGCGCTTTAGTATTATTTTAATTAGTTTAATATTAATACTAAATTAATTAGTACTTTATATACTAATCTCTCTTTATATACTTTTAAAAAAATTAAGTACTAATAATAAAGTTTTACTTAAATTTATATTTAATTTTATATTTATTATAAATATTATACCTTTAGATATTTTATATATTTATATTTATAGTCCTATTACTATAAAAATTAATTTAAAATTAGTTTAGAATTAACTAATATTTAAATACCTTATAAAAGCTTATACCTTATTCTAGTATAATACTCCTTTAAAATAGTTTATTTTATAGTATTTATATATAACTATAGAGTATTCTATATAGTCCTAAGTATATTACTATAATAGTAATTAAGTCTAGTTCTTAATAGATTAAAAACTTATTAACTCTAGTAAATTTATATTAAAATAATTTAAAAATAATTTAAGTTTTTACTTATATCTAAGTAGGTTTTAAAACTCTATATACTCGCTTATACTTTTTACTAATAATAAGGCTTTTATATAATTTTAGTTTAAGTTCTTAACGTATTTAGACTAAGAAGCAGCCCTATTAATACTCTAAAAAAAAGTAGATTTAATAAAATTATATATAGCTACTAAGCTAAAACGGCTATAAATAATACTATATATTTAAAATAGTAAAATATCTCTTAAAACTTAAAAAATAAGTAAGAATTTATTTAGAATTAACTATACATTAATTTATAATTAAATTAGGATTAATTTATAATTATACTAAAATTATTTTATAATTATTTTATAATTAATTATATTTATTTACGATTTATTTTATATTTATATTAATACTAATACTAATACTACCCCTTTTATATAAATATAATTACTAAAATTCTTTTCTAGTAAGCTCTTTATAGATAGTAAAAAACTCTATAAATATTTTTTTATAGATTATAAAGGTTATTATATTAGTAATAGTACGCCTAAAAGTAATAACTAAAGTTTATATAAAAATTAGGCAAAGGATTTTCAGTAACCTATTCTTAGTATTCGGCAACCTATTTAGTTATTCGGTAACTTACGTTAAAAACTAAGCCTAAATAGGTAATTATTTAAAATATACAATATTAAACTAGTAGATAATAGCCCTAAACCTAATTTAGTTTAAAAATTTTTTAAAATATATTATAAACTCGCCTAGTTATAAAAGTTATTCTATTTTTAGTTTGTTTTTTTTCTTTACTTTTTTTTTATGTAATAAAGTTACTATTAGTAACTACCTAATTAGGAAGAAAAGTATTATATATACTATATAACCTAATAATTAGCTTTTAAAAGTACTATATTAAGTCTAATTAGAAAAAATACCGCGCTAAGATAGGTACGTAATAATTATTTAATAGTACTTAATAGTTTTATAGTTTAGTAATTTATTATTTTATACTAACTTATACTTATATATTTACTATTATAACTAATACTAAGTAGGTATTTATAAAAAAAGAAAAAAAAATAGTATATTTATAGTATAAATCGCGCTGCCTAAAATATTACTTTATTAACTATAGTATAGTACTTTTATACCTATATATTTAAGGGGCGCGCTTCTAACACCGTAAAATAAATTTAAAAATATATATATAGGCCTGTATTAAGTGCTGTAAAGTATATAATATTTATAAAATATAATATAAACTTATACTAGGTACTATAAAGAGTATTATAAAATATATAATATCTATAAAGTAAACTAATATTATAACTAAACTATTACGACCTATACTAGGCGTAGTAATTACTAATAATACTTAGTGCTATATATAGTACTATAGTACTATAAACGTATAATTAATAAATAAAAATTACTATTATATAATAGGTAAAATCCTTAAAGGCCTAAAGCTATAAATAAGGCAGCTATTATATCGTAATTTATCTATATTATAAAAGGAGGAGCTAATTAGCTTACTATTTATAAATATATACTAGTTACTAAAGATATATAGTAAGTTACTTTATAGGGGTAATAGTAATAATTAATAAATATAAATAAGTTAAAAGAGAACTAGCAGTATAATAAAGTTGTTATCTTAAATATATAAAAACGCTTACTAAATATAAGGATAAATATAAAGAACTATTTAAGTTTTATTAAAAAAATAATAGAGTATACTAACACGGGTATAAAATAGGTAAAAAATATAAAAAGCCTTAAGGCTTTTTTAGGCTAAATACTTTTAACGTAACAATAATAGCTAGTAAATTTAAAATAATAAAAATAAATAGCTAAATATATAACTAAATAAAATAAAATATTCTATATTAATTATTTTATTATAACTCTAAAACCTCTAAGTCTCTATCGAGACCGGTTTTCTTTACTACAGGGGGGTGCAACAAAAAAAGAGTACTCAAAAAAGTTACCTTTTTTAAAGTTATATAACTGTTTAATTAGTAAGCTAAAAAATACAAGAAAAATAGTATTTTAAAGAGAAAGACTAGTAGATTCTATTCACCCTGTCAGGGGCTGCTTACTAAGGGGTTCAGGGGTAAAAAAAAATTAGTGAATATAGAAAATTTTTAAGACCCTACTTTAGGCTATTATAACTTTTTATTTAAGGTGTAAAATTAGCTTATTTTTATATATATAATAATAGATACTAAGTTATATTAGTATATTAAATATTTTTATATATTTATATATTAATTATATAATTATATATAAAAGTCACTTTTTCACATGTTTAATAATAAACTAGTAAATAATATATTACTAGTACTTAGTATAGTAGCCTTTAGCTTCTATAACTACCTTATAACGCTTAGGCAGAGATAAAATAGAGTTATTAATAGCTTCTTATAGTATATTATTCCACTCCTCATTAATAGCTCTTTTAAAGGCCTTTATACTATTTAAACTATTTCCTACACCTAAATTAGCCTTTTTATTTTTAATAAGCCCTAATTTTAATAAACCCTATATATTTTCTATAGGGGCTAAATCAGGACTATAGGCTGGGTAAGTAAATAGTTTAATTTTGTTATTTTTAAACCAAGTTAAAACGTCCTTAGTTTTATGAATAGGGACGTTATCTTGTTAAAATTGCCAACCTAAATTAATATTAATATAAAGATTATAATTATAATATAATATAATATATATATATATATATATATTATTATATTATTAAAAAAAGGGGTAAAAAAGTATTATAAAACTTACCCCTTTTTATATAGGGTTTAACCTTAGGTATAAGGACTTTATTTATATAGTCCTTATTAGTATAAGAAGTAGAAGAATTAGGTATTTTAATAAACACTAAATTACTTCTACCTCCTACCTAAATTGCACCCTAAACATGTAGGGTAAGGTCGTGGCCTATAAAATAATTAATATAATTAATATTAAAAATCTAAAACCATAGCCTAAAAATATATAAAAAGTTATATATTTTAATAATTTAAAAAGTTAAAATAACTTACTTCGTAATTAGCTAACAGCCAGTTCTCTTCTAACTCTATTATTACCCCTTTTTCTATAATATTGCCTTCTAGCTTTACCCCTTTGTATTGCTAACTCATCAGAAAATATTATTTTATTTAATTTTATATTTTTTATATTTTTTAATTGTTCTTTAGCGTATTTTAATCTTTTTTTAGCGTTTTCTTTATTGATTATTGGTTTTTTTTTACTTATATTAATAGAGTAGTCCTCTTCTTTTAAAAAGGATTGTAAAATCCTTTTTTTAATATTTAAACTATTTTCTATTAATAATCTTTTATTTTCTTTTTTAGGACTTCTAGTTAAGTCTCTATTAATAACTCTTTTATCTCTTAGAGTTAACTTTAAAACTCGGCCTCTTTTAATCTTATTTATATTATAATCTTTTTTTTCTTTATTTTTAATACGTTGGATAGTATTATAAATAGTCTTTTTAGGCTTATTTAAAATAGAAATAATTGTAAAAATAGGAGTATTTGCTTTTAAAAGCAAGTTAACTTCAGATTCGAGTTTTGAAAAATTTGGCGCTATTTTAAGGAAATAGGAGTTTAGGTTTATAAAAGTAAAAAGATATTAATATATATTATAATATTAATAATATATCACGTGATTAGTGATTATATAAGGCTTAGCAATATTTTTATAATTAATATAATTTTATTATTAGATTACTAATATACTTCGAAAAACTAGTCACGTGACCTATACTAGGCCTAAAAGGGTATAGTTAAAATTTTAGTTAAATATATTCACTAACTAAAAAGTTATAGGAACCTAAAAAAGGGGTTAAAAAAAGTGCCAAGTTTAGGTAATTTTAATTTATTACAGGTAATATAAATTACGTAACTAAAATTCTTATATAAATCTCTATTATTTTCTCTTTAAAACGGTATTATTCACGTATTTTTAGGCTTATTAATTAATTTTATATAATTTTTTAAAAAAGATAACTTTTTTGAGTACTCTTTTTTTGTTGCACCCCCCTGTAATATAAGAGATAATTAACATTTTCTTTAATATATAGTTGTATAATATATAAATCTAGCATTTTAAAAATTTCGGAGACATTTAAAATCTATTTTTAATTAATTATTTAACCTTAACTTTTTAGACTTTCTTAGCGTGCATTAGCCTAATTAGGTAATAATATACTAAACTAAAATATTAAAACTAATAAAATAATGGTATATTAATAGTATATGTAAAAATTTTAATAATTACTTTTTTTATTATAGCGTAAAAACTGGTTATATTTTTAGTAATTTACACTTTAATTTATTTTTATATACTAACTCTAATAGTTATAAAAAAACCAAAATAGTAATTTAATAGAAAATATAAAACTTTATAAGTCTATAATTTTATTATTTTAATTATTTATATTTTTAGTTTGGTGTTCCTCTCACTAAACCTAATTAGGCAGAATAGGTTGCCGAATAACCTTTGCCTATACTTAATATATTAAAAAAGTCTAATAGTAGATATATAAGTATAAGTTACTATATAAAATAATAAATTATACTAAGCTATAAAACTATTAAATATTATTAAGTAGTTATTATATACTTATTTTAATAGATATAGTACCTTTTCTATATATATTTGTATACTAATCGAACAAATAGTATAGCTGTGGTGGCTCAGGGCGACCAAAAGGGGTTTTAAAAAAGGAGAAGTATGTACATGCCTTCATACTTAATGTGTTGAAAAAGATACCTTTTCTAATTAAGCTTAGTATAGTACTTTTTTAAGAATTAGTTATTAAGTTATATAGTATATAGAGCACTTTCTTTCTAACTAAATAGTTACTAATAGCAACTTTATTATATAAAAAAAAGAGCTTAATATTAAGACCTTAAAACTATAGTAAATAGATTAATAAAGGGGCAGTATACGATCCCAGAGTTTGACTGCTGCTGACGCTATATATTGTACCGAGGGTGAGGGGATGGATACGTCGTATTTCCTGGAGACCTGGGATGAAGCAAGGGGAAGAGGGGATGGAGAATGAAACCTCTTGTGAGGGTGAGTGAAGAGGTGCGACAAAGAGTTAGTGGCGGCTCAATTCGGACGTTGCCCAGGTGCGTATGCGGCGCATCTCATGATCGGTCAATCGCGGAGGCGGTGCCCTCCGGGGCGCTGATCCCACGCGACCACGTTCAATATTTCTCCATATCCGAGCTCCCGTCCTTCCTTCAACGCTAAACTTTCCAACTGGAAATAGTAGGAGAAGTTGAAGAGAGAGGAGATGGGCGATTGCATAGTTTCGCTGGTAGATAATGCCTGGATCGTTGCGTTCTGGCATGGGATATACTGTGTAGATGAGAATGGATGAGTAAATTGGAAGATGGCTGGATCCGTGTGCATGGTGAGAGAGGGGTTATCAGAAGACGCACTTGCTCTTTCCGTTTCATGCATCACCGCTCCGAGGCTGCACATGACATGTCGTTCATAGGGGTAATGCTGGTCTCGCTTCGGTTCCAACCATCAACAATCTCGAGCCGCACTGTTGTCCGAAGATCCCTCTCATGCTGCTGCACGATGCAGTCTACGACGTCGGAAGCGCTACACGAACACCCAATTGCAGTTTCGCGGAGGCTCAATTTGTAGGCGTATCGGTGGTTGAGCTCATCCCTGATGGCGATCTCGCATTCCACCAATCGCGTGCGCATGCTTCCCGAATCCAGGAATTAGCGTGCGGCAAGGAGAACAGGTCGTTTTGGACGTCTCTGCAAAGGCTGGCGCTTAGGAGCATGGAGGAAGAAGAAGGGAAGGTCCGAAAACGGGAGAAAAAGGTGCGATTCTAAACGAGGATACCTGGCGGATGTAATCAAGAGTGGACTGCACCGTAAAAGACTGATATTGAGTGGACGCGGGCGTTCTTATGCAGCTTACCCAAAGCGGTAAGGGATGATGATCGAGGCTGGGACTCGAGATTAACTTACGGCCACTGCTCCGGGGAAATGATCAGGGATGGGACGAGATGGCTGGGCCCAGAACGGCTGGTCCCGAGGACTCTAATAAAAACAATCCGCCCTCCTAGTTTTTCCTGTCTTCTGAATTCTGCATTCTTCGTTGCCGAATCAACAAGCTTTCGCGATCCCTCTTGCCCGTCACTCGTTCTGGGTCGTTTGCAGCCGTTGTACTATACTACTTCCTAATACCTACCTACTCAATTATCTTCCGCTTGTGTAAGAGGGCTTCGAAGTGAAAATGCGTTTCGCCATTGCCGCCGTTTTTGCTGCCGCCAGCGTCGCTGTTGCGCAGACGACCTCTTCTGCTGCCGCTGCGCCGACCGGGTCTGATGTTTGCGCTCAGGAGTACGTCCTTCCCAGTTCACCCCATCGTATTCCATGACAGCTCCTTCTATGCCCTCTCCTTTACGCGTCGCCAGACGCAGAGAAAGAAGTACCTCGCTAACATCACACTCGCATAGCATCGTCGACGCCTGCGTCGACCAGTACGACCGCGAAGTCAAGAAGTGCAAGGGCGACGACTACATCTGCCTGTGCGACAACTACACCAACAAGCTCACGTGTTACAACAACTGCCCGGGCAGCAAGGACCGCCCGCCGGTGCAGAACCAGGTCACGCAGTTCTGCTTGGCTGCTGCGCCGTATGTACACCCGCTACCCTCTTTACCCTTTCCCCACATGGGAACGTAGTACTAATAGGGAATATAGGCTGAGCAGCTCATCCATTGCCTCCGCAAAGTCCGCGATGAAGAGTGCCTCCGCGACGGGCGCTTCTGCGACGAGCGCCGGGGCCACGGCTACCGATGCCACTGCGAGCCCGACGGTTGCGAGTGCGAGCGGCTTCGGCAGCCAGAATACGGGCGCCGCCGTCGCGGTTCAGGTACCGATGGGGGGTGCGGTTGCGGTTATGCTGGGTTTGGCGGGGCTGTTGTAGAGACATCTGAGGAAGATGCTGTGAAGCGGGAGAGCGCTGAGGAAGAACGAGTAATGAAAGGTGTAGATACTGGAATAGTAATATTAATGCGCACATTTGATCAATTGAAGATGACGTTCAACTCTAATATTGGCACTAGGCGGACAAGTGAAGTACTACCGGCCTCTGAGGGAACGTGGTTAATCAAGAAGCCTAGGTAAGTATTATCCGGCCTTATATACACATGCTTCCCTGACACGCTCTGGTGTATGGTGAGAAGGCAGTGAGTTCTATCCCCGGCCTGTTAATGGACAGTGAATTGGCACATTGGCTGTGCTGGACACCGGGACGCGTACAAGGTCATCGCGCTGGATACGTCCTGATGCGCCGCCGTTCTGAATGTCCCAATATATGCAAGGCGCATAGCGCAAAAACTGCTTTCTACCTAACAACACTCCTCCAGCGGGTTAGCTATACAACAAATTACGCGCAAGCCTCTCGTCAATGAGGGAGCAGTATCGACATTTTTGAGTATGCTAGCATTCTGTCCACTTTGCCTTGCCGAAACCTTCCGGTTGTTCTTCATTGGCATTCCATGGCTCATAACGCCCTCTGTATGTGGGCCACATGGTACTGCTTCTCCGCGTCCTCTTTCCCGGCTTCGTTGCGTGACATTTATTTTGCGCTACGTTATTCGGCAGCTTGGTCATCCTGGCGTGCGTAGTGACCTGTTTCTTCATGGTAGCCATCTGCATGTCCCCAGGCCAACGTTAACGAAGCAAGGGATGTGTTAGATTGAAGTAGCTCAATGCTGCAGAAAGGAAAGAAGACTCCGAGGGAGCGACCAGATGAAAATATCGAACGGAAGGTGATCCGTTTGTAGCCATTATTTAGCATTGGTCTTCTGAACACTCATGTATACAAGATGAAGCCGCTCCTAGCAGGAAGTTGCCAGCTTAGAAATGCCAATACTGACGTCCTGAGTGCATCCCCCGTCGTGTACTGAAGGGTTCAATATCTTATGACAGACCATTACGATAAAAGTTATGTGGTTTGTAGTCCCAGGGGAGACTCGGCCCTTACATCTAGGCATGAACGATGAGCGCAATCCCGTACGACCGGCAAAGAGGGCGGCGTAACCACCCCGTACACTAAAAACATCTCATACTGGAGCGCTATAACAACAAGCTCATAAGCGCAGACGCAACGGCACTGTGACTATCATATCCAGTCGATCAATCAATAACATGGTTATGAACACAGCAAACGAATGGGAGCCAACCATGATTCTAATTTTTAACCCTCAACTCATCGAAACTGCGTATTTGAGCCAGAAGCGCAGAATAGAAATAAGCTTCAAGGAAAAACCAAAGACGATCCGTGGTGAAAACCATCAGTTAGGCTACCGTGAGAGTCGATGCCGAATACGTGCACCTTACAAAAGGCGGTCAACGCGGATGGAGAAGACGCTATTACGTTGGTCGCGATGAGTGCGGGGAAGGACGATGTTGGGTGCGTGTATCTTCTTTGTGCTCCGGAGTTTTTGCTCCCGGGGATTGTATGCGATGGCTTTGCAGCAAAGAGCACGAGATCGCGTGTCCGTAAGGTTTTCGTATACTGAAACTGGAAAGGCTTATTTCGGTCATGTGCAGTATTGCGAAACGCTATCTGTAAAACGTTTAAAAAGTAACCTTTGTTGTGCACGGAATGAGCCTGCTTGTATATCGTGTTTGGGCTTCAAAGAGCACGTAGAGCGTTGTAATCGATACGCATAGCCTCTGCCGAGCGCCACTGGACGCTTCATGCGAAGGACGTGTGCATGGACTGTCTCCTTTCTGCAAATGCTCGGAAGTAGAAGGTATGCCTAAAATCCTGTTCCTTTACGCATACCGGTTGGAACCAGCTTAAGCGAATTTGCTGGCCCTTATCGTGTTTCGTCTCCTTTGCGATGCTGCGATTGGTGTCAAGGAGCTGTTTAGGGGGGAATTGCATACATACGTGTTCGTATTTGCCATTGCAGCGTTCCTTAGGTCCAGTCGAGTCATTGTCGGCAAAACGCTCAACGCATTCGCTGACGGTATTCTTAATGGCGGTCTGGGTAAGACTCGTAAAAAGACGAGCCTACTGTGGGTGGACAGGACCCCAGCTCAAGTCGACCCGAAAATCGCGTAATAGACTTTTGCGCAAGAGCTTCATGATTATTCGCACATGGCGTGACGCGGGGAAGCGACCACTCACAGCTTCTCCACAAACTCTCAAAACAGGCCAATTACCTTCGGCCGCCGAAAGGCCTCTTTCGCTTCCCGGATATCCCTCAAGCTCGTGTGATGCAGATTGCCGATCTTGGTCTGTCTCTGGGGTGAGCCGAGGTCTTGTCAGAGGTTTGCGCGGTTGCGCAAGCAAAAGATGCACTATTTACTTGAGACCACCTAGTCTGGAGAGCTCATGTTGACAGACGTGCCGAGTCAGCAGTCGAGTGTGTTGAGCTGGTCTCCGCGACACCACGCATCCGCGCGGCACAAGCAGAGACGAGCGCAAACAATACCCGAGTTGGGCAGGCGCAGCGCTTGGACATGGAGCTCCACACGCCCGGCCGGGGCTGCAGAGAAAGTTTGCGTGCACTACAACGTCATTAGGCGACCTTCTTACCAGTGTCAGACAGTCTGCGCCGTCCTCCTTAGCGACAGGACGGCTTGAATCGCATCGTGCTGGCGTTTGCGCCTAGTTCCGGCACAACGGCAAACCTAGAGCTTTACGGTGAAGACGATTGGGGCAGCGAGGTCGCCCAGTCGTTCTATAGACAAAGACCCTCCTCCCCCAGATTTTCGGTCCACTCATTAAGACTCGTCGCTTAATCGTCGGATCGCCCCGCAGGCGTCGCTACCGAAGGAGAAGACGATGTCCAGCCGTGAGGCCCATTTCTTCCCACGGAACCCACGACCACGTTAGGACCCGATCGCGATGTGACGCGCCGGATCGAGCACAATTACCCACGACGAACACGATGGACGAACCGTCGCGCGCGCGCGCGGTCCTCGCCGTGTCTGCTGCGACCCTCGCCTGCTCCTCCACGTTCGTCTTCTTCCGTCTCGTGTCGCGCTTCGCCGTTCTGAAGAAACCGGGATGGGACGACTACACAATCATACTGGCATGGGTATTGGCCTTTGGCACGTCCTTTTCGATATGCTGGGGCACCACGAAGGGCTTCGGCAGACACCAGTATACCATATCAGACCATGACCTTACCCAAATGAACAAGGCTGCCTATACCTTTTCGGTGCTATATGTACGTGTCTGCAGGAGAATGCCTAGAGGTACACACCATGCTGAGACATGCAGAACCCGGCATTGATGGCCACCAAGTCGTCCATCCTCATCTTCTACCTCACGCTATCCAAGACCCACAAGGTTTTTCGATGGGCCACGATTGCAACTTTCGTCGTGGTCAATATCGGAGGCCTGGCATTGACACTCTTAAACATCTTCCAGTGCGACCCTGTATCAGCAGCCTTCTACACACCCGTCGAACCACCGCACACGTGCATCAGTATCGTCACAATCTATTTGTCCTCGGCACCGTTGAACATCATTACGGATTTGGCCATATTCTTTCTGCCTATGCCTCTCCTAACTGGTATGTGATCATGAAGTCTAAATAGTTGACACCTACTGACCGAATTCGTATCAGGTATGTAATAATGAAGCACAGCAAGCTGCAACCAACTGACTTGGATCCCTCTTTCCAGGCATGCGGCTACCAAGGAAACAAAAAATCTTTCTCGTGGTCACCTTTGGCTTTGGTGTGTTTGTCGCCGTTGTTGATGTGATCCGCATCTACTATTTGCAGGATGCACAGAGAGATACACTTCGAGCCAAACAGGCCGGCACGACTGAGCATGGGTCGTGAGTCACCCAGCCATATGCGCGAGACACAGGAAGCATTTGCTCACTAACTACTAGGACCAATGAGCGCAACTCCACTGACTTCTCGTGGTATGCTTCGTTTTCATGTATGTGGAGCACCGTCGAGATCAACACTGGCATCATGTGTGCCTGTGTGCCCGCGTTGAAGCCTCTCATCCGACGCTTTCTTCCAACATGGGTGCTGGATCAGACCGTTATGGACAAGTCGACAAGCAGAACAAGCGATAGCACGATGAAACCTACAAATACCATGACCGCGACGCGGCAGCCGAATATGCCTAGTCCTCCGGTATCACCTACTGCTACCAAGCCGCCTCCAGCTCTTGGTGACGCCGATGAACCTATAGGCATGGTGGACTTCTTGACCACGCCGGACGTGAATGAGATGCCTGGAGTGCACCGCAACAATACCCTGGTTACATGTGCGACAACAACCCGCGATCGCCGAGGCCCTTCCGCTTACTTCGACTTCGTGGATATGCAAAAGAAGAAAAACATCACATTGATGACCAATCAGGAAGCTGTGTATCCAGTTGCCATGGTTACCATTCTGTTCTTCATCTGGGGCTTTGCGTATGGACTTCTTGACATCCTGAATGCTCAATTCCAGCTTGTGGCCCACATGGCCGACGGTCAAACCGTGGGTCAGCACAGCGCTTACTACTTCGGATACATCATCGCCCCCCTTACCTTTGGTAGACTCATTTTCTGCCACTGGGGCTTCAAAGCCTGTTACATTGTTGGACTTCTGGTATACGCCTGTGGAACGCTTGTCTTTTGGCCATCGGCGGTTTTGACATCCTTTCCGGCCTTCCTCATTTCCAACTTCATTGTTGGCATGGGGTTATCAATACTGGAACTCGCGGCCAATCCATTTATCGCTCTCTGTGGTCCGCCTGAATTTGCAGAAGCAAGACTGAGTATGTCGCAGGGCATACAAGCCATAGGGACGATCGTGTCGCCGCTGCTTGCCAACAAGGTGTTATTCAACGCGTCGGCCGACAGCTTGATTGATGTACAATGGGCATACCTAGGGATTTCTTTCTTCACAGTCATCCTTGCCCTTGTATTTTACTACATACCGTTGCCGGAAGCTACGGATGAGGAACTGGAGAATGCGACTGCCCGCATGCCAATTCCACGGGACGCCACGGTCGGATCTGCCAATGTACGAGTTGTCTGGGTGAGCTTTGGACTCGGCGTGTTCGCCATGTTCTGTTACGTTGGTGGCCAGGAAAGCACGTCGACCACCTTCTCCGCGTACCTCAAGCGGTGGGCTCCTACACTTGACGTTGTGAGCTTTGAAGCCATTGAGCACACCGGCTTCGCTTGTTCACGTCTTCTCGCCGCCGTGGCATGTATCTGGATGAAACCACGTTTCATCCTCGCCTTCTTTTTTGCTGGCGCGCTTGCTTTCGCAGCAGCCGCAATGTCTGGCGGTACCAGCGGAACTGGCGCGGCTATCGTCGTCATGGTCAAGTTCTTCGAGGGTCCTCTCTTCCCGCTGATCTACGCACAAAGCCTGCGTAATTCGGGGAAGCACACGAAAAACGCGGCGGTGTTGCTCACAGCGGCTATCGGTGGTGGAGCAGTCTGGCCGCCGATCATGTATGTCACATACAAAGCGCATAGTGTGCAATATGCGTACTGCATCGTTGTCACAGCGTATACTGCTGGTATGCTTTTCCCCTTATGGCTCAACTTCCCTTGTCTCTCTGCACAACGTAAGCTGGCAGACCCTTGTCGCGATGAGCAATCAAGAAGAGAATCCGAGATCGAGAAATTAAGACGAAATAGCATGGGAACCGGCGAGAAGAACAGGAGATGGGGTAAGTTTAAGAAGTGGAGTAGGGAAAAGGATCAGTTACCTCAGGTCGAGCATAGGGAGCGCGGCAGTTGGCCAGAGGGCCTTGCGCCACCGCTTTCGCACACCCACCCAGCGGCTGCGATGAGGCTCGAGGCTTCACGAAGGCTCGACGGCTCACAGGTCGAGACACCTGTGTTCCTGAGCTCGAGGGACTCATCTTCGCATTCTGCGACGTCTACTAGCCGTCCTTCAGAGGAGCTCACAAACGAGGGGGCAAGTCCGACGACCAATCAGCACGACAGCACGCAGGTACCTGGCTTGCTAGGGCGACGGACATCTAGTTCTGATTTCAAACGGGGCTCGGGAAATAGCTCTGCTCGCTCCTCTTCACAAGCCGTGGTTAACATGAGGGGTGATTTGTCCGAACACCATGAAGCGGTATATGCCAGTCCGACGAGGAGTCAAAATGACCCTTCGATCAGTTGGGCTGGTTGAGCCCAGGTCTGCAGCGCGGAGATATTTGCATCAGCATTGCATCAGCAACTACCTACGGGTAGGTAGTCTGCTTTCGGCGTTGAAGGGACGATATCAAGGCATGATGTACATAGGTGGATATCTGGACTTCGGGAACTGTATATGTATTCATGACCGGCAAGACAAGGACAAGTGCGGGTACGTATTGGGAGGGGTCTGGATTTGGATGGAAACTTTCGACATGTTGATACCTCAGTGTTCGCACTGCTTTGTTATGTACTGCATTGACTCCAACACTCCATTATGGAGTATAGTTTAGTTTCTAGTTTCAAATATCGCATGATCATCACATTGATGACTGTAACTGCACGCGTAAGCTCTCGGTGGTCCTCGGTTGTACGTGGCCGCCAAGGCGTCTGAACATACGGACCGCAAAACGTGGCCGACATCGACCGTATATACTTCTTGAATCCATTCGCGAACGGGTACGAAGGGCGATAATCATATGCTTCTAAGCCAGTCGGCAACAGATATCGTGGTTTGGCCCCCCATACACAGGAAGAGTCGATGATTCTGCCGAGGCAACTCTGCCATACCCCACCCGCATCCTTCCCCAGCTTCCCGGCTCGCGACCCTGTATTCGGCCGACGCTGCAATGGCTTCGCGTCGCACGTTGCGGAGTGTTCATGTACACCCTGCTTGGGCGTGATTTTCAGTCGCTGTTAATTGTCCCACAGTCGAAGCTCATCAACTGCTACAGGACACCGTCCTCCTATACCATCCGCGCAGCCTTCCCATCCCTCTCCTCCCAACATGGCGCCCCGTCAGAAACAACCCGTCTACGTGCTCGGCGTAGGCATGACCAAGTTCATCAAGCCGCGCGGTAAAGTCGACTACCCCGAGCTCGGCTTCGAAGCTGGTGTCAAAGCCATGCTCGACGCGCAGATCAACTACGACGATGTGGAGCAGGGCGTGGCATGCTACTGTTACGGCGACAGCACCTGCGGGCAGCGCGTCTTCTACCAGTTTGGCATGACAGGCATCCCTATCTACAATGTCAACAACAACTGCTCCACCGGCTCCACCGGCTTATACATGGGGAGGAACTTGATCGCGCATGGGGCGGCAGACTGTGTGTTGGTTGTGGGGTTCGAGAAGATGTTTCCGGGCAGTCTGCAGGCCTTCTTCCAGGATCGGGCGAATCCTACAGGGACGACGGGCTTGATGATGAAGGAGACGAGGGGTGTTACCAAGGCGCCTGGCGCGGCGCAGATGTTTGGGAATGCAGGACGAGAGCACATGGAGAAGTACGTCTTATTCATCCACTCCTCCTCCTCCTCTGCTCGTGCACTTTACCTGATTCTAACCGACGACAGATACGGCTCCAAACTCGAAGACTTTGCAGAAATCGCCCGCATAAACCACGCCCACTCCAAGAACAATCCCTATTCCCAGTTCCAGGACGAATACACCCTCGACCAAATCCTCAAGTCCACCATGATCCACGAGCCCCTTACAAAGTTGCAATGCTGCCCGACCTCCGACGGTGCCGCTGCCGCCGTGCTCGTCTCGCAGTCCTTTTTGGACGCGCGCCCACACCTGAAGGACCAAGCTATCCTCATCGCAGGCCAGTGTCTCGCCACCGACCGACCACAACTATTCAGCCGGTCCGCCATTGAACTGGTGGGATACGGCATGTCCGAGCTAGCGGCCAAGACCGCGCTCGAGGAGGCGAAGGTTGATCCGAAGGAGGTTCAGGTCTGCGAGCTGCATGACTGCTTCAGCGCGAATGAGATGATTACCATCGAAGCGCTTGGTCTCGCACCCAAAGGCAAGGCCCACGAGCTTGTTCGCAAGGGAGGCATCACGTACGGCCCGAACTCGCAGGTCGTTATCAACCCCTCTGGCGGACTCATCTCTAAGGGCCACCCTCTCGGCGCCACTGGTATTGCTCAGTGCGCAGAACTCGTCTGGCACATGCGTGGATGGGCGAACAACCGCAGCGTCAAGGATACCAAGGTCGTTCTACAACACAACTTGGGCCTTGGCGGCGCCGCTGTTGTGACTGTATATAAGAGGGCCGATGGATCCGCAGCGAGAGATCTCAGTAACGAGGAGGTGGCAAAGAAGACTGGGCTCGGGTATAATCCTGCTGTTCAGGCGAAGGGCTTCACCAAAGAGCAAGTTGACAAGGTGCGGAGTAAGAAGGCGAGGAGTGAGTGGGCGCTGCAGGACACAGAGCAGAAGGTTGAGGCGAGGTTTTGAGCGATGAATGGGAGTTCATAAGCGTTGGCATATTCTAGCTATGATGAAATCGAAGGTTCCTGTTGCGCATGTTCTTGTCCAGGATTGTCACTTTCCGATGTCGCTATAATGCCTACCTTGTGTAGAATGCATGCGGCAGACAGCAATCAAAAGAACATCTTATGAGTGGCTGCCGCTTGGCTGTTTGGTGGCTGGCTGAAAAGAGGAAGCTAGGCGCATTGATAGCGCCCAGCTGGAGATCGCCGCGTGGAATATTTATGTTGTAGTGGATTGCCGTCTTGGAGCGGTTCCAGCTTCGATTTTCGGCGTTGATAGAGAGGCCCCGGCGCAACTTGGATAGGGATACTTTCCTCTCACTTGGCGCACTAAGCGTGTGCAGTAGAGTACAACTACCATTTCTAGCAAATCACCTTGGACCGTTAAGGAGCGATTCTCTCCAAGAGAAATAACGAGACGACATGTCGTTCTTGTTTAGAAGGAGTCTGTAGGCATCGTGAGGATAAGGACGTATTGGAGTTCATGTTTCGATTGTGAGAGCAGGCTCAGGTGCACTGTCTCAGCTAGTAAGCGAATTGCATGCCCGGCGCAGAGCGTCGTTGCGTTGATGGCAAGATAAGAAAGGTTGATGGAAGACGAAGAAGATAGATATCTCCTATGAATCGTGTCCGAAAGAAGCTAGCGCGCGCCAAGCCGCTGCACGTTTCACAGTGTTCTGAAGAATTCGTCGAGCGGGTCTCCTTTCCTCTCCCATACATACATACACGGTCCTGACTTTCTTCCTGGTCGGTTCTGCATTTCCTGAACCTGCTTTTTCTGATGGACCAAGAGCGACGACGGCTGTTCTAATCCTGGGGTTTGCTTTCGCTGGCTTTCCGTGCCGGTCTTGGAGCTCTGGGTTCGCTTTAGGCCTACATATCTTCGGCAAATTTGGAGAAGACACAGCATATGCTGTACCTGAACACGAGTGGCCATGCCTAGCGTGGGGTTAGCGCTTTGTTCTCACGGTTTTTGTTGCCCTGCTCGAAAGATTGCGTGTTTCACAGCCCGAACGTGCCGAAAATACCTTGGTCAGTCCAGCAACGAGCGCACGATGTCTGTGGCTGTGCGACCACAGCATGGATATTGAACTGCGATCAGCAATTTCATCTCTTATCCAGTGCCAAGATGTGCTCGAATCCTGCCGATCGTTGCATCTGACTCGCGACAATGCGGTGCTGGCGGGCAGCGCTCCGACACCATTTCCAATAGGAAAAGGGAAACAAAAAAGGGCCGGTCTGGAGCACCCTGACCGGCATCTAATAGAGCTTATCCCCCAACGTCAAGCCCGGTCCAGACGGGCGCTAGCTTGAACTCACCACTGCGTGTCTTCTTGGGCTCGGATCAGTGAGAAGACACTGGAAGTTGACGTCAGTGGAGGGAGTGGAGTGATGAATGTCGGACCGGCGTGGGCAGATGCGTTCGAGACATGAACCAGGCAACCGAGGACGACCAACGTGGCGCTGTTGCACGAAGCAATAAATGGTTACTTACAGCAGACAGCAGTTGGAGCGAAGCTGTACTGCGTTGGCTGACTCAGGTCATTAGACGAATGCCATGGCTCCAAAGGATGACCTCGCCGGTCGATGCTCCTGAGAGCGTGTCATGTCGGTTCCCAAGATCGCACAAGCACGCAGCTGAGCATTCCCCGCAGCTATGGTTCCGAGAGTGGACCTGGCCGGCGGTAGCGCGAGAGCACAGGAGACCTATGCCCAACGACGCGAGCTATTGTTCGTACCACACAGGCAAGTGTGTGAGCTGCTGAGAGCAGACTGCTCCATGGCAACGTGGAGCAAATCGTCCAGAGTAATTGCCATGAGATCGCAGCAATAAAGCTTGCCAATTCTCGTATTAAACCTGATGATCCCTGCCATTTCCCGCATCGTCTACCCTGCGAACAGGGATTGTATCCGCTGGCGACACCGGCCGCCCGCCTAACTGCGCTTCCGCCGCATATCCTGCGCTATTGGAGCACACGTCTCACAGCAGCAGCATGGCTGAGAACCGGCGTCGCCAAAGGCCGCCAACGCGCCGCGCAACGGTCAGCATCTGGGTGAATTCCCCGGTCGATCCGCAAATGAAGAGGCTGATGGTGCACGAGACGGGTCTTTGCTTGCGCCGCGTTCCCTGATTACCTAGTGGTTCCTCTCAGCCCTGCCAAAGTCCTCCCGCAGCTGCCGGCGACTGTCCTGCCGGCCTCTGCCTCTCTCAGTTGCTGCCTTTGCTCTTCTTTCTCACAGGATTTGCGACAGTCTTGCAGCTCCATGTCTGTACGACACTGTGGGGCATGAAAGCCTGCCATGGCGCCTATACGACTTTCCCTGCTGTCCGCAATTGCTCTTGTGTCTCGGTCTCTACAAGCCAAAGATCCAATCCAAGATTTCTGCCGACGATGGGGCCACCAAACCGCCGAAGTGGATGGCAAGCTTTACATAGATGGAGGACAAATAACATGGAATCCTATGTCCACCAACCCGCTCAACTACACGAGTAAGGACGGCGCCCCGCAAAGCGCCCGCGAAGGCATTTATCTAACGCGCATTGTAGACACATGGCTCCTCTACAGCGATCTCAATTCCACGACCCAAGGTGTTGGGATGCCGAACCAATACGCGAACCTTACCAAGAACTCGACCGTACCGAGCGTATCAGGCGGCGTGCTGTGGGCAGACAATGTCAATAAATGCTTCTACCAGTTCGGTGGCGAATATCAAAGCAATCCGACGGATTTCAGCTTTTGGACGTACGATACTATGCTAAACCAATGGAACGAATCGTCGCACTTCGAAAGCAATGTCGCATCATTGTCACGAGTGGCATATGGTGCAGGCACACAGATTGAGGACTTCGGATTTGGATACTACCTGGGAGGGTACATCAACAACCTTACGTCTCCAGGTTGGAAGGGAGGGCAGATCGCTACAAGCAGCCTGATATCATACGACTTTTCTCAAGGCCAGCTCAACAATAACAGTGGACCACCGGACAACGTTGGGCGAGCTGAAGGACAGCTGGTGTACCTTCCTGCCTCTGACGGAGGTCTTCTAATATACTTTGGAGGCATCGAGGATCCTAGTCGCAATGGAACTGTTCAAGCGGTATGTCAAGCGCGCGATCCTCGTCGTTAGATATATGCTAATCATGGAATAGGCGAATATGAGCGTAAGAGATGCCTTTCGCGCCCTCTTCTTGGATCCGCACTCACACTTTATAGATCATTCATGTATATGACATTTCATCGAACAAGTGGTACACTCAGCGAGCCTCTGGAGATGTACCAGGCCCGAGGCGGCAATTCTGCGCCGGTGCTACGTGGGCAGATGATCAGTCGTCATACAACATGTGAGTGGACTTCCTAAGACTTTCGCTATCGGCTTTGCTTACCGTTGAAAGTTATTTGTACGGCGGATTTGCTGCCAATGGTCCCGGTGGCTACGATGATGCTTACATTCTTTCGTTGCCTTCCTTCACGTGGATCAATGTCTTCAGCACAGGAAATAGCACCAACACCCAACCTTTTCCTCATGGTGCTTGTTCTGCGAACGTCATCAACCGTAACCAGATGATTATCATTGGGGGCTGGTTCACAAACTCGTCGTATACCGATTGCGATTCACAAGGTTCCCAAGGACAACACAACAGTAAGCCAAGCGAAATTTTCCCGAAAAGGAGCGTGATCTAATTGTTACTGTTAGTGAATCTTGGATACAACGGTGCAAAGAATGTCCTTTGGGACAAATATGATCCATCGGCTACAAAGTACTTCGTACCCACGCCTGTTATTTCCGTTATTGGTGGAGGGTAAGTCCGATTTCGCCGTTGTTGGGCATGCTGCGGATTTTCCTAACGTGCCATAGACCCACTGGGGGTGCCACAATAACCAAGCCCTCTACTTGGGACAATGGCGATTTGAGTATTTACTTCGCCCGCCAGGCAACATTTACAGCGCGTTCAGCCACTCGCGTCATTCCCACTGGAACGGCCGACCCCTCGAATAATGGTACATCGAAGAAAACGAATGTTGGAGCTATTGCAGGAGGCGTCGTTGGGGGGCTCGCTGGACTCATCGTGATACTTCTGCTCGTTCTGTATTGCCTTCACCGCCGCAAGAAAGCCCTCAAAGCCAGCGGTGAGAAGAGTCGTGGTCCATCGCCACCAGCACCCCCCGTTGAGTTGGCAGCAACTTCGCCACGTCAAGAAATGCCTTCACCAGGCGCAGCGAAGTATATGAGCTTACGACAACAGCCCGAAATCATTGCACATCCAGCATACTCTGGTACTAACTCAGTGCATTCGCGTTCACCAAGCGACGACTATCTGCATACGAATCCAATCTCGCCGTATCAGCCGCAACAGTACCCTTCCATGTCCCCTACGACAACAACCTATCCTTCCCCATACAATACCGAACAGCCCCTTCCTAATTACGCTCAGCAAAATCAATGTAGTCCATACGGCAACCAACATGCTAATACGTACGATACACAAAATTACGAGCCTAATGTTTACCCTACACCAAGTGCAGCACTGCAGCGCGAATTCTCCTACCCTACGCCGCCGTCGCCGTCGCACCCTCACGCGTTCGTTCCAGTGAACCAACATCACCAGCAGCAGCAGCAACAAGTCTACTATCCTCCGCCGCCGGAACCGTCGACCCGATCGCGATCGCATCAATCTCAAAGTTCAAACTCGGACCGGATGACTAGCACGGAAGGAACACAGGTCAGCGGTTCCGACAGACATGCGAGATCGCCGCCGAGTACGACGCAAACGCCTGCGCAATTCTACGTTCAACCTGTGCCTCTGACAGGGTCTGGCATCATGAATGGTAGCGGGGGTCTCGTTCCAGGCGGGTTTGGCGATGAAGCGGCGAGCATGAACGATAATGGGAGTTTGAGGAGCTTGGATAGTCGGAAGAGACCGGTTAGAGGAAGGTTCGTTGAAGTTGATGATATGTGAACGGCCTGGACTTTTTTGGACTTTACCCACGTACCTGGAGCGGTCGAACCAAGAGGTTTATTGGTGGGGAGCGAATGAGGACCATAAGGGAAAAACGATTAGAGCAGGCACTTATTACATCGATTGGCGTAAGAGACGGCGTTTGGTAAATAAGGGCATTGGGTGGATGGTTTGGTCGCGCTCTTGGCATTGCACGCCTTAGGATATATCCGGCGCTTCTGTTATATGTGGGTTCTAGTATATATCGGGATGGATAATGAACGATGTACAGTGCACGGAGGACCTTGATCTATGTGGATGGAACCGAAACGGTGCAGGCGTAAAGTGGGCAATCTGGTGGTTCTTATCGATATCGACAGATTCATCAGAAAACTGTAGCTGTTTGACTAGATTGGTTCGCGACGGTCGCAGTAAGCAACACTCCACGCGCACTCCTTTCTTGTTCACCCTAGTGACCGGCCCAAACACGTGCAGAGCACAACGCATGAAGCGCCTTCAACTTACAGGATGATAATGCCAGCGACAGGTCGATCACGCCGTAACTATCAAGGTAACACGTGCCCAGTTCTCCAATCTTGCAACCGGGACCACACCGAATGATCGTATAGTGTTTATGCCCAGTTGAGGCAGTTATACCCTACCTTTGTTGACCGCGAAGACATCGCCGTAGCGAAACGGCTGCGCGCCCCCCGGCTTTCATGCCTTCGTGCTTGCGTACAGATTTCTGAAGCGCAGTCCGCAAGTCTTCTCTATGCGGCGGTAACGCTCATCTGCGAGGCAATGATGCCAGTGGAAGTCGATTGATTTGACGAGAACCGGCAATCCAGAAGCACCTGTAGATGATAGATCATGAATCATGGATGACGCGCTCCAAGCGGGATGCAACAGAAAGGGTGTGCGATGAAACGCTTTTCGCAGTAAGGGTTTTTCTTCATTGCCTTGGATAAGACGTGTCGAACTGGAGCTCGATTAGCCGTCAATTAAAGCGTCTCCGGTCATTTACACCATACCGTAGTTAAGTACTTACATCCACGTCATGGCACCCTTGTGAAGTCAGCTTAATATGTATAATGATTTCAGAACTGGAAACAACAGACTCGTAGAACGCAGCTTCGGCTTACGGCGCGATGTTGACGTGTTTGTCTGTCGTATGATCTATTCAGGTCTCTCCCGACGGTAAAGGAGAAGTTGTTTGGGAAGCCGTAGGACTAGGCCTGCATCTGTCTATGTTCGGCCGAAACGGCGAGTGCAAGAGGGAATGTTTGCAAACATGCATCACTGCTGCAAAGTACGCAGTCACAAGGCATTCCTCCTGCACAATCTCGCTAGGGTACGCGACCTCGTTAGACCGCGAGGTGTTCTAGGGTCCTGGGGAAAATTCACCGCTCTCGCGCTTGACCAACGTCATCGCCAACTAATTTTAAGATATGTAAACCTTAAGCCTTCCCATGCCATAACATCTTTGCAAAT
This sequence comes from Pleoardoris graminearum, assembly GCA_030770415.1. Classification (NCBI taxonomy): domain Eukaryota; kingdom Fungi; phylum Ascomycota; class Dothideomycetes; order Pleosporales; family Didymosphaeriaceae; genus Pleoardoris; species Pleoardoris graminearum. Next base: position 292,470 of record JASEKS010000007.1, on the reverse strand, counting down.
CGAAGGCGTGCACGCCAAAAAACCAACCTGGAGATGCTTAGAGGTTGCCTACGGAGCAGAGATCGTGACAGACGCATTGCAGCTTTTCCGATCCAGATGCGAAATGCAATCATCCAAGTTTCCGTAGCCGCAACCGATTTCAAGTTTTTCTTCATATATAGTAGAATAGGTTCAAGTGAGGTAATTGCATAGCCTCAATGGTTGTGGTTATAAGACGTACTGCTGAAGACCTGTAAAATAGCACTCATCAACCGCGCTCCACAGCTCCAACTTCGACTCCGGCAGCAGGCTCTATTCGAAATCGTTCAACACTCCTTTACCATGAAGAACACATTAGCTCTTACGGCCTATGTTTCGGCCGTACTTGCCCAATCACCCGGTCTTTCTGAGCTGATACAATCTCGATCCGACCTCAACATTCTCGGGAATGCATTCAGCCTTGTTCCCGATCTTGCTAAGACCCTCAGCGGTCTGAAGGGCATTACCATTCTTGCGCCTCCCGATTCGGCCTTCAAGGTTCTCCTCGCAAGGGAAACAACGCAGGAGAGCTTTTCCATCAGCCAGCGCGATCCTCAAGGAGTCGCAGCAATACTTTCATACCCTATTCTCAACGGAACATACGCCTCCTTCGATTTCAGCGAGATCCCCACATATTACAATCCCTTTCTTGCTACTTCGTCTGGAGGTCCTTTCCCTACGAATGTGACAAAGGGTCAAAACGTGGGTCTGGTTTTGGACGGAAAGAAGGCGACCATTCTGAGTGGAGAGCTGCAGTCCGCCAACGTGGTCGAAGCCGTATGTCTCAAGATCTTAAGTTTATCCCAGTCAGTGACAGCGTTAGGATATTCAAGCCGTCAGAGGGATTACGGTGCACAAAATCGACGAAGTATTTGGTCGTTCCTCCTCCAGGCTTTCCGAAACGCTGTCCAGCTTCCCGCAAGTGGGCGTGACTGCCACCATTAGCGCTAAGGGCGCGACCAAACCGGTTGATACTGTCGAAAGTGTCACAGATCATACTATCTTTATTCCCAGCAACGACGCATTTGCGGCCACAGCATCTGCCTTCGCCAACGCCAGCATTGAAACTCTCGCCAGTGTTCTTAAGTACCATGCTGTGGCAGGCGCAGTTGTTCGCGAGTGACATCACAACACCACCGTCGATACCTTGAACGGCAATCAGCTTGCCTTGAACGTCAGCGTCGATGGAACCGTTCATGTGAATAATGCCAAGGTCGTGCTACCAAACATCATCACCAGCAACGGTGTAGCTCACATTATCGACACGTAAGTGGCTGTACGCATGGGGTGTACTTGGTAAAATACCGACTGCATCACAGTGTTCTCAACCCGGAGGATCAAGTGAAGACTCCTACCCCAGCTGCCACTCCTATATTCTCCGGCCATTCTGCGATTAGCACAGAGATTCCATTCCCGTGGGCTGCTAGCGCTGCCGAGACTGGCTTCGCCAGTATACAAGCCATCGTAACCACAGCACAGTTTGTCACACCCGGAGGTGCTAGCGGTACTGTTACTCGCTCACCTGCGGCTACTCCAACGGCTCCTGAGTTTCCGGGTCCGGCACGCACAACAGTTGTTAAAAGTAAGTCAGGGATGTGGTCTAGCCTAAAAAGGTGAAGTACAGTATGAGGACGTGTGCGCTTTTGCTATATGCACGCGTGCGATCTAAGGCGAATATAGTATTGGATTGGGTATCTAGGCATATATATACTTCTTTTTTATTATTGCCTACCTTTGCTCGCCCCCAGCTACACAGGGCTACTTATAACTACTATTGTATAGTAACTAGCCTTAGTAAGGGGAACGTTATTGCAGACTTTCGTACACAAGTAGAATCGATAGATGGCCCCATTTCACAAGATCGGTCATGGATTCATATGCTCTGCTTCCATGTGTTTAACCTAGCGGTAGAATAAGGACAGAGTACATAGAATAAACATGTCCCAGAAACCCACTTGAGGCAGACATGAAACAATTATCTACCGTCAAACACCCAATGCGAAAATGGCAAAAGCGACCTGTGCACCCCAAACGCAGAGCACAATCCACGACTTGTCATGTAAGTACTTGTATAAGCATCACCAGCTTCTTTGCATGCTTTTGTACACTTGCGATCGCAATAACTATCGGCTTCGTCTCTACTCGGGCTTCAACCTTCTCAAACACCGAGAATCTTCTACTCCTGCCCAAACCCAACAGTTTCCTCGACAGCAATTGTGAGCTTCTGATTGAGCGCCTCGAATGTCTTATATGGTGGAAGATCGAGACGGTTGAAGCTATTTTCCGTTAGCTCATCTCGTGTTGAAATATAAAGTTCAAAACATACCAGGTGTGTGATTTCGGTAGCTGAGTAGGCTCACCAGCCTTCTCAATCGTAAACCTTCTCGGCCCATCGCTGCCCTGCAGGTCCTTGAACCCGTTCACGGGAATACGCGAAGTTCCCGTCGCAAATTGCAGCAGACGAGATTTCTGTTCGGCGTCCCAACTCCTAATGCATCTCCAGAAGTGGGCAATGACCTCATCATTCTCAGTGTAGCCCCGGTAGTCGGTGTGCTTCTTCCAATCATCAACATCGATATCCGCGATACCGCCAATAAGCAATTCCAATTCACGTTCGTCAAAAACGTTCACGAGATCCGCGGGAATCAACTCATGGAATCCAGAAATGAAGGCGTTGAACTGTTCCTCGACCCGCTTCTGGATGCGCCATTCGGTAATGAGACTAGGGGTATTAGCACGTGCTGTTTCAGGGAAGAATAATAGATACTTACTCAACGTATTCCTTCTTGTTTTCGTTTGTCACCTCGATGTTCTCGCCTCCAGGCTTCAACTCAATTGTGACCGTCTCGCCGAATCGCTCGTCGTCCGTCGAGAAAGTGAGTTCCAGAGCATCAGTGATATCGTTATTACTGTGATATTTGTAAATAGTAAACAACATGACGTGGTGTGTTAGCACTTACAGCATCCACTCCAGATTCCGGTGGAAATCTGCATCTACACCCTCCATATCCGAGAGCGTCACCTTTTTCCTCAGAATCATTTTGTAAAAGGCTCCAATGAAAAATGCATCCAAAAAGCGGCGGTGGAAAATCGCCAAACCGACGACGCGGCCAATGAATTTGAAGTAGTTCAAATGTTCAGGGTTGATGCCCGAGTGGGGGTTGATCTGGAGAGTGTAGTTGTCGTGTGCGGAATACTCGAACAAGCAATAGAACGGGTTGAACATCTCGTGCGAAAGTAGGAAGAAGAACTCTCGGGAAAGACCTCCGTAATCCAGACCGTCTTCTCCGTCGAACTTGATCATCAGTCTCTTTTTGAGGTCCGCAGCACTCTGCCGCATAATTTCGTGATACGAGTCTTCGAAAATGTGCGTTCTCCGAACCTTCACGTGGCACTGTCCGGAAACGATGCGTAGAGCGGGTTGCGATCGGAAATAGATCAACTTGCGGCGGAAGTCGCGTTTGTACTGTGGGACATTTTGATCGAGCGAACTAGGCAGCCGAGGGTCATCCCAGGTTGTCGTCTTGGTGTTGTGATCGACGAAGTAGACACGAGCAGTGTTGGTGAGGCGCATCTCCCATCCAGATGGAAGCGGTCCGAGCTGAGACACGGGTTGCTGCTGGATGGTGCCGTTGTTAGCATTTTGCCCACCATACATGCGGATGTATTGTTGACGGCGCGGATCTACCCATGTCGTTGTACGGGTGTTGTGATCCACAAAGTACGGTCGTCCTTCGGGAGTATGTCGCTGTTCCCACCCCGACGGGAGCTCTCCAGTTCCGGCAGTTGTGGCTCCGGTAGCCATCATGCTTACGGCGTTTGCAGATGTGCCGCCCGGCGGAGAAGGCTGCCGTTCGGAAAGCGTGGGCGAATTCGCGCCGGTGCGGTCCTCGGGCAGCATTCTGTTCTGATGTCGGGTACGTTCCTGCTGCGTCTGAGCGGCCATTTGCGTTCTCTGATCAGCTTCATTGAAGCCAGCACCAGGCCTTATCCACGTAGTTTGCCTCGTGTTGTGGTCGACATAGTACGTTCTCCCCAAATGGTCTTCTCGACGTTCCCAACCGGGGGGCAGTCGCCCCTGTGCGTCTTCAAACGCGCTGTACCCGCGGTTTTGTCCCGGTCCCTGGCCCTGCTGAGGTGCGCCGTTCATGGAGGGTGCACCGGGTGGGGGTTGCGGGGTAGGCTGGCTCAGTCGCTGGGATGGCGGTTGCGAGGGCATCTGGGGTCGCTGGCCAGGATACATGTCGGGGTGAAGGTTCTGCGTAGAGTGATGCTGCGTCGAGGCCACTGATGCCACCGTGCCGTTTACAGACGGGTGTGGGGATATGGAGGGGCGCGTAGCGTTCTGTCCACCCTGGCTTATGGGCTGGCTTAGGTTCGTAGAGAGGTTGAGGATGAGTTTGCCGTGGACAACCATATTGTCGTTCGACTTTTTGAGGTCGCGGGTAAGCATTTCTGTGAGTGTTTGTGAGTGGATATACACCACGGCTCTCCGCGATCCTTACCATCGCCTCCCGCATCCAAGTCAATGACGCTCCCTATCCGCACGTTGATGACGCCCAGAAAGCCTTGGTCCTTTTTCTTGAACTTCTTCTGGTCGAATATCTGTACCGCCAGCACGCTGTCCTCGGTGACGCGCCTGCCAGCATGTTAGCGCTGCCTCCGCCATGTTGCTCGCATGCGTAGAGAGATGACGCACATGTCGAAGCTCTCGTTCCAGTAGGGGTTCAGCGTCTTCTTGATCACGGTCGTCGTCCGCGTCTGCTCGCCGTTGATCGTGGCGACCGCGAAGGGATCCGGGAAGCCTGCAGGACATGTGAGCGGCGTGCCGAAGCTGCGCGGGCGATGGAGGACGCACGGAAGACATCACGCTTGTAGAGGCCATCTGCCGCGATAACTGCACCCTGTTAGCAGTCGTCCCCATGTCCTCGAGGCGTATCCATCGCGATCAGACGCACTTGTGACGCGCAGGTTGGGCTGGCCGGCGCCGTCCATGGTGTGCAAATGTCAGCGCTCTGAAGCGGCTCACAGAGCTCGCGCGCGGGTAGACTCGTGCTTCCTCTGCAGGACGAGGACGAGTGGGGTCTTCCTGGTCGGCGTGCAGGCGCGACTGTCGGCGACTCGCGGTAGGAGGCTGTGCTGTGCGGTCGCGGCCGTGCGCTCAAGGCGGGAGTGCGGCGGGCACCCAGCAAGTCGTGCCCGTGCAGCGCCCAGGCCGTGCTTGGCCAACCCTGAGCAATGGATACGAAGGGCACAGAAGACTGGGCATGCACTCGCCACGGGGCTCGGGCGTCGCGGTGTCGTGATGGCTTGCCGCCTTCGCTGTTGTTGTGTACGGCAACCCCACCTTGGTAATGGGCAGGAACCGAACCGTTCACCACCTCCCAGGAATGTCGTAAGCAACCGACCGAACCCCGAGTGTATCCCTCGTACAGCTGGTTTTGTGGATCAAGCGTCTATGGGCGCATTGGGTTAGGCCTCGTCATGCCTGTGGGTTATGCCAGCCTCTGATGATGTCAAGCCGACGCTCCTCCAGTTTCGGACTGGGTTCATGGGTTCGCGATCCCGGAATACTAAACCAACATTCACTCGCGCATGCTCTCTATAGGACTCTGCTTTTCGTTACTATCTGACCTCGTCTAGATCCATCTTAGAGTTGTGACAAACTTGCGCAGCCAAGGCTAGGTACCAAGAGCCCTGTATCAAACGCTTGGAAATACTTGAACATATAAGTCGCTCACACGTTCTACGAGTAAGCCTACGGACCTTGATACGCAGCCGATGTCTATTGATAACCTAAGCTTTTTACGAGATCTCGCACTGAATATCAAAACCACCCTATTTTCTGCTCTAAACAACAATTTTCAGCTCCGATGTAAAGACGCTCACGAATACCTAGGTACAGATTCCGCCTATCGCTCTTGCAGTTCCCGCTATTCATCTTTTCCTACTCTCACCTCAAAGGCTGGTTGGAATATCAGCACCAGGATTTTCGCACACGATCCTGTGACGTCCAGTATCTTAAGCAGCTGCCAGCGCTCCTGTCTCTCCGTTGGAGTCCATTTCGACGCACCCTCCAATCCGCTAACTCAATACACCAGGACGGCTAATCTGCCTGCAAGATGGGCAAACATCCGAGTACCGAGTCGCACATTCCGTCTATCAGTTTCCCTTCCTTTGTCCGTGTGAACAGGAGAAGAGGCCGGGGCTTACTTGAATTGATAGGTGACGGGAAGGGTAAAAATGCATTTGCATGGTTCCTCTCTAGCTCCCACCTCTTACGGTCGTGGAGCACGTCCAAACCTGCAGTCGGCAGATTGACATGGTTCCCATCTGGTTTTTCTTTGCTGATGAGTCTTGTCGCACAAGCTTTCGCTGCTTGGAAGAGCTCAAACGCGTTCCAGCTCATAGGCTCGGAAGACTCGATGGTGATCTGCAGTGCATCGCATAGCGTTGGATCACTTTCTTTGTACATTCTCTGCAGGCTTCGGGTGAGACTCTCCAAGTGAAACCCATCGTGGTATTGATACAGACGCTCCACCCTCCACACCAAGTGTAGCGTTACAAAAGGCCTTTGATCCCGCCTTTTCAGAACTCTGAGAAACGCCCTGCTAGGGTCATCAAGTGCGAGCGCCTGGGAATCTTGCGAGTAAGTACGCAGTGTGTGCCAGTCGAAATATGTTGTCGAAATCAGGTGGACGTGTCGCATGGCTCCCATTAAGCATAGATTATCGTGCCTGTCGAAAATCCATTCGTAACATCTGTCTATGGGACGGAAAACCTGATATTTTCCTATGTTGTATAATGTTTCGAAAAGGAACTGCTTGCTGGCAAACATCCAAGGGAGAAGCCCTTGCCTATCGTAGTCCCTTCGCAACCCTGGAAGGCGTCCAGCCCGATTGTGAGGCGCAAAGGCTTCAACAATGATGTTCCCACGTCTGAATAAAATAATGAGGGATTCCAGAGCGGCGGCATATATCTTGTCGCGAATCTCGCGGGGCAAGCCGAAGAACGAATATGAGCCAACAAATTGGGGGGAGGTTTCTGAAGCCTTCCTTTCCATTATGAGTTCCGTCGCGATTTTCCGGGGCAAGGGCTTTCCTTGGGTTAAGCCGATGATGTGTCTGGTTCTGGCAGAGGGTTCCACGGTCGCTAGAATGCAGATGATAAGAATGTAGGAAGTGTGTGCTTCGGTTCGGTTGTTGGAATATTGCAGTGGGTACGTGGGACGTGGAATTTTTCGTCTTGTGTGGGACGCGGGGGCTCCCGCATATCACCTAACTGCTTTTGGTTTCGGCAGTTGTTTCACATGGCATCCTTTTGGAAAAGTGATTACTCCTATTCGTTCCTCTCATCGATGTACATCAGAACGATCCTTCCAGGCGTCGCATGAATAAAGGCGTCCAAAACGGCTTTCTATGGCAGGTATCCACGGGCTGAAGTCTTGCCGAATGTGAATAACCTCGATTTTGATACTACCACAACTTGTGGCCGCTGTACCAACACGCCACATTGGTAAGACATAGTTGCAGGCGAGGCTTCAAATATTGGCGAATGATCCTGAGGTCATCTTAATTAACTAGTCCGAACTCTATCATACCATAGGTGCCTACCCATGTTCAATTAACGCTGAATTGTGAAAGACGGATATGCTTGACTATATAAACAGCACGAGTGCTCGATTCAGCAGTGAAGTCTTGAATGGGTGCTGGTACCCAGGTAGTGTATACATAAGTTCGGTCCTAAATTATAGCCTAATTGTTTGTATACCTTTTCCACTGCTTCTGTGCTCACCATTCACATAACTCGGTAAAGACCAAAGAACAACTACAATGAAAACACCCGAAAAGAAATAAAACCCGCGTTCCCACGGCTGTGTCGATTCCCAGAGCCACCATTGTTGGAGTGGTCGCCGCTTCGGGAACAATGACGTAAGGGACAGCGTTTGAACGGTGGATTGCTGTACAATTATAGTTCTGAAGTAGCTCTGGAGGGCTTCGAAGGACTTACGCATCCAGTATTTCGTAAGGGGTCAGTTTGTAGTACATTCCTTCCCACAAGCAGTCCTCGCTTACGAAATTCGATCGTGGCGGATAATGCGGGCAAGTAATGCTGTCTTGTTGCTGTCAATAAATATTGAGGTTGACGGGATCCGCCGTATCATTTGCACAAACGATTTTCTGTCCGTTCTATATCCAGATTACCCTTTGCACGCTTATGGTGTTGAGCTGAATCTCCTTCCTATAGATCGAAGTGCAGACCAGGTAGTCTCCCCAGAAAGTCTTTGAGGATTCGCAAGCCTGACGTCTGACTCTTATGGCTTCCGTTTTCTGGGCTCTTCGTGAGCTCAGTCGTAGGCTGCGTAGCTTGGGCCCCAAACCCAACAAGTTTCTCTGCCAGCCATTCTGCCTAGTTTGGCGCTTAAACCATTTTACCCTATCATTTCGAAACAATACATTTCATGCACATCCACGGGTCAAATCTTCCGTCAATTAACAGTGGTGGTATTGTACGGATTAATCCTCCCAGAATCTGCGACAAACAAACCGCAGGAAGTCACCAATTTACACCTGGGTATAACTGGAAAATAAATTTATGGTAGTCGAAGACCCCCAGGTAACATCAAACCAAATCCTATTTGGCATCCTGGCACATATATATAGGTACTGGACGATTCCCCAGGTACGTAGCTTTTTCTACCATCAACCCTTTAGAACGACGAACCGGCAATTCGAGGATTGCAACAATGATGAGAACCTAAGAGAATTCTAGTCCCTGCTGGTATGCGTTACTGATTCTGTTCACTCGCCTGTCTGCCTTCATGGAATGGGCGAAGGACCTAATCGTGCACCTCTCCTGGTCCGAATCGACCACACGTTAATTGGATGGCAATGACGATAGTATCCGCATCTGCGACACACACTGTCCCAATCCCAAGACTTGTAAGTCTTGTGCCCAGAGGACTGTAACCCTGCGACATTATACTTTAATGTGGTGTTTCTTGTGAAGGTGAGGAGATATGTAATCCGAACTGGGCGAGCACTACGTACGTGTCTGAACCACCTAAGTGCATTTTTGTGGAGCACGTATGGGGCACTCTGCGGTAAATTCCAGCGCTCCATCGTTGGCCTCCACATGGCCCGGACGTGGGTCTCATTGGCCTCGGATAGTTGCCACTTCACCGAGCTGATTGCTGCTGGTGTATTCGCTGGGTTTGTCGACAGTCTCACTCCCCTAAATGTGGATATTAGACGCTTAAATAGGTTTTCGTACATTTCTGACAGTCCATGGCGTCCTCTGTGGAGGAAAGGCTCCTGATTCGGTCCGGCAGAGGCCTCTTTACCGAGCAGTCTATTCGCGCAATGTGTGGTTATGCAAAGTAGGCCAAGTGCTTCTCGCCGTAAGCCTTCGCTATGAGTAATGTCAATTTGCACTACATCACATAGCATTGGACCGCTATCCAGCAGCGTGGTGAGGTCTTCCATTTGAATCTCGTCTGTACCAGCCCGAGAAATATGCCACCGCATGCGAGGAGTTAGCGTGGGCTTCTTGCTCCCGTCTCGTGCTAAGCGATAAAAAAGATAATTGGCTTCATCAACTTGTAGGACACCGAGACGCGGCGATTCGTCGATAACGTTATAGAATCGATTCGGACGTGGCGGCACGACGCTCATCAGCAGCGGATTGTTGTACTTTCGAGGTCGTGTATAGGGACTGTTGATGTTCGCGAATTCGTTGTTTTCGATAATGTCGCAGAGAGACTCGTAATTTGCCTGACAGCGTGCAGCGCGGAACACATGCTTCCTCCCTATTATCTCTAGAGTTTCGACAAGGATCCCTTTACCCGTAAGGAGCCAAAGAGGGAGACCTTTTCTATGCCCACGCTCTTGGACTTTGGATTGGTGCACATAGGTAAAGCTTGTAATACATTAACAAGGAAATCTATCGAAGGGGCAATATCTATTCGTCGGATCCGCGGACCCTATTGTCGAACAATATATCCTCAAAGTAAGAAAAACGGTGCTCAAAATTATCCGCATAACGATCATAACAAGAACAACTAGTCGGAACAAAGTATCCTACAAAGGATCCCTCCCAACGACCACGGGACTTCGTACCATTGGGACGAGAGAACTCGCACAAAACACACCCACCTCCTACACATGAAAGACATGAAAGACACTCATGCTGCCCGCAGTTGGGTCTCAGTACTTTTTGCCACGCCAACTCTATTCTTTCTCCCACCTCTGGCGTATCTCTGCGACATCTATGAAATTCGCGAGGTCCATCTCTTTCTCCACATCGACGACAGTCTTTCTCGGGTCTTGTGTAGGTCACAGAAAGTTCTACGCATTCAGGCCTGCGTTGCTTTGTGGCTTGCCGGATGGTTGCATCTACCGGGTCACTAGGAGATGCGCACATTCCCACCTGATTTTGATCGCCGCAGAACAGAAACCTGACGTCGTCCAAGTCGTCCTTGGCTGGTAGGTGTACGGTCTTGATGTTTCCCTTGCTGTATTGTTCCCAAGGTTCCGGATCCTCGTACAACCGAAAACCGTGTAACCATTTTTCTACCGAGTTTAGCATGTGGAGTAAGTTCTGACGTTTTTCCTTATGGGGCGGGCCTCGAACCGTGGCTCGAAACGAAGCAGCCTGATCTACCATATGAATACCGCCCAGGAACGTATCCAAATCGCTTTTCCACTGATCCTGATAGGTTGCGTAACATTGATGGCCTATACCCGAGGAGTAATTGTGGCCCAAATCACGGACCCAGAACTCAAGTAAGATCATATAATCCTTCTGTTCATAATGATCAAGCGTTATAGGATCTTCCGGCGTGCTTCGAATGTGTTCGTTTTGAAATACGAAAAGGCGCGTCTCCTGAAGCAGTGAGGTCATCAGCACATTCTTATGCTGTTGTTCGGGGAGGACCTGACATCTCTCGGGGGTGTAATATTTGAAGAAGCGGCCAATACATGTCAAGGAGTCAATCAAGATTTGTTTACTCCCGAGCATCCAGAACGGTAGTCCCTTGGTGCGAATTTTGTGCCGTTGTTCTCCATATCTGAATTCAGTATACTGATCATAAGGATGTTGACCCCCGTTCCAATTGATGACGAACTCATATTGAGGGAAGTAGCGCAAGATCTCAGTTTGATGGCGACGATGAGCAATCTCTATGGAACCAGGTAGCGCATATTCGTATATCATATGGCGAATCTCGGCTGGTAGGCTAAGAAGACCAGACTTGGTGTTCTCCACGCTTACGGGGGTTCGCGGCTGGTTTTTGAGCAGTTGCAAGGTGACAGGGCCAGCACCGGGTGGACCGCGGTCCGTTGGATCGAAAGGAGGGCGCCTGCCGATAACCATTACGTAGCCTCCCCCGGTTTTCGGCCAGAAATCAAAGAGATTCTCTCTGGAATGCAGCGCAACACCCTTGCTATACCGCCACCACCCATCCGAAGCGTCGATATCGTCTTGTGTTATGCCACACTCGCTTGCTAACCATTCCTCTTCTAAGAGAGCCAAGTGTTCCTTGTCCTCGCGTGCGAGGACGTGGTCGCGTATTGTCCTGTAGTATCTTTCGAAACGGTTGGCACCAGCTGCCCCTATACTCCAGCGCGATCTCCTCCACCAAACTATATCCTTCACTCGCATTCGTATTTTCCTTGCTCTGGCCTCTCTTTCGATGGTGGTGCAATGCGGATCGATCGTGTGCGGATCCTCGGACGCGACAGGGCAATCTGTACGGCCTTCCCAGTCCTGCCATTCTTCCTCAGGATCCACATCATCCCATTGCACTTGCAAAGCGTATTGGCGTTCCTTTTCCTCCTTTTCCGCCTCTTTTTCTTCCCGTATCAGTGTGATGTACTCCTCGTCCAGCGAAATCTCTTCCTCCGCGAGAGAGTATCCTTTGATCTCTGTACGGCCTTCCCAGTATGTCCATTCATCCTCAATATCCACATCATCCCAGTCCACTGCCTGTTGCAAAGAATGGGCTCGGCCTCCTACGTATTTCCTGTATAATTGCTCTCTTGATGACATCTCCAGGTGCTGTCCTCGAGACGTCTCTTCCTCCGTCAATCGTGCCCAGGTGGGTTTCAGGGGCTCGCGCTAACGCGCAGGTACGCGAGATTTGACGCGTGCCCCGGACTTTGATTCGTCGCTTTTTGCGACGCCTGTCGTGATCATTTCATGGCAACCACAATCGTTCCTTCGCAGATGATTTTTAGATTTACTGTTATCTAACGGTACGACCTAAGTATAATAAATAGCGTACATTACCATTTAGTATAGTAGATTTAGTTTATTATATAAAAAGAAGTAACGTTTAGCGTTAAGACACTAGTCCAAAAATGGTATAAGCTAATAAAAAGTTATTCTCCTAAATATAGTTTACTTTTTTTTTATATGATAAAATTACTATTAGTAACTACTTAATTAGGAAAAAAAGTGCTATATATACTATAAAACCTAATAATTAGTTCTTAAAAATACTGCGCTAAGTCTACGCTAGTAAATTCGGTAGGGTTAAGATTAGGTCGAAGTTACAAAGCTAGGGCCACATTTTATAAGAATATTAAAGTATTTTTAAAAAAGTATTTACTAACTTTTTAATAAAAACTTTAATATTTCTTACTTATTTTTACTTATATACGACCTTAAATAGTCTATGTAATCCTAACCTATTTGCCAGCCTAGCTAAGTCTAATTAAAAACAGTAGTACTAAAATAGATATATAATAACTATTTAATAATACTTAATAGTATTATGGCTAGACTAGCGAATGGGTCTCTATATCGGGATCTTAAAAACTAAAATATTTCTTTAACTAAAAGAGTTATAAAGAAACTTTCTATTAGTAAAATATAGATCTAACTTAGCTCTATATTTTATTAATAGAAAGTTTCTTTATAACTCGTTTAGTTAAAGAGATATCTTAAATTAGAGTAAAATATAGAGATCTATTTCTTAGCAAGACGGGTTACTTAATAACTTTTTATTTATTAGAGTTATAAAAAAACTTTCTATTAGTAAAATATAGAGCTAAGCTAGATCTATATTTTACTAATAGAAAGTTTCTTTATAACTCTTTTAGTTAAAGAGATATTTTGGTTTTTAAAATCCCGATGTGGAGACCCGTTCGCCACACTAATTATAGCTCAGTATAGTTTATTATTTTATAGAGTAACTTATACTTATATATCTACTATTATAAACTAATACTAAATAGGTATTTAAAATAAAAATATTAATATATTATATATTTATATATTAATCGAATAAAAGGGTGTAGCTGTAGTGGCTGTATAGGCGACTAAAAGGGGTTTTAAAAAAGGAGGAGTATGTATATACCTTTATTAATATAATATAATTATAGTACGCGTTATAGTATCTAAAATATTATTTATTAATAGTAGTATACTACTATTTTATAACTAAAGTAGATACTCCTAGTACGTTAAAAAATAAGATTTTAGTACAATATATATACTAAATTTACTCTAGCCTATACTATATAGTATAATATTATAAAGGTATACACATACTCCTCCTTTTTTAAAACTCTATTTAGTTGTCCTGAGCTACTACAGCCACACTTTTTATTTAATTAATATAGAAATATATTAAATTAAATAAATATAAAATATAAAATAATAAGTATATTTAATATAGTTACAATACTACTATCTATTTTTATAAATAACCTATATAAGTCTATATTTAAGTAAAATAATTTTCTTAGTATAGGCGTAGACTTAACTATATATAATAAGAAACTATAACGTTTTATAAAAAAGCTAATAATCTACTATTTAGGGGTACTACTAAATAAAAAAATAATACTAAAATTACTATAACTACAGGGGAGTGACATTAGGAAGAGTGCACTCTTAAAAGTTACTACTTTTAATAATTAATATAAAATTAATTACTAAGCCTAAAAATACGCGAATTATACCATTTTAAAGAGAAAGCTTAAAAGATTTTAATAAGAATTTTAGTTACTGCTTAGTTTATATATATAATTTATTAAAATTACCTAAATATAATAATTTTTTTAGTCTGCTTTTTAGATCCCTATAACTTTTTAGTTAGTAAATATATTTAACTAAAATTTAACTATACTATTCTAGGACTAGCGTAGGTCACTTAACATAAATTTTAATAAGACTTTTTTTTTTTTTTTTAAAAAAATAGACGCTAATTATTTAGCGCACCTGCCTAATTAGGAAATAACTATATACCCCTTTTTAAAGTCCTTATAAACGTCTCTCTTTAGTAGCCTATTTTACTCCTATTTAAACTAATATTATATAAAGTTATATTAGATTACTATTCTATTATAAACCTAATTAGGCTTAGTTCGCCACGCTAAGCCTATTTAGGGATAGCTTTTTATCTTGTCTAACTTTAGACAATATTAGCCTAAAATGCCTTTGGATGTAACGTGTTCCGTATAGGGATTTTAGCTTCCTATAGTCTTATATTAATTCCTTAGCGGTGCCCTGTACTTCTAAAAACTCTGCGTTTACTACGCAAAGTGGGCGCGTTCAAAGAACGCTATAGTAAGGAGAGGAATCAAACCCCTAATGCAAGAAATAACGACGAAAATTCGAAGAATTTCGCGAACCTAAGACATTTCTAGGCACTTGCCCACTGTGCCACCCTACCTTTAATAAGACTTTATTATATAATAATAAATTTATATAATTAGTAAAAATTTAGCTCTTGCTTATATAATTAGTAATTACGTAATATATTATTAATATTATAGTATATTATATTATCTTTTAACTTTTATAAACTTAAGTTCGTATTCTCTTAAAATAGCGTTAAATCTTTTAAAACTTAAATATAAAATTAATTTACTATTAATAGTATATACTCCTATTTTAATAATTATTTCTACTTTAAAAAAGCCTAAAAGGACTATTTATAGTGCTATACAACGTATTAAAAATAAAGAAAACAATAAAGAAAATAATTATAATATAAAAAAAGTTTATACAGGAGGTATAAAAAAGTTAAATAAAAAAGATAAAAGAGTTATTAATAGAGACTTAACTAGAAGTCCTAAAAAGGAAAATAGAAGAGTACTATTAAGAAATAATCGAAATATTATAAAAAGATATTTATAAAGAGTTTTAAAAGAGGAGGGTTATATAATTAATATAAGTAAAAAAAACTAATAATAAATAAAAAAAGCGATAAAAAAATTAAAATACGCTAAAGAAATTATAAAAAACATTAAAAATATAATTTTAAATAAAATAATATTTTCTAATAAGTTAGCAATATAAAGGGGATAAGAGAATAGATATTATTATAGAAAAAGGAGTAATAATAGAGTTAGAAAAGAACTGGCTATTAGCTAATTACGATGTAAGTTATTTTAACTTTTTAAAATATTAAAATATATAACTTTTTATATATTTTTACGTTATACTTTTAGTTTTTTAATATTAATTATATTAATTATTTTATAGGCTAAGACCTTATCCTACAAGTTTAGGATGCAATTTAGGTAAGTAGAAAAAGTAATTTATTATTTATTAAAATACCTAATAATAATACTTTTTTTACTAGTAATGACTATATAAATAAAGTCCTTAATCCTATAGTTAAACCGAATATAAAAAGGGATAAGTTATATAAAATTTTTTTACTCCTATTTTTATTAATATAATATATAATATATTATATTATAATTATAATCTGTATATTAATATTAATTTAGGCTAGCAATTTTAATAAGATAACGCCCCTATTTATAAAATAATAAACGTTTTAAACTAGTTTAAAAATAATAATATTACCCTTTTTTCTTCTCTAGCCTATAGTCTAGATTTAAATCCCATTAAAAATATATAGGGTGTATTAAAATCTACACTAAATAAAAGATATAAAGGTAATTTAGGTATAGGATTAGGTTTAAATAGTATAACGGTCTTTAAAAGAGCTATTATTAAGGAATAGAATAATATACTATAAGAAGTTATTAATAACTATATTTTATCCCTCCCTAACCGTTATAAGGCGGTTATAGAAACTAAAAGCTACTATACTAAGTACTAGTAATTTATTATTACTAGTTTATTATTAAAAATTTAAAACAGGAACTTTTATATATAATTATATAAATAATATATAAATATATAAAAATAACTTATATGCTTATATATTAGAAGTACTATTATAATATATGTAAAAATAAGCCAATTTTACTCCTTAAATACAAAGTTATAATTATTTAAATTAAAATTCTAAAAAAGTTTTAAATTTACTAATTTTTAATTATCCTTAAACCTCTTAGTTAGCAACCCCTAAGTAGGTGAGTAGAATACGCTAGTCTTTTTTTTTAAAATAGTATTTTATACGTATTTTTAGGGTTACTAATTAACAAGTTATATAACTTTAAAATAGGTAACTTTTTAGAGTATACTTTTCCTAATATTACCTCCCTGTATATTACTATACTAAGTAATTAATAAATAGGAATAAATTACTTACTACTAATAATAACGCTAATACTAATAACTATAGAGCACCAGAATAAAGAGATAGTATAGTTTTTTAATAAGTAATTTAGTACAGTGGGATGCAATAAAAAAATAGTAATTAAAAAAAAATTAGTTTTTAAAATTTTAATAACTCTATAAGTATTATATTTAAAATTTAAAATAAAGTTAATTTATAGAAAACGTTATATAATATAGTATAATATAGCCTAATTAGGCTTAGCGTATTTATAGCCTTAGTTATATAGTCTTAAACTTAAGACTTTTTTTTTACTTAACTCTACGTATTTATAACTCTTTAACTAGCGTATAGAATTAGCTATAAATTGTATATATATTAATAATTACTATAATATATTTATTAAGAAATTTTTAAGTATTATTTCTTACCTAAGTATTTCGTAATTTAAATTTAGAATATAAAGTCTTAATTTAGAGGATATAGACGATATTTAAAATACTATATATTTAACTTATTTTAAAAATTTAAAATAGTAAATAAATGTAGAACTATATAATAAGTTTAAAAATAAAATAATTATTTAATTTACTACTATATTATATTTGTAATAACTAAAAAACTTTTTAAAATTTTATAAATTTAAAGTCTTAAAACTTCTTATATAGTAAAGATAATTAAATAATTTTTAACTAATATTTTAGACTATATAAACTACTAAAACGTAATATTTTATTATTATCTAACTAGATTAGTTAACTTTTAAGTATATATTATCTAATAATAATAATATATTATATATATAGTTACATATTAATTAAATAAATAGTATGGCTGTAGTGGCTCGGGGCGATTAAAAGGAATTTTAAAACAGGAGGAATATATTAATAATATATTATTAACTATTAATTACGACGAAAATATTTAAAATTATATAAAATCTTAATTACAGAAGATATATAATATAATTTTTTAATTTTTACTATTTTTTTATTTTAATAAAATATAAGATAATTTTAGTAAGATATTATTAATCTATACTATATATGGTTACATAAGTAATATATATAAAATAGTAATATATATATATTTTATAGCTAATTCTATACGTTAGTTAAAAAGTTATAAATACGTAGAGTTAAGTAAAAAAAGTTTTAAGTTTAAGACTATATAACTAAGGCTATAAATACGCTAAGCCTAATTAGGCTTTATTATACTATATTATATAATATTTTTTTATAAATAAACTTTATTTTAAATTTTTAAATATAATACTTAGAGAGTTATTATATTATTAATAGCGTCTTTACGGCTTTACCTGCTGTAAATAATAGTTATTACCTTATATTTAACTGTTAAGTTAATCTTTTACTAGGTATAAATAGTATTAAAGAGCTACTATCTATATACCCGTAGTTATAGTCCTCTAAATCCTTTACCTATCTACCCTATTAATATATAAACGCCTATTAACACTTAAACGTATATATATATATAATCTAAATATATATTTACCTATCTCTTTCTCCCCTTAATGCGCAGCAGCTACTATATCTATTAACTTAGTAGTTATTACTACGTTAAGTACTTTTTATAACTATATACTATTTATATCTATTATATTAAATATAAAATCTATCTTTTGTTTTTTTACTATTTTTCCCTTATAAAACTTTATTATAAGCTATTATAGCTTATTACTTTATAGTATAGCCGGGCTAATAATATTTTTAATATACTATATATAAACGTGCTATACTAGTAGATATAGCTTAATACCTTCCCCTATTATAATTACTATTTTATACTTATCTCCCTTAACTCTAGCGAGTAAGTAGTAGGTAGTATTATAGTATTCTCTTTTTAGTACGTTAAAATCTCTTACGTATACTAGTATATTTAATAAATATTTTATAATTACCTCTACTACTTATACGTATAGGTTATTATTAGGTATACTTTTATAAATAGATATACAAGACTTAGTTATTATAGTTTTACTTTTAAAAGTAATTATACTACGTAAAGTTACTATTAGTATACTTATAAATATTATTAGCTAACTATACCCTATAAGCTATACTACTAAAAATAAACGCTATACTAATATCTACGTTAATATATTAAATCCTATTTATATAACTTTAACTTTAATAATAATAATAATAATATAATAGAGTAGGTATATTATAATATAATAATACTATAGCAGTCTAGCCTAAAAAAAAAAAGAGTAAAAATAATAGTAGCCTAATACTACTAGCGTACTAAACTTTAGCTTATTAAGCTATACGCTAAGCTATACGCCGTAGCTATAAATTTAAATTTAACTAAACTAAAAACTTTTTTTATAATTTTTATATACGCTTATTTTTTTAACTGTATCTAAAAGAATAACTTTTTTTAGCCTATACCTTTTTTAAACTAGTGTCTTAGCACTATACTTTACCTCTCTTTATATAATATTATTAAAAATGTTTAATAATACGGCAGAGTAGGCGTATTATAGTATAATAGCACTACAGCAGCCTAGCCCAAAAAAAAGAAAAAAAAAGTAGAGGTAATAGTAGTCTAATACTACTAGTGTACTAAACTCTAGCTTACTAAGCTACCCGCCGTAGTTATAAGTTTATTAACTAAAATAAAATAATATTTTTTATAGTTTTTATACACGCTTATTTTTTTTAACTATATTTAGAAAAATAACTTTTTTAGCCTATACCTTTTTTAGACTAGTGTTTTAACGCTACACTTTACTTCTCTTTATATAATTATTAAAAACTAATTTTTTTTAATTACTCTATTTTTATTACACCCCCTAGTATATTAAAGACTATAGTTTATAGTATAAAAAAATATATAATTATAATTAAAGTAATATAAAGTAAAAGTTACTAATATATAAAAGAGCAGTATAACTTAATACTATAGAAAATATTTAGAGGTAAATAAAAAAGAGTTTTTAAAGGGAGGATAATAGATAGCTAGTATAAAAAAATATAGATAAATAACTTAATATATAACTAAATAAAATAAAATATTTTATATTAATTATTTTATTATAATTTTAAAATCTCTAGATTTATATATAGAGTAGTTAATCTAAATAGATTTACTAGTAATACGGAGCGTATAGATTATATAATTATAATTATATAATTTATACTAATATATAAAATCTCTATTTAGCTATTGTATAGATAGTAGAGAAAAAAAAATTAATTAAAATATAATTATTATTATTTATTATTTTATACTATTTCCTATTTTTTATAATATTACAGACGACTACTACTCTATATAAGTAAAATATAGTTAACCTAATACTAATTAGTAGTTAGTTAATTAATTTATTTAACTATTTATTATTAGTAATTAATTAGATTTCTTTATCTACCGTATAAGTAAATTAATTAATTTATTTAACTATTTATCGCTAGTAGTTAATTAGATTTATTTATCTATTATAAATTAGTAAGGGCGTACAAAGAGGTTAAGGTATTATTAAATTTATACTATATAGAAATACTTTTATATATTACGCAACTCTTTCCTATATCTATAGATAAAAGAAAGTATATTAAATTATATATTTTATTAAACCCTTATCTATATAAAAGATAAGAATAATTCTTCTTAAAGCTAAATTATTATCGCGGTAAAATACCTCAGAGCTTATATTACTAGCTTATAAAACTCTTTAGAACAGAGTATTTATTTCTCTTTTATATATATATAATACAGCTCTTTAACGCTTTTTTTTATAAAATTAGTCCCTACTTTTTAATTTTAAAATTTAGTAATTTCTAGCTCGTTTTCCTTTATAGTTATAAGCCTAGCGTTTTAAAAATAAAAGAAGATTTTCCCTACGTATCTAATTATTAAAAATTCTATTTTTTAAAACTCTAATTAATTCTTTAATTTTTTATTTAAAAGCTCCTAGTTCTATAGACCTAGTAAGTATTATCTTATTTATATATATATAAAATAACAACCTATATCTTTAGTTATTAAACGCTTAGTAAGCCTCGCGACTAATAATTTTTTAAGCGTTATAATATCTAAAGCTACTATATCCCTCCTAACTAATACTATCTAACTTACTAATTTAGTAAGCTAGCTAACTTAGTATACGTAGCTTAAAATATAGTATACTTTTTACTACGTATAGAATCTTATTAATCTTAACCTTAAAAGCATTAATAATTTTAATAACTCTTTATAAATACTAGAGCTTCTACGTATTATAAAAATATTTAATATTAAAATTATAAAAATCTACCGTAACTATACTACTAAAATAGTTATATACTAAGCCTATTTAACTAATTATACTACTAAAGCGAACTAAATAATAAATATTTAAAACTAAATTAGTATAATAATAGCTTTAAAACTTATAAACGCTGTTTAAATACACTACACTATTAAAAGGAATATTTTAACTTATTTAATTATTTATTTTTTTAAATAAAAGCTTTTAACTACCGACGCAGTAACTAAGAATATTATATAATAATAATACTATACTTATTTAAAAAAAGTAAAATACAGAAAAATAGCTGCTAAGTTATAGTATTATAAATAAAAAGCTTTTTATATAAAAGCAGAGGTATATAAGCTTAGTAATATTTAAGATAAGTTAACTATTACTAACTTTCTTACTGCCGTTAGTAAGAAATTAATACTTAATTAAGTAGAGTAGATATGTATAATTTAAGTCTAAAAATTAATATTTAAAAGTAAAAAGCTCTCTCTAATAGAAGTAGGAAGGATCTTTTAAGTAGTATTATAAAATAGAGCTACTAAGTTATATACTAAAAGCTTTAAAATTTTTATAATACTTAGTAGACAAAACCTGTCCCTTTAATTAAATAACTTATAGCTAAGAAATAAGGATAAGTTATACTAATACCCTTATAAATTTAAAAGATACTATTAAAAACCTACTAAGTGCTACCGCCTATAGCTAATATTAATAGGTATTTATACTAGTTAGACTGCGCCGCTCTCTAAAAAAAATAAAAAAAAACTCCTTAAGCGTCTTAAATTTAATAAATTTATAACTCTTTATAATATACTTAAATAAAAGGGATAACTTAAAAGAAATACCTTATAGGGTAAAGAATCTAATAAGCTAAAATTTCTTAGCTCTTTTATATATATAGTTATTAATCCCTCGCTTATTATAAGTAGTAAATTAAAATAAAGTAATAGTATATATTCTATATAAAATTATAATACCTATACGCTTTTTAAAAGTATTATTTTTAATAATAGTACTACTTTATATTTAGTAAATAATAAATTATTACTTATTTTAAAATTCTTTAAAAAAGCCGATAGTATTTATATTATTAAAACTAAAATATAAGCTTTTTTAATTTTTAGTATAAAAATCTAAGTAATTAAAAATACTTTAAACGGCCCGAACAGAAACTCTATAAAAAATTTTATATTAAAAGATATAACTATTATAAAAGAATTCTACCTAAATATAGTATCTAAAGCTTACCTATATAATAAGAGATTTTAATATTTAGGCTTAGATAATATACTACGCGTAAAATTTTTAAAATAAAATCTTATACTTACGACGCTTATTTATAAGTATAATTTTATATTTATTAAATATAAGCCTCTATCCTTTTATTTCTTAGCCTAAAATATAATACTAGTATATTAAAAGCTTTGTTTATAGTTAATATATTTACGTATTAATACTAAGGATATATAGCACTAAAAAGTAGAATATTTAAATTAAAAAGTTTTATATACCCTTATTTATAGAGCGTAAAATATTTATATTTTAGATACTAAATATATATATTATAAGTAATACTTTTTTATATATACGGCTTAGGTAATTTCTTAAAAATCTAAAAAAAAGTTACCTTAACTATATTAGCGTATTTTATAAAATCTTTTTAATATGCCTAAAGAAAGGCTTAGAAAGTAGTAGATATTATTAGTTAAAAATAACTATAATAGGAAAATTTATATATAGAGCCTATAGGTAAAGTTACTTTTAAAACTTATAAAAGTATTTTTAAGCTTTACTATATAGGTATATACCTAATATAAACTTAAGATTATAAAGATCTTTTAAGATAATAATATTACTACCTATTTATAGTATAGAAGATCGCGTTTTAAAGAATAAATAAAAAAGCTTAGTATAAGTATTAAAATACTACCTTTTTATACGCATAAGCTAAACAGCGGCGCTAAATATACTAGTTAAAAAATTATTAATAAAACTATTATTATAAGACTTAGTGCGAATTTACTAAAAAAGCTTTAGCTAAAAATTATAAAAGTAGTTATAGCGTTTTATAATATTAGTTTAGTAGCTTTTAAAAGTATATAATTTCTAAATAAAGTCCTTTATAATTAGTTTAGATAGTATTTTTATTATTATAAACTAAAGCTTATAAAACACCGAACAGTAGATCTATACTTAAATTAAAATAATATATATACCTATAGTTATTACGTATATCTACTAAATAGAGATCGCGCAGTTAAATGTAATAAGTATAAATTTAAGGTAAATCTATAAGCCTATATTAAATATTTAGTTAGTTACGTAGCTTTTAATATTTATAAAATATAAGTATTATTACTTAACTAGGTTATTACGACGCGTAATATTACGTTTAATAAAACTCTTTTCTATAAAAGAAAAAAAGATTAGCCTATTTTATAGGAAAAGGCTATAAAGTTTATAGATATTTTATATACTATTAAAATTATAAATATAAGTAAAGCGTTTAATAAAATTCTTAAAACGTAAGCCTATAACTCTAGTAAGCTAGAGATTAGTAGAAATATTATATAACCTAAATAGTAGTTTAAGGATACTTTAGTATAGGTCTTATTTTATCTTTTTAGCTAGTTAGTTAAGTAAAGTTTTATATAAGTAGTATATATATAAACTATTAATATAGCTAGCTAATAGCCGCGAATCTATATATTATATAATATAAATATTAGTTTAATTTTTTTTTAGCCTACTTTAGAGCCTAAAAAACTTAAAAGTATAGACTTTAAAAAAGATAAATACTTTAGTATTCCTTATAAAGTGTATTCTAGTAAAGGAGTAAAATAGTCTAAAATAAAAAACTTATAAAATTTTTAAATAGTAGATAAAAGCTCGTCTAATACTATTACTTAAATTAATAATATAAAACTCCTCTTGTTAAGTAAAATAATTAGTATCTACACTTATAAAATATAGGGATTTATAAAAAACTATAGCCTAACTACTTAATAAAGCTAAAGATAACGCAGGTTAGATTTTAAAGATTCTAATAAACTAGGAGATAAAGATAAAAACCCTTTTAGTATTTATATATTATTAAGCCCTAATCTAGAGAGTAAGCTATTATATAATATAAAGCTTATAAGTATTTTACTAAATAGTATAGATAGCTCTCTCTAGTATAACTTTATAAATATATTTATTTTTAGTATAAATCTTATATAAAAAGAGCGTAGAAAGTTTATAACTATTAATACTATAGTTTAAGCTACTATATAAGATAGGGCCTTAAAAAAGATAATATTTTAGTATAAAATTTATATACACTGTAATAAGCTTCTAAAAGAGCCGGTAATATAAAAAGTAATTTTTTTATATTTATTTAGCCCGCTCTTTTACTAGACTATATATAAAGAATAGATTATATTTTTTAAAAAGTAAACTTAGTAGGTAGTTGCGCGCTTTAATAATACTAAACGTCTACTCCTACTTAAGTAGGTTTTTACTTATAAGTTTAATTAAAATAGTTACTTTATAAAGTATAAAACTTACCTAGTTATTAGAGGCGACCTTTAGTTAAAAAATACGCTCTTATTAATATATACTATAATACTCGCAGTACACTCCTTTTGTATAACTATAGTAATTATAGTAAAATTTAATTTAAAGATTTTATAGCTTAATATAATTAATATGTTCCTTAATATACTAATTAACCTCTTAAACCTAGTATAGTATAAACTATTTAATAGCTATAAATAAAAAGATAACTATATAAAGTTTAATTAAGCTTTATATAGCCTACGGGACTTACCTATACTATAATATAAAAAATTTTCTAGTACTTTAGCTAAGCTTAGCCTTATCTACTTAAAAGAAAAGTTTTACTTATTTTTTAATATAGATTATAAAATCTTTATACTTTTTTATATAAATAATATTCTACTCCTATACTATAAGATTTATTAATAAAAAGCTTTTAAACTATACGATAAGCTCTTAAAAATATATAAAATAGAAGTACGCGGAGCTGTAGAATAGTATTTTAAAATATAAATAATTAAAAATTAAAAAAATTAAATAATTATACTAATCTATAATTTATATATTAAAAAAATCGCGAAAAAATTTAGAGTAGCCGATTTAGTACTCTTTTTACTAACGCCTTTACTATTAAAAGAGCTAGTTAAGAATAAAGGAGAAGTAATAAAAGCTAAAATTAAGGCGTATTAGGAGCGCGTTAAATTTATACTTTATATTATTATTATAATATAACTAGATATAGTATTTACTATTTTAAAGCTCTTTTATTTTTTAACTAATCTAAGTAAAGAATATTTTACTATAGTAAAACGTATAATCGCGTTTTTTTATAAATTACGCTTTTAAGCGATCTAATATAGGGCATATAAAAACCTAAAACTTATAATCTATTTAAACGCTTTATTTATAAATAATCTAGAGAGTAGATAATCCTTATATAACTATATTATTATATTATTTAGGGGTATAATTATTTAGAAAGCTATAAAATAGACTACTATTATTATATTAACTACTAAAGTAGAGCTCCTCGCGCTTAAATATATAAATAAAGAAATAATAGCTCTAAAGCGCTTTTTTAAAAAATTTATTTTAAATTTTAGAGCTACGTAGCGCATATTCTATAATAACTAATAAATAATTAGGCTAGTTATAGGTAAAAATAAGCGTATAACTACCCGTTTACGCTATATAAATATACAGAATATATAGCTACGCTAAAAGTATTTAAAAGAAAGTTTTAAAATTAAATACTTTTAGATAAGTAATATACTAGCTAATAGGTTAATAAAAGCTCTTACAGCTTAGTAATTCTAAAGATTTAAAAAATAACTAAATTTTAAAGATATAAAAGAAAAAATTACTAAACTAGAATTTTAAAAAATTATATAATAATAGAGCGCAAAGCGCTTTAAATTAAATATTATATAGCTTATTAGTTACTATTTATAATAAATAATTTAAAACCGTACTGCTTAGGAAAACTCTATAATAAAAAAGTAGAAAAATAATAAAATAATAAAAAATTATATAATAACCTAATAGATATACTTAATAGATTAATAACTTTACTAGCTTACTAAACTTTTAAACAGTTTAAGCGCGGCGCGAAATAATCTTATTAAAAATATTATTTATAGAGTTACCGCCTAAATTTTTATTTAATTTAATTATCTACTTAATAGTAGTCTATAACTTATTAAGCTCTATTATCTATAAAATCTACGTTAATAAAAATTAAAAAAAGCAAATTAAAAAATTATACCTACTTATAAGTAAACTCTTTTGCCTTCTTGCTATAGAGCGGCTTATAATAAAATAAAAAATACTTAGTAATCTTTTAAACGCAACTAGAACTATAATAGTAAGTATATATTTTTTTTAAATTTTTTAAATTAAAATATTTATACGTATATTAGTTTATAGCTGTATTTACTTTTATATGCTTAGTAATAGAAGTCTTACGTTTTAGTATTAAAATAACTATTATTACTTTTACTAGATAGAGCGCTACCTAAATAATAAAAGTAAAATATAAAATACTTTAATTTTATAAACTATTAGTAATATTAAGCTATATAAATATTATCTAATAGTTTCCTAACTTTTCTAATCTTAATATAAAAGAATAGATAAAGCTTAAAAAAACTATAAACTAAAAAGCTTAAAATATTTTTTATTAATATTATCTTTATCGCTATAGCGTAATAAAGTCTATAAAATAGACGGCTTACTATTTTTATTTTTTTTAGATTTACTTTTAGATTCGCTCTCTACTATAAGGCGCGGCCTATTTTTTAAACCTAATTTAGTAAAACTTAAAAAAGTTAAATTAAAAAGAACACTAATAGCGCCCGGCGCTTAAAAAGTCTAGTTAAAAAAAATAGGCTAGATAGAATTAATAATCTTAAAAGCCTACTAAATTTTTTATTTACGTTAAGCTTCTTATACGGTATTTAGTTACTTATAAACTAATTAATAAACGGCTATTATAAAGCGCGGTATAAGTATTAAACTAAAAAAATTATTAGAATTACTAAATAATAATATAGGGGGATTATCTTTTAAAACTTAAAAAAGCTATAAATCTTCTTAAACTAAAAAAGTAAAATAATTTTTGTAAGCTTATAATAATAAAGGAAAAACCTCTTTTAAAAATTAAGAGATCTGCGGAAATTCTTAATTAAAAAAAAAAAAAGGGTCTTTATCTATTAGAGACGTAAAATAATTATTTAGAGCTTATAGTAGCTGTATATTATTTTATAAAAAAAGTAAATAAACTACTAAATATTACGGTACGGAAGTATTTATTTAAATTATAATAATTTTTATCTAAGACTAAATAGCGCCTTAACTTTTTTAAACTACCTATTATTAGAGCTCTTTATATTTCTTATTTTTTTTTTTTTTTAAACTACTTTTTCTTACGGAGCGTAATAATAGGCTAAAAAACTATATTAAATAACTTATTAAAAGTTAAAGGACTAGGCTCCGTTAGCTTCTTACTAATCTTAATAAGCTTATAATACTTAGAATACTATTCTCTTTTAATCGTATTTAGACAGTTAACTATAGTAATATAAAAGAAATTAGAAAACTATTAAATAAAGATTAGTAGAGTTTTTAAGAGACGGAATTAGAGCTTAGAAATCTAAATAAACTCTAAAAAGTAGAAATTAAAAAGAGTATTATAGCTTACTATAGTTATAGCAGTAGCAATATAAATAGTTAACTTATAATACTTATAATAATTAGAGAGCTTAAGGAGCTATTTAAAGAAATAAAATTAGATAAAAAAGTATAAAAATAGTATAAACGGTATAAAAAAGCGTAAAAGTAATAATTAAAAGTATAAAAAGAGTAAGGATTATTTTAAAAAATATTAGTAGAGAGATTATATAAATATTTTTTATACTATTAACGCTAGCGTATCTATCGTAATTAGTTTTTTATTTTAAAATTTTATTACCTAGCAACGCTACCCGCCGAATTTTTTACTTAAAAAAGCTTTATTTAAAATTAATTCTATAGCTACTATAAGTTTAAAAAAATTAATTTTAAACTACTTTAGACAGTTAAGCTGTTTTCCTAATAGCTTAACTAGGGGGTATATTACGATAAAATACCTTAGAGTTTACGTTATTAGTTTATAAAACTCTTTAAAATAGAGTATTTATTTCTCTTTTATATATATATAATACGGCTCTTTAACGCTTTCTTTTATAAAATTAGTCCCTACTCTTTAATTTTAGAATCTAGTAATTTCCAGCTCGTTTTCCTCTATAATTATTTTATATAAATATACTAGTACTGTAAGCTAAAACTATATAATTAATTATATATTATATAAACTAAATAATATAATAGTACTAAAAGAAGCTTCCTCTATAAAAAAAAGTAAAGAACGTATAATAAAGATAGATCTAGATTTATTATAAAAGGAATATACTTAAGAATATAATATCTTTATATAAGTACTTAAAAACTAAACTAAGTTATAATACTAGATAAAGAATCTAAATATTTAAAATAATTTATTTACTAAACAATTTAATACGTATAGTAATAAATAGTAAAAAAAAATAATTATATAAATTATTTTTTAGTATATTTTTTTTTTATATATTATATTCTTTTACTTTACCGTATAAATATTAAAAGAAAATTTTTTAAGGTATTATACCTAAAGAAAATAAAAGAAAAATAAAGAAAAACCTTTTTTTTTTTTTTAGATATCTTTAATCCTCCTCTATATTAATAAAGAAAAAATAAAAGAAAAGATAAAAAAAATTTAAATATAATACTTATACCGGGCTTTACGTAACTACTATATATAAAAATTATATATATTACTCTAGTATTCTGCTAACGTATAATACTCTATAAAGGATAAGAGTTTAGTATTATTACTATACCTTTATACGTACGGCTATAGCTTTAAAATTTTATATAATTATACTAAGAGCGTATAAAAATAGTTTTTATAGTAAATAATTTTTGCGATAAAAAGAGTTAAGTTAGTATTATTAGACAAGATAATATTTATATTATATAAGAGTAACTAGTATACTATATATTTATTATTTTATAAAATATTACCGTACGGAAAGAATTATACAGGAATATATATATATATTAATATATAAAGCTAATAAGAATACTTTATTAGTAGCTATTTTAGTAAAAATAGTAACCTAAATCTATTTACTAGAAGTAAAAGCCCGTATAAGGATAAAACTAAATATAATTATAACCTACTATAATTACTACAGCTACTATTACTATCTATATAAAATAAAAACTATTTTAGAAATTCTATTAGAGGTTAACTCTATATAAAAAAGGATAACTAGGAAGTTAAAAAAGAAAAAGATAATATTTAAAATTATATATAGAGATAATAATAGATAAAAAAAAAAAAAGATATTATAGAGAGAAAAAGACTTCTTTTTATATATTACTATTTTATATATTTTTAGACTAACTCTTCTTAACTATTATATAATAACTCCTTACTTCTATTTACTATAATCTTACTCTTTACTTTCGCGTAACGTATAAAGTTATTAACTTTTTATTTTAGTTTACTGCAATTTTAATTAACGAGTAGTAGTATATTATACTATTTTACTTCTTATTATTATATAATGCGTAAATAATAGACTACAATTTAGTTATATAAAGATATATTAAAATAGAGGGATACTCGTACAGAAAAAAAAAATTAGAAATATAAAAAAATAGAGTATTTATATAGTATTACTATAAAAAGTAAAATTACTAGTATATATAAAATAGTTAACCTAAATAGATTCGCTAGTAATATAGAGCGTATAGATTATATAGTTATAATTATATAATTATATAATCTGTACTAGCGCGCAGAACCCTTATCTAGCTATTATATAAATAGTAAAAAGAAAAAAGAATAATTAATTAAGATATAGCTATTGTTATTTATTATTTTATACTATTTCCTATTTTTTATAATATTATAGATAACTACTACTCTATATAAGCGGAGTATAGTTAACCTAATAAAATTTTTATTAAGACTAATTAGATATAGTAAAAAAAAATACGTGTATATTAAAATTATAAAATATATTTTTAATTAGTTTATTTTTACTACTATATAAATCTCTATCTACTTTTTATAACGTAATTTATTATTAAGCGACGCACTATTATTAAGTAATACACTTTTTTAAATACTATAACTACTAACTGCTAAAAGTTAATAAAAAATTGCTTAATTTAACTATAGCTATTTAGTATTACTTAAACTATCTATTTCTTCGGTCTTTAGATATATTTTTATATTATAGCTATATTTATAATAGATACTATAAAAGTGCAAAATTATATAATACTATTTTAATAGACCCCTATTTTCTACTTTAACACGTCTATCCTCTTTAATTATATCCTTTTTAGCTATTATTTTTTAAGCTTATAATCTACTAACTATTTCTTTATTTTTAAGACGTGTCCGCTTAGCCCTTTAATACTTAAAAAATACTTTATTAGCTTTTTAAAGTATTTTAATCTTAGCTACTATAAGGGTTAAATTATAGCTATTAGTTACTATTACTTTTATAACCTATTTAATAGTAGCTAAAATTAGTATTAGTAAGCTTTTTTAGTATCTTATTACTTAATTTTTAATTAAAATTAATTATAAAATAGCTTCTATAGCAGTTTTAGGCGTCTTAAAGATCTAGAGTTAAAATAGCTTATTAGTATTTTTAGAAAGTATTAGCGTTTATAATTTTATATTTAGTTAAAAAAGTACAGTGTGTAGATTATATAAAATAAGTCTAGCTATTTAAAAACTTTTAAAGATATTCTCTTTTATAAAAGTCCGTAAAAAGGCGGCCTTAAATATAATAAAAAACTTAGGCTTAGTAATATATATAATCTAAGTTTTAATAAAAAGCTTATTTTTAGTACTATATTTTTTTTTTAGAATACTATAGTACCTAATATTAAAAGACTAAATTAGATAAAATAAATATAGAGGTAAAAAGATAATTATAATATTATTTTTTTATAGTAGTTCTTAAATTTAGCGCTAACGTAGCTCTTATAACTATTAAATACTAATATATAATATACGCCTTAGTAACGGCGTTTAGTATACTTATTAAAATATTATAATTATTTTAAACTAATTATATTATTTATTTAGTTGTTTTAGAATATTATAACCTTCTAGTAATTAAAAATTTAGTATTTTATATACTAGTTAGTAAGGTAAAAGTAGTTTTAAACTATTAAAAAGGCAGTACTATATATCTATTATTAGTAATACTATAAATCGCCGTCGCCTACTCCTAATTATCTAATTAAATAGCTTTTAGTTTTTTTACCTAATTTAAGTATATAATAACTATTTTAGACTAAATTATACCTATTATAAAGCCTATCTTATTAATGTTATAAAAATTTTTATTAAAAATACTATATTCTGCGTATATATCGGCTACGTTCCTAAACTACGATTTAATAATTATAAGATTTTTATAATAGGCTTTTTTATAGTTATAGATACGTAAAAAATACATCTTTATTTTTAGACGTTATTTAATAAAGTATTCTATTTAGCGCTTTTTAATAAATAACGCGCCGCGCTTTATACGTAAAAGATTTACTATATCTTTTATATTAATAATTTAATATAAAAGCCCTTACGCCTCTCGCTTTAATAGATATTTAATAATTATATCCTTTTTTACTATTATTAAATTTAAACGTATATTGCAACTATTAAACTTTATAGTTTAGTTTTTTATTTTATAGTAAATTATAGCTTTAGGGACCTTATATAGCTTTATAGCTTTATAGATACTTAAATTTAAATTAAATTAAATTAAATTAATTACTAAAAGAACTTTATTCTTAGAGAAGTTAGTAGGTATAGTATTAATATAAAAAACGCGTTTTAAATATAAGTTATTAGTTTTATAGGGAAAGTGCGTCGCTTAATAATAGTACGTCGCTCGATAATAAACTACGTTACTTAATTTTTATATAAAGATAAAAATAATTTTATATATATAAATAGTAAAATAAAGATATATATATACTTTTTATTTTTTAAAATTTTTTTTAATCGTCTCTATAGCCACTATAGCTATATGTCTTATTTAATTTTTATATAAATATAGGTAGTAGGACTTAGTAGGCTTAGTATAAGTTATAGAGTTAGTAGCTATACGTATTTTAAAGTATATATTAGTTAAAGTAAATAATAAAGGTATACACATACTTCTCCTTTTTTAAACCCCCTTTTGGGTCACCTTGAGCTGCTACAGCTACACTTTTTATTCGATTAATATATAAATATATTGTTAAAGTAAATATTATACTACTAGGATAGTTAAACGGGTTAGGGTTAGGTTATAGTTAGGTTAGTATATCTCCGCGTAGATACCTAAATAAATTACGTAATGTATAAGCTTTAATAATAAAAATTCTATATTTAAAGAGCTATTATTTAGTAATTCTATATAGGACTAGATTTTAATATATTTTATTATATATTACGTAAGTTATACAGATATAAATAATTAGTATATTAAAAAAAAACTTTATTTTAAACAAATAACTTACGTAATATATAATAATATATATTAAAATCTAGTCCTATAAAAAACTACTAAATAGTAGCTTTTTAAATATGTAATTTTTATTATTATAGCTTATATATTACGTAATTTATTTAGGTACATACGCGTAGAGATACTAACCTAACTATAACCTAACCCTAACCCGTTTAACGATCCTATATACTACTCTAAATTAGTCCTACTTTTATATTAAAATAGAGTAAATATAGTAAAAAATATATTATAATTATATTTTTTTTTAGAAACTATAGCCGGTCTTAATAGAAATCTAAAAATTTTAGAGCTATAATAAAATAATTAATATAAAATATTTTATTTTATTAAGTTATATACTAAACTATTTATCTATATTCTTCTATATAAGCCCTCTATTATCTTTCTTTTAGAAATTCTTTTTTATTTACCTTTAAATATCTTTTATAGTATTAAGCTATAGCTTTCTTTTATATATTATTAACTTTTACTTTACGTTATTTTAATTAGGATTATATATACTTTTTACGCCTTAAACTATTATCTATAATATATTTATCTATTTATTAAGGAACTATACTATTTTTATACTCTAGTACTCTATAATTACTAGTATTATAGTTACTAGCACCTTTTTTTATAACTTACTTTTATTAATTAATTACTTTATATAATAGTATAGTTATAGTAATTTTAGTATATATTTTTTTACTTAGTAGTATTATAAGTAGTAAATCTTTAGCTTTTTTACCTATTTAAATACCTTTTTTTTTAGCTCTTTTTAGCAACTCTATACCTATAAGTATAAAACTATTTTATTTAAATATTAACTTTTACGAGTTATCTATAAAGATAAATAGTAGTATATTAGCTATATTAAATATATTTATTACTTTACGTTTCTTATTTATTTAATTTAATTTAAAAGCTTAAATTGTTTAATATACTTTATAGTATAGACTAAAGTATATTTAATATATATATTTTATTAAAATAATATTTTTTAACGTACTAAAAGTGCGTATTTTAGTTATAGAGTAATAGTATATTATTATTAGTAAATAGTACTTTAGATACTGCAATATATATTATAGTTATAATATATTAATATTTTTTTTAAATATCTGCTAAGTATTAGTTTATAATAATAAATATACTAGTATAAGTTACAATATAGAGTAATAAACTATACTAAACTATATATTTATATACTAATTAAACAAATAGTGTGGCTGTAGTAGCTCGGGGCGACTAAAAGGGGTTTTAAAAAAGGAGGAGTATGTGTATACCTTTATACTTAATGTGTCGAAAAAGTTAGGTAAGGCTAGATTAAAAAATTCTAAACTATAATATTATTAAGTACTATTAAATAATTATTATATACTTATCTTAGTACTATCTTTCTTAATTAGACTTAGTATAGTATTTTTAAGAATTAGTTATTAAGTTATATAATATATATAGTATTTTTTTTCTAATTAGATAGTTACTAATAGTAACTTTATTATATATAAAAAATAAAAAAACTATAGAATCGTAGATATAAATAGTTAGTAAAAAGATTAGTAACTAAAAGTATAAAATTTAATTAATTATAATAGGTCTAGCTATTATCTAATTAAGTTTAATTAGTAAACACTATTATATAAAAAGAGGTAAAGTATAGCGTTACAACACTGGTCTAAAAAAGGTATAAGCTAAAAAAAGTTATTTTCCTAGATATAGTAAAAAAAAAAGCGTATATAAAAATTATAAAAAATATTTTTTGTTTGTAGTAAACACTATAGAATAATTAGTAATTAAGTACCTACTAAAGTAACTAATACTAGGCTAGGATAGCATCGTAAAAGGTCGGTTATTGAAGGTATACTTAGGTCGATTAACTATCTCTGTCGTCGCATCTACGTTTGCCTGCACCTCGATTTTCGATACGAACAGACAAACGTGCGTAATGGTATGCGGACGGCTCGGAACGCGACGCGGGTACGAACACACGAACGGACGCACAAGGGAACAAAATAAGCTCTGTCATTGTTGGGGATGAAGATATGCAAGAATATCAGACGGGTTAAGAAGATCAACAAGAGATGTTTATAGCAGAGTCTTGGGATCATCTTGCCGTGTTTGAAGAAAACTGTCTGGCTTATAGACACGATGTCGGTATCATTGACCACTCGAACTCCACCGTCGATGGAGAGTTCATCTGGGAGAGTGATCGTATCGCGTATGAAGAACAACAGGACGAGCATGTTACATTGTGGATTCCTCGAAACAGAACAGTTGAGGCGGGACCACGAAGACACTCTCGAGGCACAGAGACGTGGTCTTATTTTGGCTGATATACAAATGGAGCGCTGTTATGATGATTTAAAGGAGGAGCCCCGGACACCAACTGCCCTGTCGTCTTTCTGCTGCTGTTCTGATAGCTATCAGGTAGGCGATGAAAAGAGAGAAGGGCACTGTGAAGCGCGCTTGTGCGATGAAGCTGAACTCTACCATGCTCAAGGGAAAACAAGCCAATCAGGAAGATTGCACGATGGAGGACCATGCAACTCTTGAAGAGCAGCATATAGCTATACAGCACGGAGATGAAGGAAGGCAGAGTTCCGATCCAGAGAAGACGGACTACAGATTAATGCTTAAGGAACTCGCCCATAACTCCACCCACTAACGGCCAAAGCAATAAGATGTCACCAGGTTAGTCATAACGACACCAGGGTGTCAAATGTGGATAGCAACGATGACAACCCGATATACAGCGACAGTAAGGCTGGTCGTGAGATCTGAACCGATGATTCTTGTAGGTGGGAGCAATGCACCGATGCTCTTCACAAGAAATGGCCCGGTTGTCCTTGCAAAGATCGCATCGATCATCCCTACAAGTAAGAGACCGATGGTAATCGTCCCCTTCGCACCTTTCCGAGAGTACGCTTTTCCATGCCCACTCCAATGTCCAGCCAAGCTTTCTTGCAGGGATAGATTGCTTCCAAACCCCTACAATCCTCGCATGAGCATTCGTATGGCGACTGGACCACCTTGATAGATCTCTCTACACATTCTGGTCTGGAAGCAACGGGCGCATCTTGCTCGTTTCGGTCGCTGAACAAAAACATGACCGGAATATCCCCGACGGCTGGTAATTGCGCTTCCTCTTCTGGTTCGAACATAAGCTCATCGTCCTTATGCATTTGCTTCAGGAAGCGCTCAGTCTCAGCTGCGCCCGCGTTCAAGATCATCGTCATGTTCTCGCGTCCTTGCGCATCTATTGGGCCTCTGACCGTAAGCCGTACCCAAAGAGCGTCGCGATGACAACGGTTCTGAATCAAATCCTGGAGATCGACAGTGTCTGGAAATTGATGCCAAGATCTGGTATGGCGATAAAGCGGAGACATTACCGTGTTGCGACAGTCCGTGCATAAAGACAGATAATATACGCTCTTTAATACAGAGCTGTTGTATCGCTTTATTAATATTACGTATAATTATATATAAAGTTAACACTTATTTAATTAATTTACTAATAATCTGCCTTTTTACTATTACTATTATTTTTATATTATTTATTTATATTTATAAGATTTTATATCTATATAGTATTAGTATACTTATTAATTCTTTTTTCTATAGTCTACTTTATTAAATTAAGCCTACTTTTTCTTTAGCCCTAATAGCTATACTTTTTAATAATTATTTAAAAAGAAAAAAGTTAACTTTAGATATACTAGTAATTATTTTTATAAAAAAAATCTTTTTCTACCTATATAAGTAAAAGACTTTTTTAATAAAAATAAGTAAATATATAGGTTTACTTTTCTAAGATTTTAAAATATAGTTTTAAGAGCTTAAATTTTTATTATTTTTTAATAGTCTTTAGTATAACTTTTATATTTTTATTAATAATCTTACTCCTTTTCTTTATATATTTAATATTATTATTAATAATATTAGCAATCCGCGTATACTTATAGTAGTTAAAGAGGTTATTTATAATATTATTAATAATAAAAATTATTATAATTTTTATGTTAGCGGGTTTAGTATTAAATATAGCTATTAGCTTTTATAAAATTATAGTTAAAATATTAGTAAAAAGGATAAAAGTATAAAATATTAAATAAAATATTTTTATAGATTACTATTTTTAGCTGTAGTATTATAGTTAGTATTTATTTTTACTACTATTTAATATTATTGTCCCTCGCCCTTATTAAATATTTATTTTAATCTTAGTAGTAGGCTGCCTTTTATATTTTTATTTAGTACGCCTTTTTACTATAATTAATATATTATTATTTATACTAATTATTATATAATCTATTTAGGTCGGTAACAACGATAAAGGAGAACCTAATCTAATAAATAATATACACTATTAGGATAACTATACTCTACTCGTGCGGAGTAATAGTCGTCTATAATATTATAAAAAATAGAAAATAGTATAAAATAACAAATAATAATAGTTATACTTTAATTATTTATATTTTCTTCTCTCTACTATCTATATAATAACTAAATAGAAGTTTCGCGCGCTAGTATAGATTATATAATTATATAACTATAGTTATATAATCTATACGCTCTATATTACTAGTAAATCTATTTAGGTTAACTATTTTATATATACTAGTAATTTTTCTTTTTATAGTAATACTGTGCGAATACTCTATTTTCTTATATTTTTTTTAAAAAATTTTCCTTTTAACCTTCGTGCGATAAAGTAAAAAAAAATATAATATATAAAAAAAAAAAATATACTAAAAAGCACTTTATGTAATAGGGGATATCTAATTTAAAATATAGAAAATATATAAAATATTTTATTAGGCCTCTTATACGGGCTCTAGCCTATTAACTAAAGCTTTAATACTATAAAAAAGGGTATTAAAAAATACTAATTATATAAGAGAACTATTTAGTTTATTCTTTATAAAAGTATCTATAGGATTATCCTTTTCTATTATTTATTATACTTTAGAGATTTCGCAATTCTTATATAATTAGTAAAAAAATATATAATATTTATTATAAGTCTTTTTTTATTTATTATACTAAGCTTAATAAAATAATTATATAAAGATTTTAAATTTATATAAACTACTATAGAGACTAATAGGAGGTTAATTATATAAAAGATTTTATTAATAGTAGTACTAAAAGTAATAACTATATTAAAGCCTATAACTATTTTATATAATTTACTAGTAAGAATACTTCGCGTAACTTATTTATATTTAGTTAAGCTCTAATAAATAATATTACTACGTATAGTAAACTTAGTATTTATATAGTCTTTAACTCTAAAAATAATAAAATATCTAAGCTATAAACTAAGATTTTAGTTATTTATAAAAAATTTATTTATAAAAATAAAGAGTTTTGTACGTTAAAAGTCTAATAAAATATATAAAACTTTTTTCTCTATATTCTTAATCTACTACTTAATCCTCTTATTTAGTGCCTTTACTTTTAATATAGTAGGCTCTTTTATTTATATAGCTATAAAGAAGGTAAATATAACTTTTAGTTAATAAATAAAAGTAATATATATATCTTTTATATACTATTTAATATACTACTATTAAGCTTTTGGATTAGTTAGATCTATTATATAGAGGTCTTTACTTTATCTTTTTTAAATTATAATAATTATTTTATCTCCCTTTAGGGTAATCTTTATTCTATTAAACTCTAAAGGTTAAATATATAAAAAAAAATAACTTATTCTTTATATAGAACTCTATAGTTTATAATTTATTTTTTTCTTTATTAAAAAAAGTAAATAAAATAATACTTAAAATATTATCTATTTATATACCTATTAAGCTAAAAGTCTCTACTCCTTTTTTTATTATAAGTAGGTATAAATTATACGTAGAGGAAAACATCTTTAGTCTTTTAATATAGTAGTTATAGTATATTTTAAACTAGTATAAACTTAATTTAACTATACTATATAAAAGCCGTACGACTTAAAAAATTATATTAAAGAAAAAAAAATAGTTTATCTCTTTTAGGGGTTTTACGTATAGTATATAAAATAGTAGATCTTTAAATTATATATAAGCTTAAGTAATATCGCGTAATTTATACTTTATATTATATAATTTTAGAAGTATTACGCCTAAGACTAAAATAAGTCTTTAGTTTATTTTTTAGATAGTTAGTAACTATATAAGAATAAACTATTTATTATTATTAAAATAGCTAGTAAGTATATAGTAAAATTTTTTATATAAAACTATATTTTTATTCTTAACCTCTCGTACTATTTTAAAATTAAATATATAGTTTATATAAACAGCAGGATTGTATATAATAAATTTAAAAATATTACTTATAATAAAAAAATTAATCTTTGTATAATTAGATTTTTTAAATAGAGCTTTAGGTATTATAATAATATTATTTTAGTACAGCTTTATTACTAGTATAAAATTAAACTTTTTTTTTTAAATTATAAAGGCTTTTACTATATAGTTCTTCTTTAGGTAATCTTACTTTTTTAGCTTTTTAGGTATAGATTATATAATTATATTCTTCTCTTTTATAATTAGGGGGTTATTATACGAAAGAGATTTACGGTAGTATAGTTTTATATATATTTATTATATAATTAGTAGGCTATTTTTTAAATTTATAGTAATATCTAGTCTGTTAATTAATTATAATATATATAAACTTATCTATCCTTTCTTTTTTCTTTACATTAGAACCTTTAATCTAATAAAAAGAAATAGAGTCTTTTACAGATCTAGTCTATTATATATATTAATTATATAGCTTAGTATAAGCTTTGTATAATTAGCCTATAAAACTTTTCAAACTTTATAAATAGTATTAGCCCGTATAATAATATTTAGTATTAGTAAAAATATTATATTAATTTTTAAATAGGCGCTAAAGATAAAAAGTATTAGTATAAGGCTATTTAGGCCTATAGTATTATTTAGTACTTTTATAACTATTTAAAAAATATCTTTATTACTTATATAATATCTAATTTTATTTTTTAAAATATTAAAAACTTACTATAATAGGCTATACGCTTTTTTAATTTTACTAACTACCTAGTAGGCTTTTACTAGTATTTAGTAATACTTTACTCCTATAATCTATACGCTATTCTTAAACTCTTTTAAAATAAAATTAGTACCTAGATTATATATAATAAAATCTAAAGAACCTTAGTAGGTATTAATCTAATATTATATAAGAGCTGCTTATACCTCTTATATAGATATTAAATTAAGAAAGGTAGCAGCCTAAAATAATATTTTTAAGTTAATAATATAGAGGATATCGCGGTTACTAATTTATATAATATTAATAATAATTTTATAGTTAAAATAAGTACTATTGTTAATAGAGAACTTAAATCTATATAAAGCTACTCTATATATTTAGTAGTAATAATATAGTTTCTAAATCTACTTTAGTATAATAGAGTTAACCTTATAGTTTATATTATAAAGTAGCTTATAAAGTTATTTCGTATAAGGGTGTCTAAAGCATTTATAAAATTTATAAAGTTCTTTTTTAATAAAAAATAAAGTAACTTTCGTATAGCTTATATTAAAAAATAAATATTTCTACTTACGTATAACTAAAACTATTATATTATTTTTACGTATAATAATATTTAATATATTATTAAAATATACTTCTATACAGTTAGTATCTACTAAAAATAGTAAAAAAAGTATTAAAATATCTAAAATATAGTAAGTTACTATACTAATTAGATTTTTAATCTATATAGTACTAAAAGTATATATTAGTATATTACCTTTAAAGCTAATAGTAGTTTTTTTTAAGATTTAATTAATCTTTATACCGGAGTTTTTATAAATATATATTTTAAATTAGTTTTTACTAACTATTAAGAATTTAGCTATACTTATATTTTAAAATTTACTTTAGTATTACGTATAGTACCTTTTTTTAAAAGTAAATTATTTAACTATCTCCCCTTTATTTATAAAGAATATATCTTCTATTATTATATAATAGAGGAATAAGGCTATAGTAAAATATTAAACTACTTTTTCCCCTTTTTAAAAACTAAGGTTAAATATAATTTTATTTTTTAATTCCTTTATATTATTATATAAAAATCCTTTAAAGTCTTAAATATAAAGAGTAATATTACTTTAGGACGGTATTTCCTTATAGAAGTCTTTATATATTATAATATACTAGTTATATATTTAGACCTTATCTCGTATAAAATAGTTTAATAACTAATATTTTTTTATATAGTAGATAAAACACTTCTTTTTTCTTACTACTAAAATTATACTTCTAAATCTCTAAAAGGGTTATTATATATAAAAGCGGAATTATTAGTACTAAAATAGTCTATTTTTATTATTAGTATATTTTTAGTCTATATAAAAGATCTCGTGTAATACCTATAATTAAATATAATATATATATTAATAATTTATATTAATTTATATTATAGATTTTAAATTACTTAATAGTCTTTTATACGTAGGCTTTATTAAAAATATAGCCTATTTAAGTTTTAGTTAACTTTTATATACTTATATAATTACTATATAAAGTAGTACTTCTCTTTTAAACTAAAGACTTAGAGCTCTCTATACTAAAATTAATTTATTAATTATTACTTTTAAGGCTTTGTACAAAGTCTTCTTAGAGTTTTTTTACTTAAATTATATAAAAGTTATAGTAGTCTAGTTAGTCTAATACTAGTTATAGTTAATATATATATTAAAGTAGTAGTTTAACTTATTATATAATTATTTTTATAAGTATCCTAAACTAATATTATATAGGTAGAACTAGCCCGTGTAAATTTTTAAAATATCTAGAAAAATAACAGCGTACTATAACTTTTAAATATTAATTCTTTAGTAAAACTTAATAAAGATATAAGCCTTATTAGCTAAAATATTATATAGGTAATTAGTATAGTTATTTACCTTTTTCTATATTTTCTAGAATATAATTATTTTTTATAAATTAAGCTTTTCTAGCGGTATATCCTATATAGATAGAAGTTAAAATATTAGATTCTAGTAAGCCGCGTATAAAAGTTAAAAGATTAGTAAATAATTAGTTATTAATATTCTATAACTAGTTTCTAAAGAAAATAGTAATATTTTAGGATTATATAATAGTAGATATATTAAGTATTATAATCTACTATTATATATACCTAAAGGCGGTACTAGGGTATATAAACTATATAAAATTTAGGGTTATTTATATAGTTTATATTTATACTCGTATAATATAGACCTAAAATTTTTAAGGTAATACTAGTATAGCGGGATTAATTATTTATATAATATATATTATAATAGTTAGCTTCCTTACTACATAGGAGGTATAGCTAAAATATATAAAATATTTAACTATTAGCTAGAAATTTAAAAATTTAAATTTAATAGCTTCTATACAGGTTATTCTATAGTAATAATTAGATTTTTTATTAAACTTTTTAATCTCGCGTAAAAGTCTTTAACTTTTTAATATTTTTTTATAATCTAAAGGAGAGTTTATATAAAACTTTATAGTATTCTTTCTTATTTATCTACTAGAGGTCGTACGCCCTTATCTTATAAAATTCCTAGTAATTCTCTTTAAAATACTTACCCTAGTAATATAAAGTAGCTATAATTCTATTTAGTAAATAAATTATAGTATAAAATAACTAGATTTTAGTTATTCCTTTACTCTATATAAAGTCTTATAATAACGTAGCTAATATACGTATTAAGTTATTTAACAGATAGGTTATCTAAAATATTTAAATTTTTTATTTAATATTATAATTTAGTCTAGTCTTTAAGTACTCGTATAGAGATATTATATTCTTAAATATATTTTTTTATAATAAATTTAGATCTATTTCTATTATACGCTCCTTACCTTTCCTTATAAAAAAAGCTTTTTTTAATACTATTATATTATCTAGTTTATATAATATATAATTAATTATATATTTTTAGCTTACAGTACTAGCGCGTTTATATAGAGTAATTTAGCTTTAAAAAAAATTATTTTTATCTTTTATACGGATAAAGATTTAATAAAATATATAAT
The DNA here is from genome assembly GCA_030770415.1 of Pleoardoris graminearum. Lineage (NCBI taxonomy): Eukaryota > Fungi > Ascomycota > Dothideomycetes > Pleosporales > Didymosphaeriaceae > Pleoardoris > Pleoardoris graminearum. The sequence continues at coordinate 249,977 of JASEKS010000007.1, read as the reverse complement.
TTAATATACTCCCCTCTATCTATAGATACGGGGAAGAGTTATATAATATATAAAAATATTTTTACGTAGTATAAATTTAATAATACTTTAACCTCTCTATACGCCCTTACTAATTTACGGTAAATAAAAAAATCTAATTAATTACTAGTAATAAAATAATTAAATAAATTAATTAACTAACTACTAATTAGTATTAGAATAACTATACTTTACTTATACAGAGTAATAGTCGTCTATAATATTATGAAAAATAAAAAATAGTATAAAATAATAAATAATAATAGTTATATCTTAATTATTTATATTTTCTCCTTTCTACTATCTATATAATAGCTAGATAGGGGTTTCGCGCGCTAGTGCAGATTATATAATTATATAACTATAGCTATATAATTTATACACTCCGCATTGCTAGCGAATCTATCTAGATTAACTACTCTACATACATACACCCTAATAATACCCCCCTAAAACTTTAATATAACGTAATTCTACTAATATAGATTTAATTAACACTATAATTATAGCTATTAAATTACTAAAAAAAAATATTTTATATATTTAAAAATTATAAAAAAATTTAATATTATATATTTTATATTATTATATAGATACTAACGAGTTATAAAGACTTTTATACTTATTAACTAAAATTGCTCAATCCTTAACTAATAATAAAAATCTAAGCTCTTAGAGTATATATAGTATTTTACTTAAAAAAATCTACTTTTTATACACTAAATAATTTAAAATTTTATATTAATTATTACTAAAAAGGATATTTTTATATAATAGATGAATTATTTTATTAAGCACCGCCGCGACTTTTTAATTTTATAATAAATAATTAGGCTAGATAGTAATTACTATAATACTAATTTAAAAGTAAAATATAAGCTTTATTTTAAGTTTTTATATTAAAAGATTATAAAGTACGGTATAAATCTTTAGTATATATATAATATAAATAAAAAAGGCTTTCTATTTAGTATTACTAGTAGATTAAAAAGAATTTTTAATAGAACTCTATATAAGAGTTACTAAGTAAGGTAATCTACCTAAAATAGTAGCTATAAGTAAATTTTACTTATTATATATATATACGTTAATAGATCTAATATTAATTTATTACTAACTTATTAATCTAACGCTAAGACTCTATAATTAAGCTAGATTAAAAAAATTATTATTAACTTTTATAAAGTTTTTATTATGTTATTAATCTCTAAATAGTTAAATAATAAAATAGGACTTTAATAGCTTAAATAGGTATTTAATTACTATATAAAAAAATAAGCTAAAATAGTTTAACGTATATATTAACTTTTAATACTAAATAGTTATAAATCTTATATTACTATAAATTTTATTAACTATTATAACTAAAATAAAATTTTTTTGCTATATTTTTCTTTTATATAATATATACGCTATAGCCTTTAAATATTTACGTATTTAAATTTTTTTTAGCTGCCTATTTTAATAAGCTTAACACCTATCTTTATAAGAGTTAGAGACTATAAATAATTACTAAAAGAAACTTTTTTATACTATTTTAAAAGGTCTAAATAATATTAATTATACTATAATTAATTAGTAAAACTTTTAAGTATATAAGTATCTAGCCGCAAAATCCTATGCCTGTTCTTAATTAATTTAATAAAAATAAGTTTTTAAAATAAAAATTATATAAAAACTCTACTTTAGTGTTTAGCTTATAAACTTTTTTTTTTTAATAAGCCTTTTATATTAAGGCTACCTAACTATTTAAGGAAAGTACTTTATCTCCTATGTAACCTAATAACCGGCTCTTTAAGTAACTAACTAATATATATATAGACTAGTTAAGTAACCTATACTAGAATTTAATTAATTACTAATTTAGGACTAGCGCCTTTCCTATTTAGGTATATTTTACAGGGGGGGGACATTGGGAAAGACAAATCAAAAAAGTTACTATTTTTAAAAATTAATATAAAATTAATTACTAAGCCTAAAAATACGTGAATAATACCGTTGTAAAGAGAAAATAATAGAGATTTATATAAGAATTTTAGTTACGTTATATATATTACCTATAATAAACTAAAATTACCTAAACATAGTAATTTTTTTAACCCCTTTTTTAGGTTCCTATAACTTTTTAGTTAGTGAATATATTTAACTAAAATTTTAACTATACCCTTTTAGGCCTAGCCTAGGTCACGTGACTAGATTTTCGAAGTATATTAGTAATCTAATAATAAAATTATATTAATTATAAAAATATTGCCAAGGCTTATATAATCACTAATCACGTGATATATTATTAATATTATAGTATATAGTAATATCTTTTTAATATTATAAACCTAGACTCCTATTTCCTCAAAATGGCACTAAATTTAACGAAACTCGAATCTGAAGTTAATCTTCTTTTAAAAGCAAATACTCCTATTTCAACAATTATTTCTACTTTAAAAAGAACTCCTAATAGTATTTATAATACTATAAGACGTATTAAAAATAAAGAAAAGAATAATTATAATATAAAAAAAGTTCATACAGGGGGTATAAAAAAGCTGACTCAAAGAGATAAAAGAGCTATTAATAGAGACTTAACTAGAAGTCCTAAAAAGGATAATAAAAGTATATTATTAGAAAATAATCTAGAGATTTCAACAAGACAGTTACGAAGAGTTTTAAAAGAGGAGGGATATAAAATTAATATTAGTAGTAAAAAACCAATAATTAATAAAGAAAACGCTAAAAAAAGAGTAAAATACGCTAAAGAACAATTAAAAAATATTAAAAATATAAAACTAGAAAAAATAATATTTTCTGATGAGTCAGCAATACAAAGGGGTAGGGCTAGAAAGGAGTTTTATAGAAAAAGGAGTAATAATAGAGTTGGAAGAGAACTGGCTGTTAGCCAATCACGAAGTAAGTTATTTTAACTTTTTAAATTATTAAAATATATAACTTTTTATATATTTTTAGGCTATGGTTTTAGTTTTTTAATATTAATTATATTAATTATTTTATAGGCCACGACGTTACCCTACATGTTTGGGGTGCAATTTGGGTAGGAGGTAGAAGTAATTTAGTGTTTATTAAAACACCTAATTTTTTTACTTCTTACACTAGTAAGGACTATATAAACAAAGTCCTTATACCTGAGGTTAAACCCTATTTAAAAAGGGGTAAGTAACTTAATAGGTTTTTTAGTGCTTTTTTTAATATAATAATATATATATATATATATATTATTATATTATATTATAATTATAAACTTTATACTAATATTAATTTAGGTTGGCAATTTCAACAAGATAACGTCCCTATTCATAAAACTAGGGACGTTTTAACTTGGTTTAAAAATAACAAAATTAAACTATTTCCTCACCCAGCCTATAGTCCTGATTTAGCCCCTATAGAAAATATATGGGGTTTATTAAAATCAGGGCTAATTAAAAATAAAAAGGCTAATTTAGGTGTAGGAAATAGTTTAAATAGTATAAACGCCTTTATAAAAGCTACTAATAAGGAGTGGAATAAAATACCTCAAAAAGCTATTGATAATTGTATTTTATCACTCCCTAACCGTTATAAGGCGGTTATAGAAGCTAAAGGCTATTATACTAAATACTAGTAATATATTATTTACTAGTTTATTATTAAAAATGTGAAAAAGTGACTTATATATATAATTATATAACTAATATATAAATATATAAAAATATTTAATATACTAATAAAACTTTGTGTCTATTATTATATATATAAAAATAAACAAATTTTACACCTTAAATAAAAAGTTATTATAGTCTAAAGTAGGGCCCTAAAAATTTTCTATGTTCACTGATTTTTTTTACCCCTGAACCCCTTAGTCAGCAGCCCCTGACAGGGTGAATAGAATACGCTAGTCTTTCTCTTTAAAATAGTATTATTTTCGTATTTTTAGGGCTTATAACTAAAAAGTTATATTATATTAAAAAAGGTAACTTTTTTGATTTGTCTTTCCCAATGTCCCCCCCCTGTAATACTAAGTAGGTTAGGTCGCCACGCTAACCTAATTAAGTAATTAAACTAAACCTATTTAGGAAATTAACTAGCTTAATTAAGTAATATAACTAAACCTAATAAAATTAAGTCTAAAACCTATTAAACTAATTAATTAAATAGTGGATTAAAGTAGACAAGAACGAGATTTAAACTCGTAGCCTATAATATTACTATTATAGGTAGTAGTGTTGTGCAATTTTACTAAATATTAATTACTTAGTAATTACTAATTACTAATTAGTAATAGATAAAAAAGAAAAGAATTTTATAAATATTTTACTTTATAACTTTAGCTATACTAAACTTAATTAAGTAGTTTTAAATATTATATAAACTAGTATTTTAGTATACTAGTTAAACGGGTTACTCTAGTTTTTTTTTAACCTTTAATAACTTTTGTAATACCAGGCCTAATTAGGTAATTTTTAGCTTATTTAGTTTAGTTACTCGGAAATTTTAAATTAATTAAAAAATAACCTAATTAGGACTAGTACTAATAAAATTATTAAGCAACCTGTTTTTATAATCCTAACCTAACGTTAGATTAAGGTTACTCGTATAAAACTTTTAATAACTTTAGTAATACTAGTCTAAATTAGGTAATTTTTTAACTAAATTAAAATTTCTAAGTAACTAAGCTAAATAAACTAAAAATTACCTAATTAGGACTATTATTAATAAAGTTATTTAAGTTTTAAGAGAAAGCTTAGTATTTTAGATTTACTAGTCTACATTTTAGTACTATTAAAATTACTTAGTAATATTTAATTAAATATAGTATAGCTAAGTATTTTTAAAGTTAAAAAGCTTATTTATTTACAGTAATATTTAGTTATATTCAGTATTATATATAGGTAAATTATATATTTTTATCTTAATAGTATTATAAGTACTATATTTTACTATAAATTAAGTTATATTATAAATAATATTTAAAACTTTCAAAGATATATAGAATATTTTACTTTTAATTTTTAAGTTATTTAATAAAAATATTTAGGTCTAAAATATTAAACCTAGTACTACTATTATAACTATATATATTATTATAATATAAATAATATATTCTATTAATAATTTAATAATAAAACTATAATATATTAAATTATATTAAGTAGTTATAGAAACGTATCTATAGAAGTTAATTAGTTTTTTATTTATTACTTTATAGTTTATATATTTTAGCTTTTTTATATAACTAATATAATATATTAACTAGCATATACTATAGAGTCTATATACTAATATATTATAATTAAAGTTATAATATATAATAATAATAAACTATTTTTATATTATATAATAACTAAGCTTATATTTATTAGATTTTAGTATAGAAGATTCTAATCTAGGTTACGTTTTTATAATATATAAAAAGGGGTAATATAAAAATTCTATAATTTATTATTTAGTATAAAATATATAGTAGTAATAATAAAATATATATAAATTAGCTATAATAGCTAATAAAGTAATAATTTTAATTAGTAACTTATTATATACTAGTAACCCTAATAGTAGGTAAATAAATAATAGTCTAGTATATAGAAGAGTTATAGTAAAGTATAAATAATTATAAATTATAAGTATATTAAAATACTTAATTATAGATTAGTTATTATATATATATTATAGAGCTAAGTTTATATATAAATTATATTTTAACTAGATACTAACTAGATATTAATTAGATTCTAACTAGGGACTAACTAGATAGTAATTAGATTTTAACTAGATATTAATTAAATTCTAACTAGATACTAACTAAATAGTAATAAGATACTAGCTATATAGCTTACTAGATACTAATTAATTACTAGTTATATAACTAAGTTAATTAAATAAACTATTTAGTTAAAAATATAATAGCTATATTATACTAATATACTTAAACTTTTCTTTTATTATATATAAATAATATATTAAACTATAATTCTAAAAATATAATTTTATATAAAAAACTTCTATATAGGTTTAATTCTATAGAGATTATATATATTAATATTTATTATAATATAGGTTTTTATTATATTTTTATATAGATATTTATATATATAATAACTATAAAGATTATATATATTAATATTAATTATAATATTATTTTAACTATATAAACTATTAGTTAATATATCTTTAAAATAGTAGATAAACTTATTACTAATAACTTATTTAGTATATAACTTTAGTATAATATAATAAAATTATTTAGTTATTAGTTAGTAGTTAATATTAATATTAGTATTAAAATTTAAATTAGTATAACTATTACTATTATTCTTATTTAATTAGATTCTTTTAATATTTATTAAATAAAAATTTAGTTTTATTACTATAAAATAAACTATTCTTCTATATAAGAATTACTATTACTAAAACTAATACTAGAATTATCTTCTTCTACTTCTATTTTTTTTAAATTAGTAGTAGTTATATCTTTTTCTTTATTAAACTTAAAGTTATTATTATTAAAAATTTCTTCTTTGTTTTCTATAATATTCCACGATTTTAAACAAATTAATTATTTAATAATAGTAGGTAATAATCTATTTTTTTTTTTAGTAATTATATCTTTTATTTTACTAAAAGTAGATTTACTAGGTGTAGAACTAGAAGAAATAGCTAAAAAGTTTTTAGCTATAATATATATTATAGGAAATTTCTCTTTATTAGCTTTATAATTGTCTATTATATTTATATCTTTAGAAATAATATCTTTTTCTAAATATAATTCTATTTCTTCTTTATTTAATAAATTATAATCTTTTTTAAAGAACTCGTTATTACTACTATAATCTATATTAGTACTACTAGTATTACTAGTAAAACTAGTATTAATAGTTAAGTTATTATTACTTTCTTTTATATATATTTCTTTATAAGTATTATATATATTATAAAAATAGCTACTTATTTCTTCTATTATATTATTACTAAAACCTAAGCTTTTAAATATAGTAAGCTTAAATTGCGGATTAAGTAAAGTAGCTAAATATAAATCTTTTAAATTATTTATATTTTTAGTATTATTAATAGAATAGTAATCTAATAATTTAGATTTAGTTTCTTCTAGCGCTATTTTAATAATAGTAGGTATATTATTATTTAAAATATAACTTTCTATTTTTTTTAATAATCTAGTTATATAAGGTATAATTAAAAAAATAGTACTATAGTTACTAGCTTAGAATTTAATAGTAGGTTTTCTAAAAATCTCTAAAATATCTCTAACTAATATTAAATAGTCCCACTCGCTATTAGTAATATTAAATTTATTAATATTAATATCTCTTTATTTATTATTAGGTAAGTTATTTACTTCTTCTATTAATATATTTATTTATTTTTTAAAATAAATAAATCTATCTAGTATTATATAAGTAGATAACTATTTAGTACTATTATCTTTTATTAAAATTGTAGAACTTAGTTTATTTAAACTACTAGCTTTATATTTTTTAACTAACTTTTTAAAAGAATTCTTTAAAAAGTAGTTATATCTAATAGAGGTAATAATACTTTTAATAGTACTAGGTAAATCTTTAAAATTATTATAATTATTTAAGTACTTTATATTATTCTTTAAATTATTAATCTTATTATTAAACTTTATAGTATTATTAGGTATAAAAAATATATAACCTAAAAAGCTATTAGATACTATATTTAAAACGTATATAGTATATTTAATATTTATAGTAGTAATATTATATTTATTATTATAATTATTTTGTATTTTTTCTACTAAACTATTAATAGGAGAAGCGTTATCTCTAGTAATAGCTAGTAGCTTTTTATTTACTTTAAATTCTTTTAAAGTATTATCTAAATAGTTATATAAAATAAAACTAGTATAACTAGTATTTTCTTCTAAACTTATAAAATCTAATAAATAACTTTCTAGTTTAAATTCGCTATTATAATAGTGTATAGTAATAGCTAAAAAAATCTATATTATTATTATTAGAATTCCACTCGTCTAAAGTAATAAAAAATAGACTAGTATTATTAATTAATTTATTTTTAATTTTCTTATACTCTATATTATATATTAAATCTAAGCTTTCTTTTATATTACGCCTACTAATAGTAGGTAAATTATTTTTTAAGTACTTTAATAAATTATTAAAAGAATTACTTTTTACTATACTAAATAGTAGATTATTAGTAATAATAAATTTAACTAATAAATCTTTATATTCTTCTCTATTAAATAAAATAAAACTAGGTCTTTTATTTATAAGTCTAGAATCTAAATTTAAACTAGAAAAAACTCTATTATTTAAATCTAAAGTAGTAGAGCTACTACTATTATAATCTAAAATATTTTTATCTAATAATATATCTTTATGCTTATATTTATAATGTAATTTTAAATTACTAGTATTAATAGGCTATTTTACTATATTAGAATAATTATAACTAGTATAAGTTATTTTAATTCTATTATTATTATTATTATTACTATTTAAAGGTAATAACTCTCTTATAAATAATCTATTTTTAAAAATACTAGCACTATTTTCTAAAAAAGCTAGTTTAAATTCTATAGAATTAATATTTTTAGTTAAATCTTTAGTATTTTTAGAGCTAGATATTTTACTTAAGTAATATTAAAGTAGTAAAATAAAAAGATAAAAAGATAAGTAATAGTAATAGTAGTAGTAATAAGAGTAGTTAAAATTATTTTAAAAACTTAAAAAAGTAAGCGTATAGTTTTTTTATATCTTTTTCTTTCTTTTTTAGAAGTTTCTATATTACTAATACTTAATTACTAATTATTAGTAATATAAAAATCTCTAGAATCTTAAGTATTAATAATTAATATTAGTAATTAATATTAGTAATAAAATATTAATAATTAAGTATTAGTAATTAAGTATTAGTAATTAAATATTAATAATTAAGTATTAGTAATTAAGTATTAGTAATTAAGTATTAATAATTAAATATTAGTAATTAAGTATTAGTAATTACGTATTAATAATTAAGTATTAGTAATTAAGTATTAGTAATTAAGTATTAATAATTAAGTATTAGTAATTAAATATTAGTAATATAGAAATATCTAGAAAAAAGAAAAAAAAATATAAAAAAGCTATACGCTCGCTTTTTTAAGTTTTTAAAATAATTTTAACTACTTTTACTACTACTACTATTACTATATTACTTATTATTTTTTTTAAAATGCCTATACTATCTAAAGCCTATTTTATCTCTACTACTATTAATAATAGTAGTATAGTTAAAACTACTAAATTAGACTCTACTATTAAAGCTATTATTAATAACTTTAAGAGTCTAAATAATAATAACTCTCCTTATATTATAGAGTATCTTAATACTCTAAGAATTATTTATTATTTAAAGCATTTAAGCTATTATAATAATACTAGATATAATTCTACTTTAAGTAAGTATTTTCTTTATAATTATTAAGTAAAATTAATATTTATTAATTATTTTTTAGAGCTATTACGTAAAGCTAGTATAGATTTAGAGTATTTATTTTTACTAGAGGATTCTAGTATAGACTCTAATCTAGCTAGTATATTTAAAGACTTAAATACTTATTTAATTAAAATAAGTATACTATTTAAAGATTATAGTAGGTATTAAATTTTAAAATATTAAAGACTATTTACTAACTATTTTAGATCTTATTAAAAGCTTTATATTAAAATTTATAATTACTTCTAAAGAAGTAAATAATATTAAAGAAAGTCTTCTTAAAGAAGAATTATTCTTTAATAATAAAGAAGTATTTATTAAAGACGATTTATACTTTTTAAATAACTTAAATATTTATAATAAAGTATTTTACTCTAACGAAGAGTTAAATACTATTAAAACTATTAAAAATAAAGATTCTACTAAAGATTTATATATAGATTTTACTTCTACTATTAGAGAAGGGATAGATTATCTTAACTCTTTAGTAGAAAGTATTAAAGAATAAAAAAAACTTAAAAGAATAAAAAAAAAGTTATATTTTTTTACTATTTTATTTTCTATAGTTATATAAATAAAGAACGTTATATTTAGTTTAAAATAATAAAAGCTTTATTATATTTAGCTACTTAGTTAATTTTTTTAATTTTATAACTATATACTTATTTATTTACTTTTTATATTATAGAGAAAGTAAATAAAAAAGTAAATATATTATTTTTAATAAGTCTAATTAAGTAACTTTTTATATTTAAAAATACTATAGTCTAGTATATTAAAAAAAAAGTAACTTTATAGCTTAATTATAACTAGTATTAAAAAGTAAAATTTTTTTATAATTTTTTTTCTCTCTTTTATTACTAATTAACTAAGCCTAATTAAGTAACTTTTTATATTTTAAAGAGCTATAGTCTAGTATATTAAAATAAAGAAAAAAGTAGCTTTATAGCTTAATTATAACTAAAGTTATAAAGTAAAATATCTTTAAAATCTCTTTTTCTCTTTTTTATTACTAATTAGTAATACTTAGTAATTACTAATTTACTAATTAGTAATTAATAATTTAGTAATTACTAATTTAGTAATTACTAATTAGTAATTACTAAGTGCTAACTACTTTTAGCATTACTAATTAGTAACGGTTAGTATTACTTAGTAATTACTAAGTAATTGCACAACACTGCCATGCTGCATCGATCAATGCGGCAATGCACTTTTGTCGGTTCGGTACAGCGATCGTGCTTCAAGTCGTTGTGGCGCGGGATATCAATCCATTGTGTAGAATTACTCCGTGCGCGCCAATTCACTACGATGCGCGGAGATTTGGCGGGCGCATTCGTGGCAACTAACCCACCAGTATCCACAAGGAACCTGCCCCTAGAACCATCATTACATCTCTCGATCTTTTGATACTCTTTAAGACGTTCGCATTACCGACTCCAAATCCTCTCGCAGTGGACGCGTCATGATTGGCGGACATGTCTCAACGAAGCTAACATGTTAGCTTCTTTGAGACTCGCGCATCTGTCGCAGTGTCCTTGTACCTGCAATTTCCCAGTTGTTGCACCCTCTAAACGACCCTTTTCAAAATAATCGGTGTCTTACCGAAAGAGAACATGGGGTCCAAGGCATGAGATCCTGTGGCGATGCTGATGGTTTCAGAAGAAATGGAGTATCGCTTACGAAGCCGTAGCTGAAATCTTATTGGTTGCGTACGAAGCTCAGCCCGCCCAGTGGCGCGCGGTCCAATTTGGAGCAACGTCGGTGTCCGTTGAATGCGTTGGATGGACTTAATTTTGGTCAATGGGGTGCGCTCAGAGCTCCTTTTGCTGGAAATGGTTAGACATCAGTTTGCACGAGTCAGTTGGTCATGGAGACACCAAATTCGCCGAACATGAACAACAGAGAATGAATGAATCAAAACTTTGTCCCTGTTCAGGTCATCACACATATTCATCATGACGAGTCGTTGGTGTACACTGCTTGTAACTATCGGTTCGAATCGGGGTATATTCATGAGCAATTTGAGATGGTACTGTCCCAATGCCTGTCAGTGCATGCAATATATGAGAGCACCTCATGGGCACTTACTAAGAGGTTAAAAGGCCCTTTCCTCCACACTCTTTCTCGAAGCGGCACTTCCTCAATAGCACGCGCTACGCTGTACCGGTCTCGTCAGCCGGCTGCTTTCGGGACATGAACATGCAATGATTCCCATCAAGCACATTGTCTACGCAAGCAAATCTGCAACATTCATCGGCATCTCGTCGATTTGGGTCGAGTAGTATACTGTAACATGTTAGCAGAACTATGCACTTGATCTTGCACTAACTTACGCTCAATGTCACGCAGAATACGCACGTCTTCCTGCGTCACAAAGTTGATAGCCACGCCCTTGCGCCCAAAGCGGCCACTTCGGCCAATCCTGTGGATATAGTTCTCGCGGTTCGAGGGGAGGTCGTAGTTGATGACGAGCGACACTTGTTGGACGTCAATGCCACGAGCCCAAACATCGGTCGAGATAAGCACGCGCGAGTTGGCCTGGCGGAAGTCCTGCATAATGCTGTCGCGTTCGCGTTGCGGCATGTCTCCATGCATCGAGGACACCGTAAAGTTGGCCTCGCGCATCTTGTCCGTCAGCCAATCGACCTTGCGGCGCGTGTTGCAGAAGATGACGGCTTGTGTGATAGTGAGCGTGTCGTAGAGGTCGCATAGCGTGTCAAACTTCCACTCCTCCTTCTCGATGGCGATAAAGTATTGCTTGAGGCCTTCTAGCGTCAACTCATCACGCTTGACCAGAATGCGCACTGGGTCCGTCATGAACTTGGTCGTCATCTCCAAGACGTCGTACGGAAGCGTGGCGGACACGACCACCACCTGCGTCGCAGGGGGCAAGTAGCGGTATACATCGTAGATCTGCTCACGGAAGCCGCGATTGAGCAGCTCGTCGGCCTCGTCCAGCACCAGCATCTTGATGTTGCGCGTGCGCAAGTTCCGCCGGCGAATCATATCGGCCACGCGCCCTGGGGTTCCGGATACAACGTGCTGGCCGTAGTCGAGCTTGCGGATGTCCTCGCCGACGTTTGTGCCGCCAATGCAGGCGTGGCACTGCACGTTCATGTAGTCGCCGAGCCCCATGATGACCGACTGGATTTGGGTCGCGAGTTCGCGCGTGGGTGATAGGACGAGTGCTGGAGGCTGTGAGCATAGCCCATGGAATATCAGGTTGCGTACATACCCTGCGTCTCGCGCACGGCCGTGTCGATGACCTGCAGGATGGAAATGGAAAAGGTCGCCGTCTTGCCCGTCCCCGACTGCGCCTGAGCAATCGTGTCGCGGCCTTTGCAGATTTGCACGATGGCACGTGACTGGACCGCCGAAGGCGACTCGTAGCCGTATGCGTAGATGCCGCGCAGCAGGTTCTCCTTCAGGTGCATGGCCTCGAAGGTCGGGGCCACGGTGACCTCCTTGGACGTGGAGAACTCCATCTTGTCGTCCATGTTGCGATCGATTGTGTCCGCCATGGTGGATAGCGTGTACCGAGTATGCGACAGGGTTGCGGGGGGTGAATGATGCGGCGACGGCCAGGTGGAGAAAGTTTCGAGCTGGGGCAGGCGCGTTCGACGGCGCGGCGGAACGTTTTGCCGAGGCACCTGACTTTTGGGAAGGCGCGACTGCTGCGACGAGCTTCAGTACAATAACTCGGACACCGCAGGTCTGCCTCGCAACACTCCACCCACCCGTCATTACACTCACCACTACTAGGCGACCGCAACCATGCTTGTCGAAGACCAGCGCAACATCCACGAGGAGCTTGAGCGCCTCGAGGACGCCATCGCGGACCGCCTGCTCGAGGACCCGCCGCAGGTGAGCAACCAAGTGCGATGCCCTGTTAGACCCATTATGCTAACCACCACGCAGATCCGCGAACGCCTTGCGCGCGACCACCATGTCGCTCAGTTCCTGCGCCAGATCGAGGAGCGCTCCCGCAGCCTCATCTCCATCTACCAGGACTCCGACGGCAAGAAGGACGACGAGGTCCGCAGCCTGACCCTCGGCGACCCCATGGAGTCATTCACCCGCGAGATCGGCAACATCAAGGCCTACCACGAGAAATATTCCAACCTGCCCGTCGAGAACCTCGAAAAGGCCTACAAGCGCCGCTCGCCCGAGGACCACGCGCAGTCCATCGCCCACATCGAGTCCATGTTCACGGGCGAGGAAGGCTTTGGTCGCTACTTTGACCTGACCACGCTGCACGAACAGTATCTAAACCTTCCTGTTCACCAGCAAGCGCGCCGCCTGACCTACTTGCAGTATCTCGATCTGTTCGATGTCTTCACGCCGCCTCAAGTTGTCATCCGTCGCGACCAGAAGATGTCTGAGTCCTATTTCCAGTACTTGAAGGCACTGCAAGAGTATCTGGAGAGTTTCATGCGCCGCACCAAGCCGCTCGAGAACTTGGACATGATCTTCGCTAACTTCGACAAGGAGTTTGACGAGCAGTGGGCGAACGACCAGGTGCCGGGCTGGGAGAAGAATGCAGCACCAGCTGGCGCAGCTGCCGGAGACGCCACCGAGGAGGGCATCTACTGTTCGGCCTGCAAGAAGGGTTTCGCCAAGGAGTCGGTCTACGAAGCGCACTTGACGGGCAAGAAGCACAAAAAGGCCGCGCAGGACCAGGGCTCGGGCGCTGCCCGTGCCACCACCAATGGCGCAGACATGCAGCGCTTCAAGGAGCGCGCCGTGGCCGAGCGAGAATTCCGGATCCGCAAGCTCGCTGCTGCCATGCAGACGGAGCGCAGCGACACCAAGGTCAACGTCGAGCGGAAGCAAGGCATGACGGAGCGCGAGCGGCAGCAGGAGCTGGAGCAGCTCTACTCCGAGACTCCTGAGAAGGCGAATGGCGCCAAGGATGATGAAGAAGACGACGGCGAGGACAAGTTCTACAACCCGCTCAAGCTGCCGCTCGCATGGGACGGCAAACCAATTCCCTTCTGGCTGTTCAAGCTTCATGGTCTCGGTGTCGAATTTCCCTGTGAGATCTGCGGCAACTATGTCTACATGGGCAGGCGAGCGTTCGACAAGCACTTCAACGAGCCGCGCCACATTCACGGTCTGCGCTGCCTCGGCATCACCAACACGACGCTGTTCCGCGAGATCACCAGCATCGAGGAGGCGCAGAATCTGTGGAAGAAAATCCAGCAAGACAAGAAGAAGGAGAAGCAGACTGCAGAGAACGTGGTGCAGATGGAGGACTCCGAGGGTAACGTCATGCCGGAGAAGGTCTACCGTGATCTTGAAGCTCAGGGCTTGCTTTAGAAAACAAGCCTCCTTGTCGAGGTGCCGCTACTCGAAGTGATGGCAGAATACGTATCTGGAAGCGATTGGGAACGGCGTTACAGGCAGGCTGACATCTTCGACAACATGGAAAAGCGGAACGCGCAGAGTACGACGCACAGGTGTAAGTATGCCCTGCTTTCACCTTCTGACTTGACGGACACCCGTGGATGGGCCTTAGGCACTGTCATGTTTCTCATTTCCGTCATGTATCAGTGCCAAGGATTGGTTATGAACAGCTGGCCCGAGCTAAATCAATCATTGTAATACTGCATTCTTCGTTTCAGGCAACGTTTCCGTGAATGCTAACCCCGTGATTGTGAGAGCTGACATCTGTCTAGGATTTGCTTGCACTTCGTCTGCTCTGACAATCACCTTTCCGGCGCCGCACACAACACTCATACTCTTCGCTCCTATTGCCCTGTCTTCGCAATTGCCCCACAGCCAACGCCGGCCGTTCGAGCATCGTCAATAACAGTGGCAACCTCAGCCATACACTCTCTATATATCCTGGACCACACCTATTATTACCTATCCAAAACACCTCCTCCCCCACCCCCTCACTGCGCCCGCACCATCTCCGGCCCGAAATGCATCCGCGCCCTCAAAGCCCTCATACGCCGTATCTACCCTCTCTATACAACTACCCCCCCTCTTCTGCACGTACGCTTCCCGCTGTGCTGCCGCCCACTCCACCCCTCCTATATACTTCTTAAACGAGCGGGACGACGCGACCATCCTGCGGACGCTGCACGCGTATATGTGCGTACTCCTTTAGGGATGTGCATGCGCACTATAAAGACTTCTGCGCGCTGTGCGGTGGCGCGGGCGTCGGCATGGATCCTAAAAAGCGTGCATACTGTGCGGGTGTGCCGCGGGACTGGGACGATCTGGCGTTCTTCGTGGAGGATGAGCGCCTAAGGACGTCCTAGTCGGAGGGCGTAGAGTAGGAAAAGAAGGGTGTAGTAGTGGAAGAACTAGAGCGGATAGGCGGCCGGAGTGAAGATAGAATAGAGAAGAGGGCGGTAGTGTAGTATACGAGGGGAGGACAAAAATACTAAAGTAGAGTGAATAAAGTAGTAAGGCGGATGAGTGGGGTGAGGAGGGTAGTGGGGTAGCAACTGGGAAAGGAGTAGCTGGCTCTGTTGGGTGGGTATCTGTAGGAAGAAAAAAGAGGAGTTATGGTGTATGGGTACGTTCATGGCGAGTACGGGCTGCGTATCGTTGGTAGGTAGAGTCACACAAGGTCCTGCTGTGACTCACTGCGTAACACCGTTCTATTATGACTTTACTTAGCTTTTAGTATAAGGTCTTCTACTTGAGCGCAACATCCTGCCTTAACTCACTACGAAACGCGGTCCTAGGTATTACTCATACGCTGCGTTAGGTAAAATTCTCGCAGTAAAGCGACGACTCGAGACACCTTCCTTACTTCTTCAGAACATACAGCGAAAGCTATTAGCACATATCTATTTCTTTTACGCAAACTCCGAAGATCGAACTCAGAGTAGAGAAAGGGACAGCTATCCAGGTCCAGCATACATAGATCATACTCCCAAGATCGAACAACACAGCACCATGTCCGCCAACGCACCAAACCAGACCCTCGAATCCCAATTTCGGTCAAACAACCTCGCAAGGTGCGAGACTATGCTGCAAGAGAACAATACCACGTCCGCCAGTGCAGCACGCCAGTCCGCCGACTCCAAACCCCAGCCAACCCTCGGCGATCTCCTCGCAGCGTACGCGGAATTTAAACATCACTCCGACAATGTTTCTGATCTGATGGCGACCGTACACCGCCTGAAGGAGACGGAGCTCGCCAACATGGCACGGGATCGGGAGGATCTCTTGACGAGAGTGCTCAGTCCCCAGGAAATTAGCAGGATGGAACTGAGAGAGTATGTATCGGATAAGGACCGCCAGATACTCATGGAGAGGATTGAAATTGGGAGGCAGCAGATGGCCAGATTGACCGTTATTATTGAAGATATTATGAATGCTTTGAGGGAGGAGGCGGGAACAGAACACGAACGCTGCGAGGGATAACAGCGCGAGATACTGGTTAGGGCGCTTTGAGAGGCGTGCGAGCTGATAGAGAGGTTGAATGGTATTATAGAAGCGAGCAGAGGAATAGTATGGTGGGGACGTTGCGTCTAGGATGTACTTAGGTACTTCTAGGCTTGTAGGATATAGATAGAATCTAGCAGTATTGGACATTAGCATAGATCTTGCGCATGGCGCTCTTTTTCATAATATATTTGGAGTGGTAGTCGGCGTAGTCAGCGTGCGCGGTGACGCGAAGGGTAAGAAGAAACATAGAGACTACTTCTTACACTTCATAGGCTTTGGACGGTAAGTTACTCCTAATCAAACACAAAACGCATTTACACGTCATCTGAATCGACTAGCTAACATCTAAGCTACCTGTGTAACCGAGTGCTCACGCTCTATCTACAACCACCTACGTATCCGCCCACGATCATCAAGTCCGACGATCCTTGATACACCTTGCGATGTTTCATAATTAGCCCTGTTTCTAGCTAAACATATCAAGACGCTGGCAAGTATATATACACTCCCGCCTTTTACGGGCCAAATCCGTCAGTAGTTGGGTTTTTTCAAGTTCCGTGATGCTCGGGTTCTTCAAGGGCAGCTCCGTTGTAGGGATGTCTAGCACCCAAGACATGTCGCCTGACGTTAGTGCATGCTTTCTATTCAACATGTCTTCCTGCGTCTCTGCCTGCTTTTTCTTCCGGCCGTCTTGGTCCTGCTTGTCCCTTCGGTCATCCTGGTCCTCTATCGCCGTGCTTTCGATTTCGCGGAATAACCGAACCCAGTTGTGAACAGATTTCTCGAACTCTGAAAGAGCTACTACGGCTTCTTCAAGGGTATGTTCGCTTTGTGGCGTTGGTGCTTGCGATGCGTTGGTGGGAGACATGTTCGTTATCGCGCAAGTTGTACAATTGGGCAGGGTAGTTGTAGTTTTTCCTTACAGAGACGAAGGTATGCGTAAATAAGGGAAGTAAGAAATTAATAGAAAAGAAAAACCGAGCTGGGTTTCTAAGATATACGGGTGCTGCGGTTGACTCACCCTTGCGTTGATCGTACAAAGTCACATGGCTAGCAACACCAAGCTGACTCACGCAAGCACACAGGCAGCCAATGTGCTGATAAGTCAGCACGAGCCTTGTGACTACCTCAGTACTGCAATACACCTCTCGCCCAGCATCATCAATTTACCCTCTTACCTCCCTCCCATGCTCCCTTCTCTCCTCGCCCTCGCATCCCTAACCTCCTTCCCATGCCACATTCCCCGCTCACCCAAAAACAATTCCAACTTTCCTAAATCGTTCTAAAAGTCTCTTCCTTCGATCCTCAGAGCCTCCAGATCTCTCCTCATCTTACCAACATCGCCGCCGTTTGCCGAAGGCAACTGATCAACTGGCGTATCCAATACCCACGCGTTTGACGGGAAGTTCTTGGGACCGCCGCCTCCTTTGAATAGTATGAAGTACTTCGTGAGTTGACGGAGACGCTCGCGGATCGTGAGGCGGATGTGCGTTCGGAAGGGGACGGGGCTGGTGGGTGGGTAGAGGAAGTCGTTTAATAATGATTTTCCTACAATAATCTATATAGTAATCTCGCGATCTATATTTAATATATTAATTATAGATTATAGTAGGTTATTTTTTTAAAATATTTTACTTTCTTTAAAAATTAAAATATACTTTTTTCTTTTCTATTAGTATTTATAATAAAAGGCGTTTTATAGATCCTTTATAAGATATTTTTTATAGTCCTTTTTAAGGAGCTCTTTAATTTTAAGTAGCTTATTCTTAATATACTATACTAAAAGTTTTATTAAAATTAGTTATTTATTATAAAAAAGAGATAGTTATTTACTTATCTATATTAAATTCTAATCTTAAATAGTAGTATAATAGTTAAACTAGTATAAAAAACTAAATTTATAACTTAAAATTATTATTAAAATTATACTTAGCTTTACGTATACGCTTATAAAAATTTTTTTAAATTTATTATTTTTTATTCTTTTTAAGGAGCCCTAAATTAAATAAAGTATTAGTATAAAATTTATAAAACTATTTATTAATATATTACCTTTTTAGGTAAAACAGCAGTATAGTTATACTTAAAATAATTATTATTATTAAATATAATAATCGCGGAAATAGAGATAGAGGATATATAAATAAATATATAGTAAATAAATAAAAAATCTATATATATAGTAAAATAGTAGAGTAGTTTTATTAACTATAATTTATACTTTTAGGTAATAACCTTAATACTATTTTATTAAATCTATTAACTTCTAATAGTACGGTTGCCTCGCGCACGTGTATTATTATCGCCTAGAGAGGAGGAAGTCGTCGAGCGTTTTGACGGCTTGTTCGAGGAGTTGTTCTTGGTGTGGACTCTGAGGCGGTGATTTAGAAGCCATGGTATTTATGGTGGAGATGCATTTCTTGGGTATGATAATATCGCTTGATTTAATCGGCGGCTAGGCGAGATATAGGAGCGAGAGGAAGCTGGATGCACCGCTAATATTATATACCCACCGCAGCAGCCCTAGACTCCTAGTCCTTTCACTTGTAGGCGCCAATTTTTTCACACTGAAGCACCCGCTCCGATCACACCTCCAATTCATACATTGTCTTCACTGCGCCAATGATTCCCTCTCGGAACCGGCATCACTATCTACCACCCGAGCAACACTCCGCATGGAAGGCTGTCGAGCTGACTCCAGATGCCGTGTCCAATATTCACAGAAGCCCTAATCGCGTCAGATATGCCCGATTGTGTTTGTGAGCGCAGTGTGTGTAAGACTGGTATGGAAACTACCACATGAATAATGAAATCGTCTGTGGCTTGATCATCATGGGAGGCAATGCCAAATATACCGAATTTTCTCAATATGTATATATTCATGTTTCCGTTCCACGCTGGTCAATCGCTACGACCTACAGCTCGCCAGGGGCACAGCGCAAAGACGACATCTCTTTTTCATCCCCCGTACAGACCTTTCATCCTTTACGTGCCTAGGAGCTATGGCTCCACCTCAGTGGGTATCAGGAGAGCCCAGCGCCGGAAAGCACCGCATGAGCGATGCCGTTATTGCGCTTTATAAGGCCCCGAGAGCTATCTCTACAACCCACTCCGCCAAGCTAAGCACCATAGAAGAGTGGATGGATCGCTACGATCATGAGGAGCTTTGGGACGACCTTGGGGACCAGCCTGGCGACGTGACGAATACTTGGGAGGACATAGAGTATTATCTTCAAGCGCACAGAGAGCTAGCAGGACCATTGGAGGAGCTAGCCAGTCATGTGAACACCTTCGAGTCGATCTACGACATGGTGAAAGCAAAGAAGAAGGAGCGGGAGGAGCGCATGGATAAAGAAGACGATGAAGTTGGAATGAGACCGAGCAAGCTGGAGAGAGCGAGAACGGAGGGGACGGCGATGAAGACAAAGAATGTGGTGAGCATGGTGATGGCAATAAGAGAAACAAAGGCAGGAACTGTGAGGAGGTTGGGGGAGGTCCGGCGGATGAAACGTAAGATGACCAAGTGAAACCACGCGTGGGTGGGGTTCTGCCGGGTGATACAATGCTTGTCCGCTACCAATCATGAATGAACAATGATTCCACCACATGAGTATAAAGTAGATGACCACATAGCGTACACGTCGTGCTTCGCGCAATAGCTGGTGCGAAGACCAAAATAAAAAGCTAAAACATCCTCTCTAGGCGATGATGATACACGTGCGCGAGGCAACCGTGCCAGTAAAAGTTGATAGATTTAACGAGATGGTGTTGTTAAGGTTATAGCCTAGAGGTGCAAACTATAGTTAACGAGACTGCTCCGCTACACATACAGATTCTTCGCCCGTCCGCTATATTTATACTTATCTATATCCTTTGTCTCTATTTCCGCGATCATCATACTGTTCGACGACGATGGCCACTCCAGGTACAGCTGTGCCGCTGCTTTGCCCGGAGAGAAGCTAAAACATGACAGTGATGGTCTTGGAAAATGCGGTTTGGTCCCAAGTTGGGGTTCTCTATTACCTACGTCGTCTGTCAACAAGATCAAATCTTGAGGGACTTCTGGTATACCACGAGAATTGGATACGAGATAGCGAAGTAAGTGTTGCGGCGGATTGACAAGGGCAAGGTTGGCCTGTGTCACGGCCCGTTGAAAGCCCGAGGGCTGTTCGTGGTAGTGTCTTCTCTAGGCGGTGATACACGTGCGCAAAGCAACTATACTAGTAAAAGTTAATAAATTTAATACAATATTACCTTAAAGTTATAGCCTAAAAGTATAAATTATAGTTAATAAAAATATATATATATATAAAGACTATTTTATATATATAAATTCTTCACCTGTCCGCTATACTTATACCTATCTATATCCTCCACCCCTATTTTCGCGATTATTATATTCGAGGATGGCCGTCGTCGTGGTGTGATACTTATAGGTGCCTTGAAATTCCTTGGATAAAGAAGAGCGAATATCAGCGAGAGACGTTATGTCTGGAGTGTGGCTTGGCAATTAATTAGCTTTTAATTGCTTATGCGTTTGCAGTATAAGCAGAGTAACGCTCTCTACTAAACGCGTGACAACAAGAAGTTGGCGGTTGGCAGCTAAGTGCCTTGAACCAACACTGTTATGAAGTCACTCACTTTTCAAGGACTAGTAAGCCCGAGACACGTTGTGAATAAGAGTGAAGATTGAGACGCCACTTGTCGTTCGGTAATACTTTCCAGCACAGACCTCATTCACTTAAGTCTTTACTCGCGTCCTAGCTCACCTTCACCTGCCATGATGCAACCACGGAGGTCAAAGTCCCTGCGAAGGCCGTCTACCTCACAACGTCACCCCTCCGCTTCCGAACGAAGCGCTCGAACAATGCAGCGACGACCTTCAACAACCGAGGAACAGCCAGCTCCATCTCAGAGACGCCTCTCAATGTCTGAGCGACCGCCTACTACGCCTCAGAGGCGCCCCTCGACAACCCAGCGACGTCGCTCCTCCGTTTGGCCCGCCGCGATACCTCCCATGACGCCCACCAAAAGCGTGAGCCCCAAAGAGTACTTGAACGCCCTCGCCAACCTCGTGTCTTTCGCCAGCAACCGCATGGACCAAATCAATCTTCCTGGCTTGATCTGGGCGTTTAACCACGGGCACGCCTGCAAGGATCGAATCGCGATGCGCAGCCTCGCCAACAGCATGCTGCCAACGCTCGAATCCGTCCAGGATGCTTATCACACATTCTGCGACACCCACGAGACCTTCGACGAGGAGGGTATTTGGAGCATGGTAATTGGGCTGGGCGACGACGGAAGCGACTACTGGGACGTGGTGGATGAGCTGGGCGACTTGATTGAGATCATGGAGGGCGAGGAGACGGCGGCATTCTGGAAGAGCTTGGAGGAGGTCCTGGCGGGGGCGTAGTGCCATTGCAGTGGAAGGCGAAGACGCTGGTAAAGCTGGAATACATGCTGATCGGATGGATATCATACATGTATTCATACCATATGAGTTGTTTTGCACCTACCATGATTGGTGATGCATCTTAATGGAATACCAATATCGCGTCGTGGCTTCGGAGGATATAAAATAAATAATATTATGTATATAGGTTAGTATTTAATAGGGTTCCCTCGCTACGTTTATACTTCTGGAACAAGGTCTAGACGTACTTACTACTATTCGAGTACTTTAAAAATAAAATTATAAATAGTATTTATAATAGTATTTAATATATTACAGGGGGTGACATAAAAAAAGCGTAATTAAAAAAGACTACTTTTTTAAAGTTTAATAACTGTATTAATATTAAATTTATTTATAGAAAAAATTATAAAATATAGTATATTAAAGCCTAATTAAGCTTAGCGTATTTATAGCCTTAGTTATATAATCTTAAACTTAAAACTTTTTTTTTTCTTAGATTTACGTATTTATAACTTTTTAACTAGCGTATAAAATTAGCTATAAAATATATACACACAGGGGGGTAATAAAAGAAAAGATAAATTAAAAAAAATACCTTTTTTAAAAGTCTATATAAAATTAAATAATAGATCTAAAAATACGTAAATAATACTGTTTTAAAAAGAAAATTATAAAAAATATTATAAGTATCTTAGTTACTACTTATTAAGTATAGATATATTTATATATTAATTAAATAAATAGTGTGGCTGTAGTGGCTCGGAGCCACTAAAAGGGATTTTAAAAATAAAGGAGTATATATATATCTTTATATTAAGTTATATAATAAATTAAAATTATAAAAATAGAGAGATTTTTATATATATTTATATATTAATTAAATAAATAGTGTAGCTGTGATGGCTCGGGACGACTAAAAGGAATTTTAAAATAGGAGGAGTATGTGTATAGAGAGATTTTTACAACTCCTTATTTAAGCCCCTATAACTTTTTAGTTAGTAAATATATTTAACTAAAATTTTTACTATACCCTTCTAGGACTAGTATAAGTTACGTAACCTAAATTTTAATAAGAATTTATTATATAATAATATATTTATATAATTAGTAAAAATTTAACTATTACTTATATAATTACTAATTACGTAATATATTACTAGTATTATAGTATATAATAATATCTTTTTAATTTTATAAACCTAGACTTATATTTCTTTAATATAGGACAATATTTAATAAAACTTAAATTTAAAATTAATCTTTTTTTAACAGTAAACACTTTTATTCTAATAATTATTTTTACTTTAAAAGAACTCCTAGTAGTATTTATAGTACTATATAATATGTTAAATATAAGAAAATAATAATAATAATATAAATAAAGTTAAAAGGGGTCGAGGTCCTAAGAATATTTAAAGAGTAAAAAGAATTATTAATAGAGACTTAATTAAAAGCCCTAAAAAAGAAAATAAAAGCCTATAGTTAGAAAATAGTCTAAATATAATAAAAATATCCTTATAAAAGTATTTTAAAAGAGAAGTGTTCTAATATTAATATAAAAAAAAATTATAATTAGTAAAGAAAACGAAAAAAAAAGTTTAAAATACGCTAATAAAAGTATTAAAAATAGTAAAAATATAAATGTTTAAAAAAAAATATTTTCTAATAAGTTACTACTATAAATAGAAGTGATTAGAAGGAATATTATATAATATAAAGTAATAATTAAGTTAGATAAAAAACTAGCTATTACCTAATTAAAAAGTAAGTTATTTTAATATTTTAATATATTTTAATATATTACTTTTTATATATTGTTACCTTATTATATTACTTTTTTAATATTAATTATATTAATAATTTTATTAGTTATAATTTAATATTCTAAATTTAGAACGCTATTTAGTTAAAAGATAGAAGTAATTTAGTACCTACTAAAATACCTAATATATCTATATCTTTTACTAGTAAAGATTATAGAAAAAAGTTCTTATTTCTAAAGTTAAACTAAATATAAAAAGGGGTAAGTAACTTTATAGATTTTTTAGACCTTTATTTAATATACAGTGGGTAATATTTAAAAAAGAGTACTCTAAAAAGTTACTATTTTTAATAATTAATTTAAAATTAATGACTAAGCCTAAAAATACGTAAATTATAGCGTTTTAAAGAAAACGTTTTAGAGATTATTATTAGAATTTTAGTTACTGCTTAGTTACTATACATATTAAATTAAAATTATCTAAATATAATAAATTTTTTAGCCACTTTTATAGGTCCCTATAACTTTTTAGTTAGTAAATATATTTAACTAAAATTTTAACTCTACTATTCGAGGACTAGTGTAGGTTACGTAACCTAATTTTTAATAAGAATTTATTATATAATAATAAATTTATATAATTAGTAAAAATTTAGCTCTTAATTATATAATTAGTAATTACTTAATATATTATTAATATTATGGTATATTATGATATTTTTTAACTATTATAAACTTAAACCCCTATTCTCTCGAAATAGTACTAAATCTTTTAAAACTTAAATATAAAATTAATTTACTTTTAAGAGTAAATACTCCTATTTCTATAATTATTTCTATTTTAAAAAACTCTAAAAAGACTATTGATAATACTATCCAACGTAATAAAAATAAAGAAAAAAATAAAGAAAAGAATTATAATATAAAAAGAGTTTATAGAGGGGGTATAAAAAAGTTAACTAAAAGAGATAAAAGAGTTATTAATAAAGACTTAACTAGAAGTCCTAAAAAGGAGAATAAAAGACTACTATTAAAAAATAATTTAGAGATTATAACTAGACAATTATAAAGAGTTTTTTTTTTTTAAAAAAGAGTTATATAATTAATATTATATAAAGAGAGGTAAAATATAGCGTCGAGACACTAGTCTAAAAAAAGTATAAAGTAAAAAAAAGTTATTTTTCTAAATATAGTTATAAAAATAAGCGTATATAAAAATTACTAAAAATATTTTTATTTTATTTTTAAGTTAGTATAGGACTTAAACTTATAGCTTTAATATATAGCTTAATATATAGCTTAGCGTATAGCTTAGTATTCCTAAGTTTAGTATACTAGAGCTACTATTACCTCTACTTTTTTTTTGGCTAGGCTACTATAGTACTAGTAATACTATTATACGCCTACTCTGCTATATTATTATTATTATTATTAAAGTTATATAATAAAATTTAAGTAGCGTTTATTCTTAATAGTATAGCTTATAGGGTATAATTAGCTAATATTTATAAATATACTAACGGTAACCTTACGTATTATAATTATTTTTAATAAAATTATAATTACTATATCTTATATACCTGTTTATAGGGGTATACCCGATAATAACCTATATATATAAGTAGTAAAAGCAGCTATAAAGTATCTACTATTAATTATATAAGCGTATACTAATAAAATTACTAAAATTAATACTATAAAAGCTTTTAACGTACTAAAAAAAGAATATTATAATACTATATACTACCTACTCGCTAGAGCTAAGGGAGATAAGTATATAATAATAATAGTAGAGAAAGGTATTAAACTATACTTATTAGTATAATACGTCTAGATACTATATAATATAGATAAAAATAATACTAATCTAATTATACTATAAAATAATAAGCTGTAATAGCTTATAATAAGATTATATAAAAAGAAAATAGTAAAAGAATAAAAAATAGGTTTTATACTTAAAATATTAGATAGCGTATAATTATAGGAGGTATTTAACGTAGTAATAATTACTAAATTATACTAAATAATATACTACTATTGCCGCCGCTAATAGCGGCGGCGGCGATAATAAGTAGTAAAGTATAAAATAGTTATAGCGGCTACTACGCGTTTAAAAGAAAAAAAATAGGTAGGTATAAGTTTAAATATAGGTTTAGATTATATATACGCCTAAGTATTAGTAGGCGTTTATATATTAATAAGGTAGGCGGAGGATTTAAAGAACTATAACTATAGCTAAATAAATAGTAGCTCTTTAATACTATTTATATTACCTAGAAAAAGATTAACTTAATAGTTAAATATAAGGTAATTATTACGACTTAGGTGTCTCCGCTCTAGACAGGAGCGTACTTATATAATAAGAGATATATAGTCTACGCTACGGGGCTTTAGCTTAGTAGTAATTTATCTTTTTACCCTTATAGATAATATATACTTAATTTGTCTTATATATTATGCTATATTGCTATTCTACCTTAATTCCTAACAGTAATAACTATTATTTATAGTAGATAAAGCCGTAAAGACGCCACTATATAATTAATATAAAGAAAAAAAAACTAATAATAAATAAAGAAAACGCTAAAAAAAGATTATAATATACTAAAGAAAATATAAAAAATATTAAAAATATAAATTTAAATAAAATAATATTTTTTAATAAGTCAGTAATATAAAGCGGATAAAAGAATAGATAATATTATAGAAAAAGGCATAATAATAAAGTTAAAAAAGAACTAGCTGTTAGCTAATTATATAGTAAGTTATTTTAACTTTTTAAAATATTAAAATATATAACCTTTAGTGTATTTTTAAGTAATAGTTTTAGGTTTTTAATATTAATTATATTAATTATTTTATAGGCCGAAACCTTACCCTATAAGTTTAAGGTACAATTTAAATATGTAGAAGAAGTAATTTAGTATTTATTAAAATACCTAATAATAATACTTCTTTTACTAGTAAGGACTATATATATAAAGTCTTTAATCCTATAGTTAAACCGAATATAAAAAGGGGTAAGTTATATAAAGTTTTTTTACTCCTTTTTTTATTAATATAATAATATATATATATATATATATTGTTATATTATAATTATACTTATAATCTTTATATTAATATTAATTTAGATTAACAATTTTAATAAGATAACGCCCCTATTTATAAAATAACTAACATTTTAAACTAGTTTAAAAATAATAAAATTATACTTTTTCCTTATCTAGCCTATAGTCTAGATTTAAATCTTATTAAAAATATATAGGGTTTATTAAAATCTAGACTAAATAAAAGCTATAAAGATAATTTAGGTATAGGATTAAGTTTAGATAGTATAGAGGCCTTTAAAAGAGCTATTATTAAGAAGTAAAATAATATACTATAAGAAGTTATTAATAACTATATTTTATTTCTCCCTAACTATTATAAGGCGGTTATAGAAGCTAAATGCTACTATACTAAGTACTAGTAATTTATTATTACTAGTTTATTATTAAAAATTTAAACAAGTAACTTTTATATATAATTATAGAAATAATATATAAGTATAAAATAATATTATATATACGTATATATTCGAAGTACTATTATAATATATATAAAAATTAGCCAATTTTATAGCTTAAATAAAAAGTTATAATAGTCTAAAATATTATTCTAAAATTTCTTTATATTTACTAAAATCTTTTTATCCCTTAGCGGCTTACTAAGCAGCCACTAACAGCGTAAATAGAATACGCTAGTCTTTCTCTTTAATATAGTATTTTTTTTGTATTTTTAGGCCTTATAACTAATAAGTTATATTATTTTAAAAAAAGGTAATTTTTTAAATTTAGGTTTTCCTAATGTCGTCCCCCTCTAATATAAAAAAATTTTTAGGGATATTAAAAGTAATAGAATTAAATAAATTTTAATTTAAATCTAGTTTTAAGTTATTAAAGGCGAGAGAATATATAGCTTAGTAAATAACACCCCTAGTTATCTAAAATAGTAATATTATAAGTTATAAGTTTAAATGTTATTTTTGTCTATTTTAATCTACTATTTAATTAATTAGTTTATTAGGTTTTAGACTTAACTTTATTAGGTTTAGTTATATTACTTAATTAGACTAGTTAATTTCCTAAATAGATTTAGTTTAATTACTTAATTAGATTAGCGTAGCGATCTAACCTAATTAGTATTAGGCTATTTCTAAATAGAAAGGACGCTAGTCCTAAATAAGTAATTTATTAAATTCTAGTATAGGTTACTTAACTAGTCTATATTTAATTCGTTAGTTACTTTAAGAGCCGGTTATTAGGCCGCTTAAAAGATAAAACACTTTTTTTTATATTATTAGGTAGCCTTAATATAAAAGCCTTATTTAAAAAATAAAATTATTTAAAAATATTAATCTAATACTAATCTAATTTAAATAAAAATTAGATATTAAACTAATAGATTTAAGTTTACTATAATTTAGATAGAATTTAAAAGTATAAAATTCTAGTAGAAAGTTTTATTAAATTTATAATATTATACTTTATTATTGTTAATTAGATAAATATTATTTTTATATAATAAAGTTATAATTAGTAACTACCTAATTAGAAAGAAAAGTACTATATATACTATATAACCTAATAATCCACTCTCAAAAATACTATACTAAGCCTAATTAAAAAAAAATAGTAATTTACTAAAATTAATACTTAGTAACTGCTTAATAGTACTTAATAGGTTTATAGTTTAGTAATTTATTACCCTATACTAACTTATACTTATATATTTACTATTATAACTAATACTAAGTGGGTATTTATAAAGAAGGACAAAAAATAGCGTATTTATAGTATAATTATACCGCTTAAGGTATTATTTTACTAATTATAGTATAGTATTTTTATAACTACGTACTTAACGGGCGTACTTCTAATAATATAAAATAGATCTAAAACTATATATATAAACTTATACTAGGCACTGTAAAGTATATAATATCTATAAAATATAATATAGACTTATATTAAGTACTATAAAAGATACTATAAAAGATATTATAAAGTATATAATATTTATAAAATAAATTAATATTATAACTAAACTATTATAATCTACGCTAGACGTAGTAATTACTAATAATATTAAATACTATATATAATACTATAGTACTATAAGTATATAACTAATAAATAAAAATAACTACTACGTAATAGGTAAGATCCTTAAAGAGTTAGGGCTATAAATAAAATAGCTATTATATTATAATCTACCTATATTATAAGAGGAGGAGCTAATTAGTTTACTACTTATGGATATATACTAGTTATTAAAAGTATATAGTAAGTTACTTTATAGAAGTAATAGTAATAAGTAATAAGTATAAGTATATTAAAGAAGAACTAGTAGTATAATAAGAATATTATTTTAAATATATAAAAGTACTTACTAATTATAAAACTAAATATAAAGAATTATCTAAGCTTTATTAAAAAATTAATAGAGTATACTAGTATAGGTATAAAATAAATAAAGAATATAAGAAGTCTTAAGGCCTTTTTAGGCTAAATACTTTTAACGCAATAATAATAGCTAGTATATATAAAATAATAAAAATAACTAGTTAGGTATATAACTAAATAAAATAGAATATTTTATATTAATTATTTATTATAATTCTAAATCCTCTAAGTCTCTATAAGACTAGATAAAGATTAAGAATTAATCTTATATTTATAGGTTATTAGTAGTTATAATTCTTTATTTTAGTATACTCGAACATACTTTTTTTAAAGATAATATAATATAGTTAAGAGTTAGAAGTTCTACATCTAAAAACTTTAATTAATAAAATTTTTTAGTAACCTATCTTTTAGTTCTAATATATACTATTATATAATTAAATAATTAAAAACTTATACTGTTTTATTATTATATTATTTTAATACTACTACTATAGGGAAAAAAAAAGACTAATTAAAAAAAATACCATTTTTAAAAATTTATATAAAATTAATTAATAAGCCTAAAAATACGTAAATAATACCGTTTTAAAGAGATAGTTATATTAATTTTAATAAATATTTTACGTATTACTTATTTATTACGTATAATAAATTAAAATTACCTAAATATAATAATTTTTTAAACTCCTTTTTTAGATTTCTATAACTTTTTAGTTAGTAAATATATTTAACTAAAACTTTAACTATACCCTTTTAGGCCTAGTCTAGGTCACGTAACTAGATTTTTAAAGTATATTAGTAATCTAATTATAAAATTATATAAATAACAAAAATTTAGTCTTAGTTTATATAATTACTACTTATGGCCGATAACTGCTGTTGTAACCTATCGGTTACTTTTTTAACTTTATTTTTATATAAAATAAAGGTTATATTTATTTTTATTACTTTTTGCTCCGCCTATATATACAGGTAGTGTAGTATTTAATAATAGTTAATATTTTTATTTATAATTATAAATCTTTCTTTATCTATAAAAATAGTTAACTGCGATACTAAGTACCTATATACCTGCTAGCCTATCTGTCTAGCCTACGCACCGAAAAAATATACAAAAAATATATATTATATATAGGCTTCTCCTAAAACTTTTTAAATATTAACTACTTAGTATCTTTATATCTTTTGCCCGTCGCCTATTACTTTATAGGTTCTAAGCTCTAAGCTTAAGATATTTTTATTTTTACCTTTGTCTTTGCTATATTTTTTACGCTAAGGAGTACCTGTTATATTTATAAAATACTCGCCTTATCTATTAACTCTACTATAAACTATATATTATATTTTTTTTATTTTCTCTTTTACTTTTACCGTATTCTTATATACTTTTATTAATAACTTTTTTATAACTACTAATACTGTTAACCTAATATTTAATACTTTAACTATTTTTTTAATTAATAGGGTTACTATCTCGTCTATAAGACTATGCTTATAGTTAAATATAGTTATAACTTTAGAATCTATTTTTTTTCTATTAGTTACCTTTAGATAGATAAGGTATTTATACTTATAAGTGTTTACTAGAGTTGTGTCTTTATTATTTATTATTAAGTAAAAGGATATAGTAGGGAAAGCTTAGCTAATAGTATTAGGTATTATTTTAAATATTTTAAGATTAATTACTAGGCGTATTTTATTATTATTAGTATTAATAAGAGGAGGACTATACTATATAGGAGCTAGACACTATTAGTAATAGGTTTAGTATATACGCCGTAACGTACTTTTAAAAAATATTTTAAAAATTATATTAGTAAGTATATTTTTTTTATTTAATAAATATTTAACTGTTAACTGTAAGGATAAAGAGATAAGTAGGTAGTAGTAGTAGCTATACTCTACGTATCTTTTTTTTAAAGAATATAGTTTTAGTACCGGATTTTTTAATTTAACGTTTTTTTTTAGGGGGGGGTGTACTAAGTACGCTAGTAGTATACTAGCGCAAAGCGCTATATTTTTTTTAATCTAGCCTTATTTAACTTTTTTAATATATTAAGTATAAAAGTATATATATACTCCTTCTTTTTTAAAACCCCTTTTAGTTATCCTAAGCTATTATAGCTACACTATTTGTTCGATTAGTATATTAATATACTACTTATATAATATATTATTAACATTATAGTATATTAAAAAATATTTTAACTTTTATAAACCTAAACTTTTATTTCCTTAAAATAGCGATAAATTTTTTAAAACTTAAATCTAAAGTTAAACTTTTTTAAAAGTAAATAATTTTTCTTTTTTAATTAGTACTACTTTAAAAAAACCTTAGTAAAGTATTTATAACGCTATAAAGAGAATTAAAAAAAAGAATAATTATAATATAAAAAAGATTAAAGGGGTAGAGTTTTAAAGTTAATTTTAAGAAAAAAAAGAGTTATTAATAAAAACTTAACTAAAAGTCCTAAAAAAGAAAATAAAAGACTATTAATTAAAAATAGTTTAAATATTATAAAAAGGACTTTATATATTTTTTTTAAAAAAAAAACTACTCTATTAATATAAGAAAAAAAAAGTAATAATTAATAAAGAAAACGCAAAAAAAAAAGATTAAAATATACTTAAAAAATTAAAAATATATTAAGAATATAAATTAAAAAAAATAATATTTTTTAATAAGTTATTAATAGAAAAGGGATAACAGTATAGACAATATTATAAAAAAAGAAGTAATAATAGAGTTAGAAAAAATAAACTTAACCGTAATAGTTAGGTCTAATAGATTATATTAGTATTTATTAATAGGTTTTTTATAAGAAGATAAAGACTTTTTTATTTCTTTTTAATACTAACTATTTATTATTTTTATAATTAAACTATTATATTTTATATCTAAACTATTATATATTATATTACTTATACTTATAAGTATTGTTAGGAATTAGGGTAGAGTAGTAATATAGTATA
The DNA here is from genome assembly GCA_030770415.1 of Pleoardoris graminearum. Lineage (NCBI taxonomy): Eukaryota > Fungi > Ascomycota > Dothideomycetes > Pleosporales > Didymosphaeriaceae > Pleoardoris > Pleoardoris graminearum. The sequence continues at coordinate 217,468 of JASEKS010000007.1, read as the reverse complement.
ATATATAAAATAAATTAGGTATATATTATTAGTAAGAGTAAAGAAATAAATTACTGCTAAGCTAAAGCCCCGTAGTATAGACTATATATCTCTTATTATATAAATACGCTCCTATCTAGAGTAAAAATACTTAAATTATAATATTATCTTTTTTTTAAGACCGCTCTTAGCCTAAAAGTAAATAATATAAAAATATATAGTCTAAATATACCTATTTAGTACTTTTTAGACTATTTTAATATAATAGTATTAAATATTAAAATTAAAAACTTTTTTTAAGGCGCCTTTTTATAGGTTATTATTTAGCAGTATTTAGTACTATTTATCTTTTACTATTTCTATTAAGTATAGTTAATTACGTAATAAGCTAATTAATAATATTATTTTACTAGCGCTAGCGTCTTAGCGCCTTTAGCTATAAAATTAGGTCCTAGGGACTTTTACTTCTACTTTTTACTTTAATTTTAATTTTTTTTTTTAAAGATAAGTATTTAATATAAGGCATAAAGTAGTAGAATTTAGTACTAATTATACTATATAGTTATTTTAAATTATAATTAGTCCTTTTCTATTATATTTTAAGCCGTTTTATTAAATTCTAGTATATACTAGTATAATACCTTTTAAGTATTATACTCTTAAGGATTTCGGTATTAAGTTAACTATAAAAAATAAATAATAGACAGAATTACCCTATATTAATTATATTAAAGTTATAGTAAAGTATAGTATTTTAAATAGTAAGTATTAATATTTAATAAATTTTAATATAAATAAATAAAAATTATTTATATATAAGAGCTACTAAATAAAGACTTATTTTACTTATTTTAATAAGAACGCCGTTTACTATATAGTAAGTACTAGTTTAATACTATTTAGTACTATATAGTACTAATTATACTAATTAGTTACTATATAATAAGTTTTAGTATTTAAAGCAACTTAAAACTACTATTAGTAAGACTTTAGCTAATAATAAAAATAATTATTTTTATTTAAGCTAAAAAGCGTCTAATAAACGCCGTATAAGGTATAAAACTAATTTTATAAAATATAAATATTAAGTTATAGACCTATACTACGTTAAGTACTTTATAGTTTCTTAAAAAGGCTAATTTTAATATATAACTAAGCCTACTACTTTTATACCCTTTAATATAACTAGGGCGCGTAAGAAGATTTAAAAAAAAAAAAAAAGCTAATAAAAAAGTAAAGTTTATCTATAAGTATATTATAATAGACTTAATTAAGTAAGTAAATAGTTTATAAGAATTTAAAGTAATTTAGCGCTAAATATTATATAATAGTAATTTTAAATTTTTTAATAAGTTTTACGCGTATAATAGTACCTTTTACCTCTTAAATAAGTACGTAAAGTCTAGTATCCTTCTCTATAATTATAACTATTTAAACTAAGCTTTTAAAAAAAAGTAAAAGCATACTAAAGCTAAAGATAATTTTAATAACTTCTAGTTAAGTTTTAAAAAGAGTAAAGAGGGCGTAAGTATTTTCTATAGTAGTATAATAGTATAGTTTAGACTAATTTAGTACTATTTAATATACTTAATTATTAATATACTTTTTAGAAGTTTAGTACTCCTTATATAATAATTTTAATTAGTTTAAAAATTAAATAGAACTACTATACTACTAATAATATTATTTAGTTTTAAATTTAAGTCTAGACTTTTATTATATTTCTTCTATTTACTTTTTTTGGCCGGCACTTATTTGCTTAGTTATTATTATCCTTCTTATTAAACTATCCCTTTATTATTAGTAAGTTAGTTATATAATTATTAAAAACTTAGCTCCGGCAGCTGTTTAATAGTTACTTTTAAAGTTATAAAAATAGAACTAACTACGCTGTTTACTAACTTATAATACCCTAAGCGCTGCTTACTTATATTTATTACTCCTTATATCTTATAAGCTCCTATATCCCTAAATATACTAACCCTATATAGCTGCCCCCTTAATTACCCTTTATTTTTTACTTTTCGCCCTAAGCGCTCTGCGTTTAGCACTTAGGACGAGCGCTTAAAATAATTTTATACTTATATCTTTACGGTCTGTACAACCTCCTAAATATTAGTAATATTTTTTTTATTAGTTATTATCTATAGTTTTTAGTCTTTATTATTTTTTATCTATTTATTATTTTAGTACTAATTAGTAGTATTATAGAGACCTTATTTAACTAAATTTACTATTAAAATATATCTATTTTTTTTAGCCTCTAAATTTAGTTCTGCTATTTTTTAGAGTAATAGTATCTAAATTACTTTTTTAATTTTTATATAAACAATATTCCTAACGCGCTTATTTTTAACAGTATATTTAACCCCGCAAATAATTAGATTATACTTACTTAGTTACTAAGTATTTAACTACTAAATAATCTTCTGCTAGACGTTAGTTATAATTTCTTTTTTTATAGTTATAATATTAACTTATACATAAAATAAATCTCCGTATAGATTACTTAGAACTATATAAATTTTAATAGACTTAGCCTACTGTATACGATATACTATAGTATATATTAGTTACTAATTCTTAGCTGCTGTAATAATAAGGTAACTTATAATAATAAAGACTATTGTAAAAAAAGTATTATATAAAGTAGCCGTAACCTACCTTATAGCGTATTTTTAATATAGTATTCTTACTAAACTTCGTCTCCTTCTTTATTAGAACTTTTTTTAGTAAAAGCGCACGTGCTATTACTAGCTATAATATAGCTAGTAGCTTACGCCTTTATTATCTCCCCTTTTATACACCTCTTTATACCTATATATATAGTAAAAGTATACATATCCTTATAATATTATTTTACTTTTAGGCTAGCCTACATCCTTTTTAACTTACTTTTAATAATTATTCTACTTTTTTTTACTATAATAATTAACGTACTTTTTAAATTTTTAACTTTACTAGTTTAGGTACTGTTTTTATTAATAGTAATAAGCGTAAAAAGATAGTATATTTTAACTACTAATTTAGTACTAATTATTATATCTAAAATAGCGTAACTAATTCTACTAAAAGTTATAATTATTAGAGATTTCTATTCCTTAGTAACTTCTTTTAAAAAATAGACAGTAGGAAGTAATACTTTAGTAAATTTTAGATAGATAGTTAAATAAGTTTATAGTTTTTTAAGTCTTTATAATTATTACTATAATAGTTAGGCTTTTAATATAGTAATTTAGGCCGAATAGTACTAATTTATAATAGTTATAATTTTTATTTTACTATATTATACTTATATATTTTTTATAATTTTTTTATTATACTATTAAACTATTTTAACTCTTAATAGGGCTGTTTTTATTACTAAACTCCCTATAAGAGATACGTATAAAACTATAAAAGTAAAAAGTAATAATTTTATTTTAATTAGAAAATATAGCCCTAAAGTAGTTTATTTTAAACTATTAATTTATACTAAGGGTCTTTTTAGACTAATTTAGCGCTTATAACTACTAAAAAAAATAAACCTTTTAACTCTTTTAGAGTTTATATAAAATTATCTTAAATTATTTTCTCTTTTTTAAAAGGCCGGCCCTAGTTTTATTATACTAGTATACTTTTAAGTAAATTATTACTTTTTATAAAAGATCTATCCCGCTTTTATATTATTTAGTTTAGTAAAGTTATCTTAAATCTTTTTAAAATCTTTTTAAATTATTTTTAAAACCTTTTCAGTACTTTTATACTAATTAAGGCTTTTAGTTTCTAATTATTCTTTTTATTTAAATAGTTTTACTATTTAATAAAATATTTTTATTAACTAGACTTATTATATTTATAGTCTATAATATATTTTATATTATATATATTATTACTAAATTAGCGTAATATATTAATTATTAGCTCCTACTTATATAGTAGTGTGCTTTAGGGTTTATATATTTTAATAAAAAAAATAAAAAACTAAATAGACTTATTCTAAACTTATAAGTTTAATTCTATATATAGTAAATAGACTACCTATATATTTAACTACTATATTAGGATTTAGCTATTTTTAGTTAATCTTCTTACTTAGTCTTATAAATTATATATAATAATTTAAAATCTAAACTTTACTCCCTACTTTTAGATTTAGTAAGAGATATTTTTTATTTTAAAAGGCTTTTTAATACTTCTATACTATTTTTAGTTTTCGTTTAGCTTTGTTATAAATATTAATAAGTTTAAAGACTAAGCAGAAAGCTTAGAAACTTTTTTTCTTATTTAGTACCTATAAGAGCTAATTTAACTCTTTTAGGGTATATCTATAGTAGACTTAAAAGGGTATATACTTAGTAATAAAGTATTAACTATTATTATAAGTAAATTCTACGTAGGAGATTTATAACGCCTAATTATTTTACTTTAGGTAATAAAAAATATAAAAGTTTTATTTAAAAGTTTTATTTTATTATTTTATCTACCTATTTATCTATAGGTAAAATATAGAAAATAGAATTTATTTTAAGTTTAAATAATAGTAAAAAGTATTTTAATACTTTACTTATATAAGTAGATTTTTATTAAATAGTACTATTTTTAGATTTTTATAAACTTTTATAACTTTACAGATCTAGAACTAGACTAAATTAATACTATTCTAATTTATTCTTACTAGTATATAATAGACTATTTTAGAGAAATAGTTTATAATTATAAAAATTACGTTATAAATACTTCTAGTAAAATAACTAGGGGGTAGGTTTATAATAAAATCTATAGTTATATATTACTATAGTCTATTAGGAACTAAAAGCAGATAAAAAAAATTATATAGTTTATATATCTTTAAGTTAGCACGCTAACAGCGCTTATAGTTATAAATATAATTAATAATATTCTTAAATATACTTATCTATATATATTTATACTATATAGGCTTAAGGATTTACTTTATACTAAAATACTTTAAAAGGGGACTATTATAGTATTTTATAATTACTCTTATTTTATCTTTAAGTATATAGGGCCGTATTAGTTTTATTAATTTTAATTTAGTACCCTTTAAATTATTTAGTTATAAATTATTATTACTATTTTTAAATAAGTTTAACTCTTTATTTTTTAAGTCTGTTAGGTATTTTAAAGTAGTTATCTCTTTTTTAAGTAAATTACGTAGCCTAAAATTCTAAATTTTTTTTATAAGTTTTAAATTATATTTATAGTTTATATATATATAAATTATTATTATAAAAATTATAATCCTGTTAATTTTTATAGTAAAAAGCTATAATAGCTTTTTTATAAATACTATAAAAGCTATATTACGTTTATACTTAGCTATTTTAGACTCTAGTATATAATTAAGGCGGTAAGATAAAATATTAACTAAATTTATTAATTTTATTTTATAAGATATATTAAAATTATACTTAAAAAAAAGTAAATATAACTATACCTAATACGGCGATAGAGTTTTTATTTATATAAACTATTATAGATTATTATAATTTATAAAAATCTTAAAGTAAATACTCTATAGGTATTATTTCTAGTACTTAATATTTTTTATAATAGTAAGAAGTTTTTTATTATATATATTATAATAGTATTACGCGCTGTCTAATTTTTTTAAATAAAAATTAACTAGCTATTACTAAAATAATCTATCCTCTTTAAGAACTAATTAGCTTAAAATAGCGCTAATAGCTTTATTAAAGGCGTTAATCTTAATTTAAATCTATTTTCTATACTTAAAGTATAATAGTATTAGTATTTTAAAAAAAATATTTTAAAACTTTTTAAAAGCTTTTTTACTAGTATTATTTATATCTATATAAACGCTTTCCTTTTTTTTTATAGCTAGCCCGCTTTTAGCGCTACCTAGCGCCTTTTAGGTTAATTTAGTAAGTAATAGGGCTAATTAAAAAAATTAGTTTATAAATCTATAATAATAGTTTATAAAACTAATAAAGACGCGAATATTACGTATATAAGTAAGTTTAGATTAATTTTAAATTACCTTTACCTAACTTAGATTTATTAAAAAGCTTTTAGGTAAAATAATAAAGCTAAAATATTTTATAGATATAGTATACTAAAAATACTTTTTTAAATTTAAATAAAGTTTTACTTTACGTAAACGCTATAATACTTTTTTTATATAACCCTTATATTTTTCTTTAGTATTTAAAAAAATAAGTATATTATTAAAGTATATAATATAGGTTATATTAACTAATTTAATTAGTATTTATAATATAAGCTATTAGAACTGCGTAAGTATATTTATTAAACTAAAAAGTATAATTATATATTTAAAATAGCTATACCTTATACGGAATATAGTCTTTTACTTATTACTTTTTATAATATAGATATAATAGTAAGCTTTTTATAAGTTAAATTTAATATAAATCTATATTTTTATAAGCCGGTCTAGTAACTCTATAATTAGTAAAAAAGTACTATAATTTTTAATTATAATTTTATTAAGGCCTTTATAGTTTATACAGAGTCTAAAACTACTTTTCTTTTTTTTTATAAAGAGAATAAGGGCTTTAGCTAAAAAATTTAATTACTAAATTTACTTATATTTAAAATATTTTTTTACATACTTTTTAAAAATCTTTAATTTAGTAACTAAAAGATTATATATAAAATAATATAGAGAATTAGTACTAGACTTAAAATTAATCTTTAAATTATTTAATCTGTAGTTTATAAAAATCTTATAATATTTATCTAAGGCTAAATCTAAAAAATTAAAATATCTAAATAGTATAGAGTATTCTTTATACCTATTTAGTTTATTTTAAACTAGAGTTTCTATTAACCCTACTAGATATATATATACCTAAATAGTTAAATTATATATAGTATACTTAAACTCTTCTACGCTTTTAAGAGTAATTTTTTTAATAAAAGTATTATTCTTTTTAGGGTTACCTCTAAAGAGGACTCTTTAAATAATAATATTTATTTTTAAGTTTTCTTAGTTAAACTAAAATAAGTTTAAAAAAATTTTATATTAAAAGAGATCTATAACTATAAATAAAATTAACTAAGTTTAATTTTAACTATATAAGTTAGTTAGATCTATTTTAGTAACTATAGTATTATAAATAGTTATATTAAAACTATTTACCGCTTATACTAATAGTCTATTAAGAATAGTTACTTTTAAGCCTATCTCTTTTACTAGCTTAGTACTTATAAAATTTAAAATAAACTTTAAATCTACTAAAGCTTTAATATAGCTTTTATTTATAATTCTAGTCTTTAGGGTAACTATTTTTTTTAAATTAGTTATATAACTAGTTAAATAAACTATTAACGTATTTAATCTTAGATATTCTTAATAGGTAGCTTATAATAATTTTAATATAAGTAGTAAATACTATAATTACTTTTACCTCTTCTCTTTTTTTATTTAAGTTAATAACGCGGCCTTTTTAGTCGCTTTTTTACACCTAAGGGCTACTAACTTATTTTTATACTAGTAATTAAAAGTATAGTAGCTTTTTTTACTATAATAATAATAGATTAGCGTACTAGTAGAGAACTCTATTTTAGTTAATAGCCTATTAAACTAGTTAGTACTTAACTATACTTATTAGTTTTTTTTAAAATATTTTTAGGGTTTAGTAAATTTTTTTATATTTTATATATTCTTTTTAGGCTTTTACGTTTTAAAATTACTAGAATTAATTATTTTTTATATTAACTAAAAAAAATTAGCCTTCTCTTTTATTTTAGTAATAATATTAATTTATTATTTTTTTAAAGTCTGTAGTCTAGCCTAAAAATCTTTATTTAGGTAGCTTATAAAACTTTAGACCTATTAGGGTTCCTTATTAGTTTTAAATATATCTAACTCTTTTTATAGAGGATAAATATAGACTAGAAGTTCTATAAAAGACTATTTAAATAGTTAAATAGTTTACTTAAGATTAATTTTAGTCTTATTAAACTATTATAGTAGTTCTCTAAGGGCGTTTAGTATTTTAATTTTTAAAAAGTCCTAAGTCTTTTTTTAAAGTAAATTAGTACTAAGCTTTAAAGTAACTTTAGCCTTCTAAGTAGTTTAAAGAGGATTATTAATATAAATAATAGTAAATTCGACCTTTAAAATTTCTATTAAAAAATAGGTTAATAATTAGTAAAAATAGTATTTATAATTATTTTTTTAAAAGTTAAAGTTACGTCTATCCTTCTTCTTATAAATATAAGAGACCTTTAGCATTAGTAAATATATAGTTAAAATACAAATTAGAGTAGTATAATTTTATAAAATAGTTAAGTTTTTTATAATTACGGCTTAGTCGCCTATATTAAAATATTAGTAAATATTAAGTAGTTATTTTATGTCTTTTTTATTTTTAACCTATTAGAGCTAAGCGCGTACTTTTTTAAAATTAGTAAATATAAAGGGTTCTAAAAAAAATATAGGTATTTAACTATAATAGTTAGTAGCTGTTTATACCCTTTTATATTTTAATAGATTTAATAAAGGCGTTTCTATAGCTTATATAAAACTTTAAAAAACTTAAGTATTAAAAATACTAAAATAAAGCTTAAGATTATCCTTAGGTTCCTTAATAATTTTAGTATTTTATAGAACTAACGTATTACGTATAACTAAGTAATAAAACTCTTTTAAAACTATATTATACTAAATTACTTCTAAAGATAAGAGAGCAATTTAAATATTAGAAATTAGGGTAAAATAGTAATATAGTATAATATATAAAATAAATTAAATATATATTATTAGTAAAAATAAAGAGATAAATTATTACTAAACTAAAGCCCTACAGCGTAGACTATATATTTTTTATTATATAAGTACGCTTCTATCTAGAGCGGAAATACCTAAATTATAATAAGTATTTTATAACACTTTCTTTTCTACTTCTTTATATATTATTATTATATTTATTATATTTACTTATTGTGTTTACCTATTGTGTTTACTATTTTATATATAGCACTTTTTTCTTTTTACTCTTAGGGCTAGGCCTATTTAGTTATTATTACTAATATTCTTATTACTAATTCTTTTACGTTTTACAGCTATACTACTATTTAAGTAATAATTACTTCCTTAGCCCTAAACCTAGTATAGTTAAAGTTATTTTAATTATTTAATATAATTAAAAGATACTACTTCTATTTATAAAAATAGTTTAGATTAGTATTTATAATAATAAAATTATTAGGATATATTACTATTATAACTATATAGATTAGTAATAATTACTATTATTATACTAGTACTAGTACTAGTATAAGTATAGTATATACTTACCTATTTCTATTATAAAGTAGTAGTCTATAGTTATTAAACCTATTATTTATTTTATACCCGCTTACCTATAAAGGCGGAGTCTTTTAGTAATATATTAAAATTTTATAAGAATTACTAGTAGGACGGTCTTTATAAAAATAGATTTAGTAAAGTACTAAATATTATACTTATTACTTTTATAGGGTTATTTATTTATAATATATAATTATAAATATTTAGTAGAAGATATAATATAGTAATCTAGCGTAGTAGACTACTCATTATACTTCTTTTATTATTTTATATATATATATATATAGTACCGGGGATACTAATATATATTAATACTTTATAGTATATTAGTAACAGCGTAAGCTATAACTACTATTTTCTTTTCTTTATAAATAGACGTTTAGTCTTTCTTTTAGGATTATTACTGTAACGTTACGTAACCCTAGGCTAGTTATTTAAACTTCTATTATATTACGTTATTAATACTAACTCTTAATAAGCTTCTTACGTAATAACTATAATAACTTTTTATTATTACTAATAACCTATAACCTTTTTAACAGTAATTAAAATATTAAAATATAATATAGTACTCCCTATAGAATTTTTATAAAATTCTTTAATTCTTTTATAATAACTACTAACTCCCTAATAGTAAGCTTTTATATAACTACCTTACAGCGCTATAGCGCACTCTTCTTTTACTATTATTATCTATCCTACTCTTACGCGTACGTATATCCCTATACCTAAATAATTTTAACTATTTTAATAAGTTTTTTTTACTAAAACTTCGCTTCCTTTACTGCTTTAAGGAAGTTTTTTTTTTTTATTATTAAAATACTATTACTACTACTACTACTGCTGCCGCCACCGCTATTTTCTATTTTAAATAAAAGAGTTTTACCCCTTTTATCCTATTATACTATAAAGCCTATTATATTATTATATAATTAGAAATAGACCTTAACGTCTTTATAAGTATTATTAAGACTAAGAATTATGTCTATCTTAAATAAGAAAAGGCGTATTAGGATTAAATTAGAATTAAAAACGTTAACTAAAAAATCTAGCTTATTAAATAGGCTAGTCTACTATACTGCGCAGAAATAAAAGTTAGGGTAGTTTTTAATATAATCTAATTAGTTATTACTGTTAGCGAAAGCTTATATTATACGCTAAAAATTATTTAGTAGTCTAATTATTAAACGCTAAAATACTAATATTATAAATATAATAAAGAAAAGATAAAAGGTCTTATTCTAATTATATTAGAAATATTTCTAAACGTTATATAGTATTTATAAAAAAGAGAGAAAGCTACTACGCTCGCTATTTTAAACGCGCTATATATAGCCTATAATTCTATTTAAAATAATAACCTATAAATACTTTATTATTATTTTATAGTTATTGTTCTACTATTATTGCAGCTACTGCCTAATAAGTTATCTATTAAATTATTACTTTACTAGCTATAAAATTTAAAAAATCCTATATTTAATAGGCTTTAGGTTATAGCGTTTTTGTTTTTACCTACCTTTATATTAAGTAAGGACGTAGTATACACAAAGTTAATATAGCTCTTATAAATAAATATAAAGAAATAAATAGACGTCCGGTACTAGATTAAAAAAATTATATATTAACGTATTATAGACGACGCTATTTTAATATATTATAATTAATAAATACGTTTTTAATATACGCGTTAATATATAACTACGCGTTATATTTTTTATTATTATATTTAAAATCTTATAGAGCTGTTTTACAAGAGTCTCTATAGTGGCTAGTAGTTATTTTTTTTAAAAATATAGGTACTACGCTAAAAGCGTAACTTTATTTAAAAAGAAATTAGTTAAAAAAAACTAGCTGTTAGCTAATTACAAAGTAAATTATTTTAATATTTTAAAATATTAAAATATATAACTCTTTATATATTTTTAAATTATAGTTTTAGTTTTTTAATATTAATTATATTAATTATTATATAGGTTAAGACCTTAGCCTATACGTTTAGAATATAATTTAGTTAGGAGGTAAAAGTAATTTAGTATTTATTAAAATACCTAAATCTTCTACTTATTTTACTAGTAAAGACTATATAAATAACGTTTTTATACCTAAAGTTAAACCAAAGATAAAAAGGGGTAAGTAACTTAATAAGTTTTTTCGTGCTTTTTTTAATATAATAATATAATAATATATATATATATATATATATTATATAAAATTGTAATAATAAACTTTATATTAATATTAATTTAAGTTAGTAATTTTAATAAGATAACGTTTCTATTTATAAAATAATAGACATTTTAAACTAGTTTAAAAATAATAAAATTATACTTTTTTCTTACCTAGCCTATAGCCCTAATTTAACCCCTCTAAAAAATATATTAGATTATTTAAAATCTAGGCTAAATAATAATAAAAAGTCTAATTTAGGTATAGGATTAAGTTTATAAAGTATAGAGGTCTTTAAAAGAGTTATTATAAAAGAGTAAAATAATATACTATAAGAAGTTATTAATAATTATATTTTATTTCTTCCTAACTGTTATAAGGTATTTATAGAGACTAAAGGCTACTATACTAAATATTAGTAATTTATTATTTACTAGTTTATTATTAAAAATGTGAAAATTTAACTTTTATAAATAATTATATAATTAATATATTAAACTATAAAAATAAGTTCTATATTAATATAATAGACTATATACTTAACTATAGATAAAAATAAGCTAATTTTGTACCTTAAATATAAAGTTATACTAACTTAAAGTAGGACCTTAAAAATTTTCTATATTTACTAATTTTTTATTACTCCTAAACCTCTTAGTAAGCAGCCCCTAATAGTGTAAATTAAATCTACTAGTCTTTTTTTTCTAAATAATATTTTTTCGTATTTTTAGGCTTACTAATTAAAATGTTATATTATTTTAAAAAAGGTATCTTTTTTAATTAGTCTTTTTTGTTCACCACTCTGTAATTAGAGTAGTTTTCTCGATATAATATATTAGCGCTAGTTACTTAAGAAATTCTATTTAGGCGTTTCTACTTAGAGATATATAGAAATACATAGATAAGAATATAATTAATAAATATATTAAGTACTAATAGATCTAGTATAAAAGGATACTATAAAGGTACTAGACTATATATAATCCTAAAAGAAAATTATATATTAAAGGAACCTTAGTAAAGAATATTTATAGAATAGAATACTAAGAATTAAAGAATTTATCTAGTAGCCTAAAGTGATAGATATAATATATATATACGGGAGTATTATAATATAATAAGTCTAACAAATATTTAAATTAAAAAATAATAAATAAGTAAAGCTAAAGTCTAAAGGTTATCTAAATTAGATATATATTAGAAAAATCTGTTATATTATATAACTTAATAGATTAGTAATTAATTATCTCTATTACGTATATTTAATTGTTTTTTATTTTAATTATCAACTTACTATATATTAAATTAGTAGTTTACTTAAAACGTTTAACTTTTCTCTAGAAAATACTATTCTTTTTTTATATTTTTAGTCTTATATTTATATATTAATCGAATAAAAAGTGTAGCTGTGGTGGCTGTGTAGGCGACCAAAAGGGGTTTCAAAAAAGGAGGAGTATGTGCATGCCTTCATATTTTTAGTCTTATAATAAAAGAATTATACAAACTTTAAAATATTTATCCTGTTTAATGTATTTTCTGTTTCATCACTCTGTATTGTAGACCCCAATACGTGTATTATCTACTAAGCCACACACCCTCTCTCTAGTAACTATTCTAATATATTTGTTAAATAGTCTAAAGGCTCCGTAAAGAACATACTATAACCCACAAAACCTGTCAAGAACCTACTGACTTACACCCCCTAAGCTGCTCTCCTCCTTTGAGTGACCTACCTCCTCCCGCGCACTCGTCACAGTAATCTCTTCCGTCTTATAAATCCGTCCCATCTCCATATCGGTCAGTTCCACCTCACTCCCATACCTGGGCGCGCCTCCAGCACCTCCCGAATACATCGTGTCCTTGCTACGGACCTTGCGCCAACCTATGTTGGAAGGCGACGAGGTGATGGTGCAGCTGTGGTCCGTGGCGCTACGGTGTGCCTCTGTGGAGCGGGAGAAGGGGTTCGAGCTGTGGCCGCTGCTAGAGGCGACGCAGTAGATTTTGCGGATGAGCGGGCGGAGCGAGACGCATGAGACGATCATGATTGAGATTGTATATTCCATCATGGCAAGGAAGTCTAAATCAAATCGAATTAGTCACCGTCAACGTGGAGTGCCTGAAAGCAATGCAACGTACACAAGGACAGAGTGGTCGTAGCTAGGTGCTGCACGAGAAAGCGTGCAACGCTCGCCGAGATGGTGAGCAAGCCGAGCAGAAACATGAAGAAAAGCGCGGCCTTCTCGCCTCGATAGTGAAAATGCAGACTGCTAATGAGAGGGAGTGGGAGGAAGAATACTGCATTAAGGCATCAGCGGCTATAGCAAGACAGCCGCGGCTTCCCTCACGTACTAAAGACTTCGGAAATGATATTGAGGGACCAATTGAGTTGGCCGAGGGCCGGTACGGAGAAGGCAGAGCATTCCTCTTCTTCGGAGGACCAATTGACCGACAGGTCGGTCCCGCACCAGAAGGTGATGGCGAAGAAGGAGGTCACGGCCGAGGCAGACACGAAGCCGACAACAGCCCACAGAGCCCTGCGCATCCCGGGCGATGTTGGTGGAATTATGCGCATGTAAACTGCCAACATACTGAACTTGGGCAAGAACAGCGCCCAGTCGAAGAGATATATCGATGCGAACCGAATCTACCCGTTGTGTCAGCACTTCGCTCGACTACATCTGTATTGAAAGTACCTTTCGAATGGACGTAGGCACCCCCAAGAAGATGCTCATGACTCCCGCTCTGTACGTCTCCGTGTCGCACGCGATTAACGCCGTACAGTCCAACACAGCCAGGAGGAGCCATATATCTGCCACCAAGAGTACCAAGGTCTTCTTGTGTATGTGCAGGCCAAACCGACACACTGCTAGTGTCAATGCTGTCAAGTACAGGCACCATTCAATAACCTACTCAAGGTCAGAGCGGAGCAATCGACTCAAAGCATACCTGGTTAGACATACCATGACACCCTTAGTGGATACCTCCATGGTGTTGAAAGCAAATCGGCCCGTCGGTGTCGTCAGCGCGTTTTCGTTCTTGTGAACGGGGGTTCGTCTAGCGGCGCGCTCCACCCATGGCGAGGGGAGCGTATATTTGAGTGCCAGCGTCGGGCCGTGTCAAGAGGAGATACGAGAACGTAGATTGACGTCGCACGTCCCAGAGCCACCCAGCACATAAACAATCGCTAAGCTTGCCACACACAGTTACCGTTCTTACCATCGACGCCGCAAGTTTGTCGCGGCCGCTCAACAAGATTTCAACGCGTTCAACTCGATTTTCCTGTTTATGCAGGATCCACGGTGCTGCCGAATAGGAGGATTTATCACGCTGCAGACCGCCGGGATTGACGCCGCAAGATCTCCCTTCCCCATGCGTCCGATCGAGCCCTGCGTTTCGCTTACCCTTGCACTGTGATGACTTAGTGTGACGGCGAACACACCGAGGAACGCACGACTCGTTAGAGACCCACAAAGCCAAAGTCAATCGATTAAGGCCACAAGGTCCAGCCTGTCACTGACAACGGGTAAGGTCTGCACGATCAATCAGAACGACTTTTTTTTTTTACCAACAATGCGCTCTATAAATAAGCAGTTCCGGAACAGGTGATATAAGATTAGCCCAGTTTGTTAACTCCTATATATTATTCCTTCGTCGAATTGAGAGAATCGCGATTCCTGCGTCCTCAGCGGCTCTACGTATTGCGTTAGTATTATAACTGATTTCCCTCGTATAGCGCGTACCCTCGCCGAACCTGGGACATCCACGACCAATAGGATTAGCTGGCTTACTAAACATGTGACTATTCCTAAACTTTAATTACAAAGCTGCGAAAGAGGGTTTCTCAGCTAGGAAATTAGTGTCGCGCCCATTGCCTCCATAAAAGTTGAGCGACGAATAATCCTTAAACTAGTAGGAACCGCTTTAAAACGGACTTTAATTCGTCCCTCGCTAATTATAGTATATAGTATTTTTTATTTATACTCTAAATTTTAAACTACTACTAGTAGTATTTATTATTAAAAGTTTATTCTTATTATACACTATATATTTTATTATTATTTTTACTAAAACCTTTCTAGGAAATGTTAAATATATATTTCTTATTTTATTTTTTATAATTTATATTAAGGCTTTAATAGTAATATACTTTATAAGTAAGTATAGAATAGAAATAAATATTAAAAATTCTTAAGAATATATTAAAATATTAAAATAAATCTATTTAATTATTACTTAATTAAATTATATAATTTAATAGGTTCTATTAACATATAATTATATTAAATATTTTTTAAACTTTAACTTTATTTTTTTTATTAACCCCTAAATTTAGATTTTTATTAAATTTATTATTTTACTATACCCCTATATATCTATACGAGATTTATTTCTTTAAACTAATAATTAATTCTTTACGCCTTAGTACTTAGTATTATAAAATATTAAATAAAGGTATACACATACTCCTTCTTTTTTAAAACCGCTTTTAGTCGCCCTAAGCTACTATAGCCACACTATTTGTTCGATTAGTATATAAATATAAATAAAATATTAGTTACTAAGTTTCTTTTTACGTATTATTCTCTTTTAGACTTTTATATAGTTTAGTACCTTTTAGTATTCTTTTATATTAAACCCATTTAGTATTTAATATATTTTTTTACTATATTTTAAGTTATATACTTTTATATACCTTTAAATTAATATCTGTTTAAATAGAATCTCTGAAGTAACTAGCGCTAATATATTATATTAAAAAGATTACTATAACTAGTAATAGTATTATAATAATATTATAATAATATTATAATTATATAAAAATTTTATTAAATTATTTAAGTATATAGTAATATACTTTTAGATTAAAAAATAAAATACTAGAAACTTTTTATTATTTAAATCTTTTAGACTTAACACTTTTAACTCTTAATTATATTAGATTACCTATAGTAGGGTAGTATAGTAGGCAAGTGCCTAGAAATATATAGATTTATTAAATTTCGACGTTATTTATATATTAGAAGTTTAATTTCTCTTTTTATTATAGTATTCTTTAAATACGTTTACTTTACTAGTAAAAAATAAAACTTTTAGATGTATAGGGTACCACTAAAAAATTAATATAAAATTATAAAAAGTTAAAATCCTTATATAAAATACGTTATATTTAAAGATATTATATAAAGAGAGGTAAAGTGTAGCGTTAAGACACTAGTCTAAAAAAGGTATAGGCTAAAAAAAGTTATTCCCCCGGATACAGTTATAAAAATAAGTATATATAAAAATTATAAAAAAATATTTTTATTTTAGTTAGGTTAGTACAGGACTTAAATTTATAGTTTTAGTATATAACTTAACGTGTAGCTTAGTATATAGTTTAGTATATAAAAGTTTAGTATACTAGTAGTATTAGACTACTATTACCTCTACTCTTTTTTTTTTTAGGCTAGGCTACTATAATACTAATAATACTATAATATACCTACTCTACTGTATTATTATTATTATTATTATTAAAATTATATAATAGAATTCGAGCAGCGTTCGTTCTTAGTAGCTTATAGAGTATAGTTAGCTATTATTTATAAATATACTAATAGTAACTTTACGTATTACTATTAAAAATAAGACTATAATAACTAAGTCACGTATACCTATTTATAATAATATACTAAACGATAACCTATACGTATAAATAGTAAAAATAGTTATAAAATACTTATTATATATATAAGTATACGCTAATAAACTTTATACTAATAAAATTAATACTAAAGTTAACACAGGAGCCCTTAATATATTAAAAAAAAAATTATAATACTGTCTACTACCTACTCGCTAACTAGAGAGATAAGTATAAAATAGTAATTATAGTAGGGAAAGGTATTAAGCTATATTTACTAGTATAATACGTCTAAATATAGTATATTATTATAAATAACTATATACTAGTTATACTATAAAGTACTAAGCTGCAACAGCTTATAATAAGGTTATATTAAAAAAAATAGTAAAAAAAATAAAAGATAAATTTTATACTAGAGATAATAGACGTCGTATAGTTATAAAAAGTACTTAATATAATAGTAGCTACTAAATTAGTAAATATAGCGGCTGCTACATATTAAGGAAAGAAAAAGATAAGTAAATATATATTTAGGTTACGTAAGCGTATACGCCTAAATATTAATAGGCGTTTATATATTAGTAAAATATAGACTAAGGATTTAAAGAACTATAGACTATAGATACGTAGATAATAGCTCTTTAATACTATTTATACTTAGTAAAAGATTAACTTAATAGTCGGATATAAAGTAATAACTATTATTTATAGTATAAAGCCGTAAAGACGCCACTATTTAAAGATATAAGTAAAATATTTAGAATAAAAATTACTATCTAAAGTTAGATAAGATAAAAATTTTATTTTTAAATAGACCTAGCGTGGCAAACTAGACCTAATTAGATAATAAATTAGTAATTTAGTATAACTATTTAATAATATAATAACTTAAAATATATTAATTAGGAATTAGAGACCCTGTTATTAGTTTACTTAAGAGATAAAATACTTTTTTTAAATAGTTAGGTAGCCTTAATATAAAATGGCTTATTTAAAAAAAAAGATTACCTTTAGAAAAGTGGTATTAGAATATACTAAAATAGAAAATTATAAGTATTAATAACCTATATACTTAGAATTAATAATTAATATTAATTTAATAAATTAGTATATATATATATAGATAATTATAGTAGAACTTTACTTAAAATATAATTATATTTTTATAGTTTTATTTTTTTTAAATAATAGTTATTATTTTATATTTTAACTATGAAATTAATTTTTTTTTATATAGATAGTATTAAAGAACTATAATTTACTTATTTATAGATAATTTTTTAGATCCTCTACTAATTTTTTTTTTAAAATAAATAAGCCTTTAATTAAGGCTACCTAACTATTTAAGAAAAATACTTTATTTTTTAAATAAACTAGAACCGGCTCGTTAATTATCTAATTTTCTAAGTTATTATTTACTAAATAGTTATACTACACTACTAATCTATTATCTAATTAGGACTAGTTCGCTACGCTACGCCTATTTAGGTATAGATATTTATCTTATCTAACTTTAAATAGCAATTTTAGCCTAAATATTTTATTTATACCTTTAGATATAATATATTTTATATAGAGATTTTAGCTTCCTGCAGCCTTATATTAAGTCTTAAGTAATACCTTATACTTTAAAAACTTTATAATTTACTATATAAAGTAGGCGCATTTAAAGAATATTTATAATAAAAAGAGGAATTAAACCTCTAATATATAAATAATATTAAAAATTTAAAGAATTTTATAAAGTTAATATATTTTTAGACACTTACCTACTGTGCCACCCACCACCTATTTTATTAATATATAAATACCTACTAATATTTTACTATACCGAAGCTTTAACGGTAGTAAAACTATATAATTTCCTTTAATACACTATAAAATAATACTATATTATTAAAATAGCCAAAAATAAAAAAATTAATTATTCTTTTACTACTTTAAAAATTCTCTATAGTAGATAATAGTATATATATATATTTTACGTTTATTTAAAGACTATTCTCCTATATCTAGATTTACTCCTATCTCTATCCTTATATTTACGCTAATACTAATATTAATAACTTTTTCTTTACTATAACTTACAATATTATTTACTACGTTAAGTATATTACTATAAAGTAAATTAACTTTTTATAAATTCCGTTTACGGCTTATAGATACTATATATTTATATATTTAATATAAACTTTTTAAAAAGTATATACTCTATATTATATACGCTATAAAATATAATATTTATAAAAATATAAAATTATTTTTACTTTTTATAATATTTTCTTATATTAACTTTACTCTTTATCTACTAAATTAAGAATAATAATCCTATAGAGGTAGTAGAATAATATATATTATCTAAGAACCGACGTATTATATTAAAGATTATATATATATATAACTTAAATATATATTTATTTATTATTTTAATCAACGCGTAATAATAGGTAGATTAATTTTAGATATTACTACCTACTACTATTACTCGTAGTAGAAGATTATATAGTATAATTTAGTAATTATTATTATTTTAAGTACTTTTCGTATGTATACGCCGTCTATTATCTTAAATATAAAGTTTATTTTTTATTTTTTATTACTTCTTATTTATAAGCTCTGCATAAGCTATTATAGTTTATTATATTATAGTATAAGTAAACCAGTATCCATAATATACTATATTTAGATATATTATAGTAGTAAATATAGCTTAATATTTAATTTTACTATTATAGGAGGGTGGAAAAAAAAGTAATTAAAAAAATAGCTTTTTAAAAATTAATATACAATTATAACTAAATATAAAAATACGTAGGTAATACTATATTTAAGAGAAAGTTATAAAGGACTTTATAATAATAATTATAATTACTAATTAATTTTATTAATTAACGTACTTTGCGGGATTTATAAAGTCGCAGCACTATATAATATTAAAGACTTAATTAATACTAAATAGTTTAATATAATACTAATAAGGCTATATATAAATAGTATAAGTTTTTAATTTTTAGAAGTTATACTCCTTTCTTTTAATAAGGGTAAAGTACTTTACTAAATATAGTAACGCTCTACTTATACTCTAATTATATATTTATAGACTAGTAGCTACTTATAATTATATTAAAGATTATTAGTAATTACTACTTATAATTATATATAATATAGTAAGTTTAAGGAATTATTAAATATATAAACTATAGGACTAAAGGGAGTTGTTAGAATATTACCTAAAGCCTATATAATTAAATATCTAGCATTTAAACTAGTAAGTCTAGTTATCCGTTCTACACTCTATACTATATTATTAACCTTTATTTTTTAAAATTATATTTACTATGTTATAATATCTATAAGAATTTATTTTAAAATATTTATTACTATACTAATCTTAGCTAAGTTATTGCCTATTATACTAACTGCCCCTAATAACGGTATTAAGTACAGTATAACTCTAAACTAAAATAAAATTTAAAGTTAACTAAAATATAATTCTTCTATTTATATATAACTTATTAATAAGTTTTATATTAATTTACAGGTACGTAAACTTCCCGTAAAAGATAGCCTTTTTAAGTATATTATTTTTAGCTACTTTAAAGCGTTTCTTAGTATAATTTATATAAAGAGATTTTAATTTAATAAAATAAAAGCTTTATAAAAGCGGGTAGTTAATAAAAAAAAATGGTAAATAACCAAATATTATTAATAAAGCTAAAGGTAATAAAGTAATTTAAAAAGTATACTAATAAGAAAATAAAATCTATTAGTACGCTAATAAAAAAAAAAAAAAAAAAAAAAAAAAATAAATATTTTAATTTTTAAAAAAAAAAAAAAAAAAAAAAAAAAAAAAAAAAAAAAAAATTTAAAAAATATTTATTTTTTTTTTTAATATAAAAATAAAAAAATAAAATATATTTTTATAATTTATATAATAAAATTTTTTTTTTTTTATTTTTATAAAAAAAATATAAAATA